>NW_026844143.1:801014-1128514 GCF_029531705.1 Pantherophis guttatus
ATAGATAGATAGATAGATAGATAGATAGATAGATAGATAGATAGATACAGTAGATAGATACGGTAGATTGATAGATATGATAGATTGATAGATACAGTAGGTAGGTAGAAAGAAAGAAAAATAGAAAGAAAGAAAGAAAGATACAGTAGAAAGATACGGTAGATAGACGGACAAATAAATAAACAGGGATGGAAACATGTATTCAGGCAATGCGCAAGCCCATGGCACTGTTGAACTGATGGGAAAGTTTTTTGGTTCCCTGTGGTGGAACATTTGATCCTGCAAATTCCCCAATTGGATTCCGATGGACGGGAAGTTCTTCTGAGCCGGGCTTTGTCCAGCTCCGATCAATGCTCCTTTTGTAAGAGGCGTCTTTGAGACAGGCCGGTCTGCAAGGCAGGCTTGACGTCATCCCAAGTTTGTGGGTGGAACGGGCCTCATTCTCTCAAAGGCAGGAAATTTGAGGTCCAGCCCTAGGATTCTTCTGTTCCACACCAAACTCTTTCAATTTGACTTTAATTAAATTAGTTTCACTTCGGCGTACGAGGTGCAATGACAACAGAGTCAACTAAACTAAAAACTCCCTTGGCGTGTAAATGGTTCCGTCCGATATTCCCTCATGTTTCTCTTCAATAACTTGTTTTGTTTTGTTCTTCCTCTGCAGGCAACAAGATTTATTCCGGGTCCTGAAAGCCTACACTCTCTATCGGCCGGAGGAAGGGTATTGCCAGGCCCAGGCTCCCATTGCCGCTGTGCTGCTGATGCACATGCCCGCCGAGGTGCGCTAGAATTCCTCTTACGGACGCTCCGTTCCGTATCTTCTCCCTCTGGAGGTGGCCGTCTCCTTCCTCTCCCTCTCCGGAAGCTGCTTCCTCTGGCTCGGCTACTCTGTAGTCTACATATCCAGTAGTCATTCTCTCCATTGAGAGTAAAAATAGCCAGGACTGGATTTCCTGCTGAGAAATAAAAGTTGGTGGAATGGGTCTCCTTCTTGAGCAAGGGGTTGGACTAGAAGACCTCCAAGGTTCCTTCCAACTCTACTGTGCTGTCATCTCCCCTCCCCTCCTTTCCCCTCCCCTCTCTTTCTTCCTTCCTCCTCTCCTCTCTTTCCTTCCTCCTCCTCTCCTCTTTCCTTCCTCCTCTCCTCTCCTCTTTCTCTTTCCGTCCTCTCCTCTCCTTCTTCTTTCTCCTCTCCTTTCCTCTCCTCTCCTTCCTCCTCCTCTCCTCTCTTCTCTTTCCTTCCTCTCTCCTCTCCTTTCTTCTTTCCCTCCTCCTCTCCTTCCTTCCTCCTCCTCTCCTCTCTTCTCTTTCCTTCCTCCTCTCCTTTCCTCTTTCCCTCCTCCTCTCCTCTCTTTCCTTCCTCCTCTCCTTTCCTCTTTCCTTCATCCTCTCTTTTCTTCTCCTTTCTTTCCTTCCTCCTCTCCTCTGCTTTCCTCTTTCCCTCCTCCTCTCCTCTCTTTCCTTCCTCCTCCTCTCCTCTCCTCTCCTTTCCTCTTTCCTTTCTTCTCTCCTTTCTTTCCTTCCTTCCTCCTCTCTTCTCCTTCCTCCTCTCCTCTTTCCTTCTCCTCTCCCCTTCTCTCTTTCCTTCCTTCCTCTCCTCTCTCCTCTCCTTTCCTCTTTCCTTCTTCCTCCTCTCCTCCCTTCTCTTTCCTTCCTCCTCTCCTTTCCTCTTTCCTTCCTCCTTTCTTCGCCTCTCTTTCCTTCCTCCTCTGTTCTCTTTCCTTCCTCCTCTCTTCTCCTCTCCTCTACCCTATCCACAGTAGTCCTCAATTTAGAACCACAGCTGAGCCCAACATTTACACTGTTAAGTGAAGTTAGATTTACCAGTTAGTTGAAGTCCACACATCTTCAAGTTTGTCAAGTTTGAGAATCACTCTCTTTCCTCTCCCCTTCCTCAGGACAAACTTAACTATGTTGGGCTAATAATATTTTCTTGTCTCTCTCTCTCTTTCTCTCTCTCTCTTTTCAGCAAGCTTTCTGGTGTCTTGTGCAAATATGTGAGAAATATCTTCCTGGCTACTACAGCGAGAAGCTGGTGAGTGTTTCCTTTAGATCAGGGGTCTCCCATCTTGGCAGCTTTTAGACTTGTGGACTTCAACTCCCAGAATTCCCTACCAGCAAAGTCCACCAGTCTTAAAAGTTGCCAAGTTGGGAGACCCCTGCCTTAAATCCTGATGGAGGTCTGCTGGTTTCAGGAGAGCGAGGAAACAGTGCAGCCCGAAGGAAGGAGGAACGGGTTGTGTCAGACCTGCCCCAACTTGGTCCCATAGCAAAGGAAGACCCTCGACTCCCATTTGTAGTGAAAGGTATACTTTTACTAAAAGCCAAGTGAATTACAGTATAGCAAAGCCTGAACTGAAGTTCGCGCGCCAAAATTGTCCGGTTAACTTTTCCCGTCCAGTTCCTCTCCTCCCCTGGCTCCGTATTGTCCAATGATATTTGAGCAATCAATAAAAGAGAATATTTGTAGCTCGGGGTTGAAATGAGGGGGTCCTTGGTGCTCTCTGAGCTTGCTTGTTTTCTTGCAGATGTTTCAACATCATTAGTGCTAGAAGGGAATGCAGAATGCAGAAAGGAAAGAGAAGGGAAAGAAGAAGTATAGGAGGAAGAGGAAAAAGAGGGGAAGGAGAATTGTTGGGGCCTTAGTGCCCTCTGAGCTTGCTTGTTGTTTTGCAGACGTTTCATTACCCTAAATAGGTAACGTCATCAGGGCTAGTACTATATTTGAGCAAACTGTTTTTGCAACGGCCTTGCTTTCTTCTCCCAAGTTTGCGACCTTGAGGCCTTGCCTCTTCCCATCAACTTCATTAGTTTCGCTTTCCCCTCCGATCCGGCTCCCTCCCTCCCACCCATAGTTCATGGCAGACTGACAGCTAGCGAATGCGGACCAGCGGCCGAGAGACAGCCAGCCCTCCTGCTCAGCCTGATTCAAGATCTCCTCCCTCTCTCTCTCTCTCTCTCCTTCCCCGCAGGAGGCCATCCAGTTGGATGGCGAGATTCTCTTCTCTCTGCTGCAGAGAGTCTCTCCGCTGGCTTACAAGCATCTCAGCAAGCAGAAGATCGACCCCATCTTGTACATGACGGAGTGGTTCATGTGTGCCTTCTCCAGGACCCTGCCCTGGAGTTCTGTGCTGAGGGTCTGGGATATGTTCTTCTGCGAAGGTACTGGTGGTATCTCTTCTGGTCTTGGTGGTGGTGGTGGGGTGAGTGGGGTATGCATGCCGGCCACATTTGGGAGATACCTCTGGAGGAGGTTGCTTCTCGCCATTCCACACTGGAGTCATGACATCTGGAAGGCCATAATGAAACTAACTATTGTGGCTTGTCGGCCACCGGCGCCTCCAGCAGCCGACTCAGAGGAGGAGGAGGAGGTGTGGGAGTCAGGGGAAACTGCTTCGTTTCCTTCTGGTTGTTGTTTGCTTCCAGAGCGGTTGGGTGGACAAGCCGAGAGGTAGCAACAAGGCCACCTGAGGGCTCCAAGGGGGAAGAGGGAATGGAGCTGTCAGAGATAGAGACAGGGGCAAAGCCTGGACCGTCCATCAGCCCTCAGATGGAGAGTCAACAGCCCCCAGGTCTGGAGGTGGCTGATGAGGAGGAGGAGGAACAGCTGGGTCCAGTGCCTGATGCAAGGATGCACAGAAGGCGGAGGAGAGGAGAGCAGTGGAAATCAATGGGCCGGTTCTTGGGACGGAAGAGCCACCGCTACTCCTTCCCCTCTCCCTTGTTTCCCTTTTCAGTTCAATCTAAAGTGGCATTCGAGCAGCCCCAATTTTCTAATTATCTTTATTCTCATTTCAATTTCTTATTCAATTATTATTTATTTTTATTTCATCATTTGCGTACGTAAAAAATGCTTAAAAAAAGTTTTTAAAATGGTTCCCACGGTCGCGTGGCACAGCTGATCACCTCCTCACCTCCCCCGCGCTGTTTTACTTAACCTTCCCAAGCCTCCGTTTGGTGCGCGGCATGTATGCGCAGCCAGCGAACTGGTAGTAAGCCGGTTCAGATTTCACCACTGAGCCAAGGTGTCTCCTCTGCCAATCCTCCCCTCCATGAGTTCTTCAGTTGCTGTCCTGGGTGCCCAGACAGATTCCGGTGAGTTGTGACTCTGCCCTTCTTTACTGGCAGTGCCGTGATTTTCTGTCTCTGCCCTGTGGCTTTTCCCTCTGCCCAGCCGGTCAGGCAGACGCATAAATCCCCGGGAGCTGCAAATCTAGGTCAGCAAAGCATTGATGATGCTCTGGGGCTCCAACTTGAGCAAGCAAGCAAGCATCAGGTTCTGGGGCAGCGGCTTCATGTCGCGAGGCTGCCCCCCGGTGACTGGCGTTGTAGTTGCAGTTTTTAAACAGAATAACCAGAGTTGGAAGGGATCTTGGACGTCTCCTAGGTCCAAAGTTCTTGGTTACAAGAGAAAGAGCAGGGGTGAAATCCAGCAGGTTCTGACAGGTTCTGGAGAACCGGTAGCGGACATTTTGAGCAGTTCGGAGAACCGGCAGATACCACCTCTGGCTGGCCCCAGAGTGGGGAGGGAATGGAGATTTTGCAATTTTTGCAAAATTACGGGTTTTTGCAATCCGTAAACCTAATTCCCTATTCATCCACAACGTATCAATTCTGGACCAAGATGCATGAGGATTAGAGCAAAAGGTATATTTATTTTCTTTTGGATGTAGAGTTCTCCACATGTCTCTTAAATTTAGTTCGTCTTATCCTATTAAAAAGTGATTTGGGTAGTATATTTCCTTTTCTTGTTATCTTTATCACTGGCGTAGTCTTCTTTGATATCCGCTGTCCCATTATAGCCCCCCACATTACAAATATTCCTACAGCCTCTGTCGTAATTATCTTTTCATGTCATTTCGTCAAGGCGTCAAGATCATCTTCCGAGTGGGCCTGGTCCTCCTGAAATACACTCTGGGTTCCTCGGAGAAGCTGAGATCCTGCCAAGGGCAGTACGAGACGATGGAGCAGCTGAGAGCCCTGAACCCCAAAATCATGCAGGAGACTTTCCTGGTGCAAGAGGTAAAACCGGTTCAGCTGGAGGCCACTCCGCTGTAGGCAGGCAGACGCCAGGGGCAAACAGCCAGGAGCTGGGATAAGGGTATATACATATATACATATATACCCTGTTTCCCTGAAAACCCTAACCTATTCTTTTGTTCCTCCTAGGTCATAGAGTTGCCAGTGACGGAGCGCCACATCGAGCGGGAACACCTGATCCAGCTGAAGAAGTGGAAGGAGACCCACGGAGAGCTGCAATGCAAGTCCCCTCCCCGTTTTCACGGCGCCAAGGCTATCAGGGACTCTGAGCCGTACCCCCACAGAGCCTTGGAGCCCTCTCCTTCCATCATCCTGCCCCCCGGTGCCGCCCTCTCCCCCAAGGGCCGCAAGAGCAAGTCGCGGAAGGGCGCCCCCAAAGGGCTGGTAACCACGGGCAACCGAGCCAACGGCCCTATCCCCGAAGAAAACGGATCTTTGCTGGAGCCCGACTCTTCCCTTCTCTGCCAGTCCAAGGAGAGCCTTAGTTCCCGGGAGAGCGAGGACACCTACCTGTAGGGGCGGGGATTGCACTTTCCAGATCTCTCTCACATACACACACACACACCCCTCCCTCTCCCAGGCCAACACAGACCAGACTGTTACCAGTGAGACACCCTTGATAGGAAAATTTGCAGCTGGGTTTGTAAGGAGGAGAGAGCGATTTGTCGGAGGGCAGGTGGGTAAGTATTAGGCCTTCTGATGGCCGAAAGAAGGAATTCCGTATATCTGGTTGGAAAGGGCTAGTGCCTCTCCTGCCCCCTGCTCTGGTGGAGGGGAGACATTCTGGAGGCTGAGAGGCACTGAGGTGTCCCCCTCCCTTTGATTCGGGGGGAAAAAGTTCGATTGGCCGCAATCACACAGGTATAGAAACATAGGAAAGGGATGCGGCTACCCACAAACCGCTAAATTACAGGCACGGGTTGGCTCAGCCCCACGTTTTCTGATAGGAGTAAAATGGAGGTCGTCCCCTTAAACTCTGACCCTGCCCTCCTCTCCCTCGGTGGGCCGAAGGGCAAATGTCGGTCCCAGGAGGGGCTGTGTCCCATCTTCCATGCGTGCAAATTGCCTTCGCTCTCGAGTCTTACCACCCTCTCCCCCGAGGGCCGCAAGAGCAAGTCGCGGAAGGGTGCCCCCAAAGGGCCGGTAACCATTGGCAACCAAGCCAACGGCCCAACTCTTCCCTTCTCCATCAGTCCAAGGAGAGCCTTAGTTCCCGGGAGAGCGAGGACATCTACCTGTAGGAGTGGGAATTGCACTTTCCAGATCTCTCACGCACACACCCTTCCCTCTCCCAGGCCACACAGACCAGACTGTACCAGTGAGACACCCTTGTTCGGAGAAGTTGCTCGGCTTCTCTCTCGGATGCTACTATCCCTCTCTCTCTCTCTCTCTTTCTCGGCCCCTCTCTAGCGACCTCCATAAGCCCGACAACCGGCTCTTGTCTCCACCAAACCAAGTGATGGGAGCTGTAGTCCATCTGGAGCTTCCCAGCGAAAGGGTTCTCCAGACGGGACAATCATCTTGGCGCCCCGATTAGGGAGGGGGGGCTCTTTAAGTTGAGCGGACGGTGTTAGGCGGGGACCCTAACTCCCTGCGTTCTGTCTCATTGCGCAGGAAGAATTTGACTTGGCTGTTCTGTTCTTCCTCCCACCTGCGCGGCCCACCGTCGGCCACTTCCGCTAAGCAAGAGACGGCATATCCAAGACACGAATGCTTCTCCTCGGGGGGGCCGCTAAAAGCCAGCGCGCTAAAAGGAAATCCTTTCCTGCTTAGCTTTGCTGTCTTTGTCTCGTGACCAAATTCCCACATATGCTGTACGGACCAGAAATGCTGATTTTCCCCGGTTCTGGACCAGAAGGAATGCTGGCCGATAAAATCCGATATTTGTATACGATTTTTGCAAGCGGTTTCGGATGCCAGTCTTCTCCTCTTGCATTCCAGCGCTGTGATTTTTTTCTCTTTTAAAAAAACACTCCGTTTTCCAGGACACTAAAAATCCCCCTTTATTATTATTGTTAATATTTTTGTCCCACCTGTCTTCAGCCAAGTTGACTCTCGTTTTGTTGTTCCCGGGCCACGTCCCGCCAAGTTAAAACTGAGTTGCTCGGAACAGCCTAACCTCTATCTCCCATCTCTCCAGGATGTTAAGGCACCTCCGTAAAATGATGGATTCAGACGTGGAAAATACTAATGTCTGGGTTTTTTTTTTTAGCTTGTTGCTATCTGGCTTTCCGTCTTCTGTATTCACCCAGGCGACAGCAAACACAGATTTAATTTTTGCGGGAAGCAAAGTCGGGGTGACGGGAGCTTCTGTGGTTTATTAAGGAGGTGCAGGAAAATGTTTCCTTCCCCGCCCCCAACTGCCCTCTCCCCTTTTGTGGCATAAACTTGGTTTGTTGGGGGGGACACTTTAAAAAATTCTTGGCGGAAATAAAAGTGTATATTTGGGGAAAAGCGAGGAACACGGATGCTACTCTCTGTTTCCTTCTCCTGCACCGGATTACGGCTGATGAGTGGGGATTCATGTATGTGGATTATTATTATTTTTTTTAAATCAGTTGCTGAAACTGTTTTGTACAAGAGGCGAAATAAACCGGAATTATGTCAATTTTGTGTTCGATTTGAATTGGGATGCTTGAAGGGGGGGGGAAAGGGGTGTCAGTTTTGGGGAGACCCAAATGAGAAAGGATCCGATTTTTCTAATTGAATAGAATAGAATTCTTTCTTGGCCAAGTGTGATTAGATAGACAAGGGATTTATCTTTGGTGCATAGGCTCTCGGTGTACATAAAAAGACAAGATGCATTCGTCAAGAATCATAAGGCGCAACGCTTAATGATAGTCACAGGGTACAAATAAGCAATCGAATCATACTAGGAAACAATATAAATCGTAAGAATATAAGCAACAAGTTACAGTCATAAGTGGGAGGAGATGGGTGATAGGAACGATGAGAAGATTAATAGTAATAGTAATGCATAGGGGGCTCCATCCCTGTTAAGAAATTGGACAGCAGAGTCTCCTGCTTGAGACGGGGTTGGACTAGAAGACCTCCCAGGTCCCTTCCAGCTCTGTTCTGATTCTGGGCTGGTTCAGTTTCTCTCCCCCCTGCTCCCTTAAATTGCCACAACCGAGTTTAAGATTTCGTGTTATTGCTTTGACTCAGATTAGCTGTTATGCCCTTTATGGGGAGGGGAAAAAAAAAAAGATATGGTTGATTTTAGCATGCCGTGCCAGTTGGCGCCATTCTCTCGACCCTATTTTCTTAGCAAGGTCAGTGATCAAGATTGTCTCTGCGTGCAGCCTTGGCGTTATCTTCCCCCTCCCTTGCTTGTCCGTAGCCTTCAGCCCAAAAGAATCCCTGAGTTTGATTTTATAGCCCATCTTTCCACCGTTAGGAAACTTCACTCTGCCCTTGGTTCCTTCTTCTGGCATTGCAATCTCTCAGTTCCTGGGCTGTGTTTTGCAGCTGGTTGGCACAGTGCCACGGGTCAGAGGGCCACTTCGAAGATAAAGAACGCTGTTGAGATTTGGGGCATGTCTGTTTGTCGGTCTCCGCAAGGATCCGAACGCGATCAAGGTTTTGATTTTCGGCCAGAGACTCAAGGACAAAACTGAAAACGTTTGCTGAAAGCAATCACAGACATAAATTTCCCGGTGTTTTCCACCCAGGGACTGGGAAAGTTTGGGGGTTGTAGTCCAAACTTCTGCCCCATGGGCTTTGAGGTGTGTCTCAGGAAAAGTTCCTGGTTAGTTGTCTAAAATATGAATCGTGGAACTGTAATATTTGTTGTTGTTATTGTTATTGTTGGTTTGAGACATTTCTCCTGCCCATCCAAGTCGCTTCATCGGTCAGAGAAAGTTACAAGTTAAGTTAGGCAGATCCAAAGGTGTTTTCTTTTTCCCAAAAGGCACCTGGATTTTGTTTTTCCTTGAAGACGTTTCGCTTCTCATCCAAGAAGCTTCTTCGGTTCTGACTGAATGGTGGTGGATGGAAGGATTTATACTCTGGTCGTTAGCACTCTCTCTGAGAGTCGTTGAAGCCACTTGGAGGTTTACCTGTGCGCTCAGGGTCACCTGAATAGTGCCAATGGGTGTGGAGCCTTCTTGGAACTGTTGAAAGGACTGTGTTGTAAACAGGAGAGAGGTCGTATCCCTCCGCCTCTGTTGAGAGACGACTGTTCAGTTTTAATGTAGATGGCCTCTTTGACCCTTCTTTCAAACCAGTGTCCATCTCTGTCCAAAATGTGGACTTTGCTGTCTTCCAAAGAGTGATCTTTGTCTTTCAAAGGCAGATGGGCTGCTGAATCTTGTCCTGGATGAGTTTTTTCTCCTATGTTGCGCCATGTGTTTGTGAAGTGGTTGTTTTGTTTCTCCAATGCACAGATCTATACATGCCTTCCTGCTTTGTACTGTCTTCAAGGAAAAACAAAATGGTTGCCTTTTGATAAAGCACCT
The DNA here is from genome assembly GCF_029531705.1 of Pantherophis guttatus. The sequence goes on from NW_026844143.1 coordinate 810,512, forward strand.
TTGGGGCAAAAACCATGACTTGGATGGACTGAGAATCTCTATAGACATTTAGCCAAAACAGTTTGTTCTACTCTAGACTCTTGGAGTATCACTACAATCCCCTCTTTTTTTTTTTTTTTGCCAGGGCTGGCTGGGAATAATGGGATTTGAAATCCATAAATATGAAGCAACCTACAGTCGGGAGGGCTACAGGAGCTGAGATGTTGTGTTGACTTTGATGAGGGTGATTAGAAAGCAGAGCGAGTTAATCATAGAAGGAGAAGAGTTACTATGGATCAAAGAAGCAATAAGTAACTCATCTTGGTTTAACCTCCTACTTGAGGTTATTAATAATGGTTAGGGATTAGGGGAAAGGATGCATCTACCTTCGGGAAAGTGCTTTCAAAGGAGACTCCGTTTTTTCATAGAAAAGCCATCGTCCTGCAGATGAAGATCAGAAAGGTACAACTGAAATCCTACCAGATCAATCCAGGATGCCGTGGAGACCCATTTCCTGTTTCCAAGAGTGGAAAACCCACCAGAATCCCACCCACACCTTCCTTTTCTAGAAAGCTTCCTTGATGATAATGCAGGTGTCTGGATTTTTTAGTTACTGTCAGACAAATGTTTAAATTTCAAGAGCTGCCTAGCCAGTAGATATAACAGTAACAGGCTATAACAGAATAACAGAGTTGGAAGGGACCTTGGAGGTCTTCTAGTCCTACCCCCTGCTTAGACAGAAAGTCCTACACCACTTCAGACAAATGGTTGTCCAACCTCTTTCTAAAAACTTCCAATGTTGGAGCATTCACAACTTCTGGAGGCAAGTTGTTCCACTGATTGTTCTCACTGTCAGGAAATTCCTCCTTAGTTCTAAGTTGCTTCTCTCCTTGATTAGTTTCCACCCGTTGCTTCTTGTCCTGCCTTCGGGGGCTTTGGAGAATAGCTTGACTCCCTCTTCTTTGGGGCAGCCCCTGAGATATCGGAAGACTGCTATCATGTCTCCCCTGGTCCTTCTTTTCATTAAACTAGACATTCCCAGTTCCTGCAACCGTTCATCCTATGTTTTAGCCTCCAGTCCCCTAATCCTCTTTGTTGCTCTTCTCTGCACTCTTTCCAGAGACTCTGATGTTTAGTTGGTTGTTGAAACACTGTATTAGATTGAAATGGAGTTAGGTAGCTAGCTAGCTGTCGCCTGAATCAATCCAACTCCTGGTTAGCTAGGGATGGTAACCCACAGATTTAACTGAGGTTGGAGGTTTAACACATCGTGGGAATGCAATCTTTCGAAAGACAGATTTCCGCTGCTGTTTTCCTTTCCCATCGGACTCGAAGATAAAACTGTTCCAGCTCTTCTTAGGAAAACTTTTGAGGAATACCTTGAGCCCAAAATTTACACTGCTAAAGCGAGACGGTTATTAAGTGAGTTTTGCCTCATTTTACAACCTTTCTTGCCACCGTTAGGTGAATCATTGAAGTTGTTAAGTTAGTAACGTGGTGGTTAAGTGGAATTTGACATCCCCGTTGACTTGGCTTGTCGCAAAAGGGAATCGTGTGACCCCTGGGACTTTGCATAAATAACGGAACTCATTGCTAAGCGTCTGAATTTTGATAGGGTTGCTGCAACGGTCGTAACTATGAAACACGGTCATGAGTCACCTTTTCAGCGCCGTTGTAACTTCGAACGGTCCCTAAACAAATGGCTGTATGTCGAGAACTACCTCTGGTTTGGCATAATGTGGGAAGTGAGGCAAGTGAGAAAGATCTTGGTTTATCTATGGCTTAGCTCGGCCATTTTGCTCAGCCTTGCGTGACCCCCGAGAAGAGATTCACATAGTAAATATGCCAATAGAAAGTTTTTTTAAAAAAAACAAAAATCAATGTATAGTTGATCAAACTATAACAAGAGAGAATGTCTTCCCCGACAGTCCTATTGAGGTTAATCATTGGAAGGCCGGGGATGAAATTCTAGCAAAATATTTTCTAGCACCACCGGTGTTGATTAACCTGCAAATGGCTCGTTTTTTTCCTGAGTTGAGAATTTATTTACATTCCTAGGAATGGATGTGGATGCAGGTAGGCCTCGACTTAATGGCCGCGATGGAGGCCAGCATTTCTGTTGCTAAATGAGACAGTTAAGTGAATTCGTGCCTTATTTTACGAGCTTTCTGGCCATAGTTGTTAACTGAATCACAAGATAGTGACACAGTCGCAGAGATAATATTCAGCCGGTAGCGGAAATCACGGGTGAGCCTGCCCACCTGCCCCGGATCTATGCCGTCCTATTTAGGCAAAATTTTGTCCCAGCTTCTGCCAACCTAGCAGTTTGAAAGCACATAAAGAAAATGCAAGTAGAAAAATAGGGACCCCCTTTGGTGGGAAGGAAACAGCGTTCCGTGCGCCTTTGGCGTTGAGTCATGCCGGCCACATGACCACGGAGACGTCTTCGGACAGCGCTGGCTCTTCAGCTTTGAAACGGAGATGAGCACCTGCCCCCTAGAGTCAGGAACGACTAGCACCTATGTGCGAGGGGAACCTTTTACCTTAATAGTATAATATTAATATATGTTACTTTTGGTGAGAGAACTGATTTAAAAAAAAAAAATCTGGCAAGAAGCTCATACAATTGCTTCTTCCAATTTGCCCAAAGGTTTTAAGTAGATTTCTTTTTTCTTTTCTTTTCTTTTCTTTTCTTTTTTCTTTTCTTTTCTTTTCTTTTTTTCTTTTCTTCTCTTCTCTTCTCTCCTTTCCTTTCCTTTCTTTTCTTTTTTTAAAAAAGGAATTTCAAGAACACAGCTTGTTTTTTCTGATAAAAAAAAAAGGAGAAATGGTATTTTCCATCCCGGGTTCTAAAATGACAAACAGGCTTTCGTTGCCATCCTAAATAATGCGGTTTGGTAGAAACGTGGAAACAGGAAGGTTGAAATGAACTCCTTAAGGGACAAAGTCTCCCCCATAATATCAGAGTTAAATCTGCTTGGAAAGTCCTTTGCGTCTCCCTTCCTCTCTAAAACTCTCAGCAACCAAGATGGACAACAAACGTAATTTTCCTCAAATTTTGCAATTCTCCCAAAGATAAATTCAGCATCTTTCTAATCAAAAATAGACAAAACTTATCCTATTATCCTATTTCTCAACTGGTCACTTTAAGAGAGGTGGACTTCTGCTCCCAGAATTCCCCAGGCCTGGGGAATTCTGGGAGCGGAGGTCCCCCTCTCTTAAAGGCCCAGGGATTCTGGGAGTGGAAGTCCGCCTCTCTTAAAGGCCCAGGGATTCTGGGAGTGGAAGTCCGCCTCTCTTAAAGGCTTGGGGAATTCTGGGAGTGGAAGTCCACCTCTCTTAAAGGCTTGGGGAATTCTGGGAGTGGAAGTCCACCTCTCCTAAAGGCCTGGGGAATTCTGGGAGCGGAAGTCCACCTCTCTTAAAGGCCCAGGGAATTCTGGAAGTGGAAGTCCACCTCTCCTAAAGGCCTGGGGAATTCTGGGAGCGGAAGTCCCCCTCTCTTAAAGGCCCAGGGATTCTGGGAGTGGAAGTCCGCCTCTCCTAAAGGCCCAGGGATTCTGGGAATGGAAGTCCGCCTCTCCTAAAGGCCTGGGGAATTCTGGGAGCGGAAGTCCACCTCTCTTAAAGGCCCAGGGAATTCTGGGAGCAGAAGTCCACCTCTCTTAAAGGCCCAGGGAATTCTGGGAATTGAAGTCCACCTCCTAAAGGCCCAGAGAATTCTGGGAGCGGACGTCCATCTCTCTTAAAGGCCTGGAGAATTCTGGGAGTGGAAGTCCTCTCTTACAGTGGCTCAAATTGAGAAATACTGGCCTAAGGTCTAAATTGGCTGGAATTTAGACTCCATTCAACGAGTGGCTTTCTTTTTTAGCCATTTCCCAATTGCAGCAACCTGTAATTTTCCACAAAATCTGCTGAAATTTTCCACTGTCGGGCTGTGGAAATGAGACAACTCCTCTTGTAAGTTTACGAGCCTGACAGAATAATTCTGAGACAGACATCCTGAGCTGTGTGGGTGACAGACTGATTTTGAGGTGGTTTTTTTTTTTCAGAAAAGAATTTAATAGAGGTAGTCCTTGACTTATGACTGCAACTGAGCTCAAGATTTGCATTGCTAAGTGAGGTAGTTGTTAAAATGACTTGCACCTCGTTTTATGACCCTCTTTGGCCACAGTTGTTAAGCGAATCTTGCAGTCATTAAATGAGTCTCTTCCCTCATTCCTTAAAACTTTCCTTTTTCAACAAGCCGGGCTGGCCTAACAAATCCTTTTAAATGATTTTAAATTCGTTTGTCTTTTTAAATTTTGGGCCAAATTGAGATATTTTCTTTTAATCTGTTTCTTAATCTATGTATTATGTATTATGTGTTTATGTGTTTTTACTTGGCTGTACACCACCCTGAGTCCCTAGGGAGAAGGGCGGTATATAAATTTGAAGTAAAATAAATAAATAAAATAAAATAAATATATCCCTACCTATATGACCTAACGGCCCCGCGTGACCTTGAAAATGTGCAGGCTGTTTTGGATGCAGGTAAGTGCAAGGCGTGTGCGGAGGCTCGGGGACGGCGAAAAACAGGCCTACCGGAACTTCAGGAAGGCTGGAAACGGGCCCGTTTCCAGCTTGAGCCTGGGGAGGCCATTTTCGCCCTCCAGGAGGCTTGAGAAAAGCCTCCGGAGCCTGGGGAGGGCAAAAAAAGCCAACTAGGCCACGCCCACCATGGCCACTCCCACCCAGCAACCAGGCAGAGAACCCCTTGCTAAAAAATTTTGAAGCCCACCCCTGGAAATGGGTTGTGAGAAAGGCAGTCCAATTTTCCACAGGTTTACGTCACTGATCTCTTCCGTTTCCAAACCCTGCAGAACCTGGGAAGGTGTGAACTCTGCTGTAGACACCCGCTCTCAAATTAATTTACTTATTATTATTTTTTTTTCGGTTTGGAAGAGTTTTCAACTGTCTCTACTCCAATTCTTGTGATCCTCCCATTTGCCGTGGAAAAAAATTTAACGGACGTGTGCTTTTTTCACCCACCTCACGTCAGTTCTGAAATTGGGCGCATTGCCGCCCTTCCAACGGCTGTTTGGGATTTGAAGCGGTTTGCAAAAGACTCCAGGGAAGAAAACACCTTCGTGGGGCTGGGTTACCTTTATTTCTTAAACCAGAATGTCGCTTTTACTTGGTTTTGATTTAACGGGTGACATTAATCCAGCCTCTCGGCGTTTCTAATCCGCGGTTTAGTGGACCGTACGTGATTTTCATTTTTTTTCATTTTCATTTTATTAAATTTGTATACCGCCCTACTCCCGAAGGACTCAGGGCGGTGAACGGCCATAAAATAAAACATGTAGATGCAAAACTTAAAATAGAGATAAAACAAATTAAATAAATTTGGCTGAACCATTTTAAAACCCCAATAATTTAAAACCCAATTAAAATTCCCCTTTAAAAAGAGGAAAAGTTTAGGTCCGGCCAGCTTGCTGAAATAGGAACCGTCTTAAGCGCTCGACTAATAAAACAACTGGACGCTTATGCAAGCATGCAGAATCCAGAATAACAAAGAGTTGGAAGGGACCTTGGAGGTCATCTAGTCCAGGGGTCGGCAACCTTAAACACTCAAAGAGCCACAAAGGCCCTAACCGGAAGCCCCCGTTCAATTCTGGAACCGACCGGAAGTCCAGCTCCCCCAACCATAGAGTCTCCTCCTAGAGCGGTGTGTCCTTTTTCCTCTACCTGTCCTAACCGAAAGCCCTATCAATTGTGGAGCCGACTAGCAACGGAGCCGCAGCAGAGGGATGCAAGAGCCACATGCGGCTCCAGAGCCGCAGGTTGCTGACCCCTGATCTAATCCAACCCCCTGCTCAAGTAGGAGACCTTGTTACCGTTTCCGACAAAAGGTTATCCAATCTCCCCTTTAAAAACCTCCAGTATTGGAGCACCCACGACTTCTGGAGGCATGAGGGAATTGCAGACCTCAATTCACCAAACCAAGGAATTCTGATCCTTGTGTCCTCGTAGCTGTGGCAGGAACATTCGCTGTGGGCACTGAGAGGGCCCGTTGCAACTCGAATCAGCCTGTTTTTTTCTTGTCTTATTATCTGCATTTTTCCATCAAAGGCTGGGAGACAAAAAGAATAATAATAATAATAATCCCGGAAGGAAACTTGCAGAGGGAGCAGGGGGAAAACGTTAGAAACGCCTCAAGTTGAAGGTGTGTAGATGAGCAAAATATGGGCACGGCACTGAGGATGGGGAGGGAGGGAGATAAAGAGATAAAGAGAAAGATAAGACAGGAAGGAGGGAGGAAGAAGGAAGGATTAAGAGAAAGACAGGATAAAAATGGAAAGAGATAAAGAGAAATATAAGATGGATGGATGGATGGAAGGAAGGAAGGAAGGAAAAAAAGAATAGCAGAAAAATAGAATAATAGAGTTGGAAGGGACCTTGAAGATCTAGTCCAACCCTCTGCTCGGGCAGGAAACTCTATATAGCATTTCAGGCTGTCCAATCTCTTCTTAAAAACCTCCAGTGATGGGGAAGGAAGGAAGGAAGGATTGATTAAGAGAAAGGAGAAAAATTGAAAGAAATAAAGAGAAAATGAGATGAAGGAAGGAAGGAAGGAAGAAGAAAGGAAGGAGGGAGGAAGGAGGGAGGAAGGAAGGGAGGAAGAAGAAAGGAAGGAGAGGGAGGGAGGAAGGAAGAAGGAAGGAAGAAGAAAGGAAGGAGGGAGGAAGGAAGGGAGGGAGGAAGGAAGGAAGGGAAGGAGGAAGGAAGAAGAAAGGAAGGAGGGAGGAAGGAAGGGAGGAAGGGAAGGAGGAAGGAAGAAGGAAGAAGGGAGGAAGGAAGGAAGGGAGGGAGGAAGAAGGAAGGGAGGGAGGAAGAAGAAAGGAAGGAGGGAGGGAGGGAAGAAGAAGGGAGGGAGAAAGGAAGGAAGGAAGGAAGAAGATAGGAAGGAAGAAGGGAGGAAGGAAGGAAGGAAGGAAGGAGGGAGGAAGAAGGAAGAAGGAAGGAGGGAGGAAGGAAGGGAGGAAGAAGAAAGGAAGGAGAGGGAGGGAGGGAGGAAGGAATAAGGAAGGAAGAAGAAAGGAAGGGAGGAAGAAGAAAGGAAGAAAGGAAGGAAGGAGCTGAGAGTTGAAGGGGAAAGGCGGGGGCGGGAGAAGCCGGGGCTCCCTTTCAGCACCGGCGGAGGGAAAGCGAAAGACGCCCAGGTGGCTCAGCGTTGCGCGCCGTTGCCCGGGCTCTCTGCACGAGCTCAGAGGCGGCCGGGGCGAAGGCGAAGGCGGGCCGGGGGTGGGTCGGGGGCCGGGCCGGGCCTGGGGAAGGAGGCGGCGCCGCGGGCCCGGTTTGCGTAAAGCGCAGCGCTGGGGCTGAGCGCCGGCCTTGCTGGCTGCGCCATGGAGCTGCGGATCCTGGAGCCCCGCGTGCGGGTCCTCAGCCTGGCCCGCCGCGGCCTCTGGCTCTACACCCACCCGCTGCTCAAGATGCTGCTCCTGCCCCAGCGCAGCAGGTGGGGAGGCAAGGGGGGCTGCGCGCACGTGAGAAGGCGCAGACACGCGTGTCGCCGGGGCCGGGCTGGAGAGACTGCGCTGGCGGTGGGCTGGTGCACGCGGGAGGAGAGACTGGGCAGTTGGGAGGGCGCCGACACGCGTGTTCAGGATAGGTGGGCTGGAGAAGCTGCACGGGCGGGGGTTGGTGCGGTTGGGAGGGCGCCGACACGCGTGTCAGGGTAGGTGGGCTGGTGTACGCGGGAGGGCGCAGACGCGCGTGTCGCCGTGGCTAGCCCGGTGGAGAGACTGTGCAACGTTGGTGCGGTTGGGAGGGTGCGGACACGCGTGTTCAGGATAGGTGGGCTGGAGAAGCTGCGCGGGCGGGGGTTGGGGCGGTCGGGAGGGCGCCGACACGCGTGTCAGGGTAGGTGGGCTGGTGCACGCGGAGATCGCAGACGCGCGTCTCGCCTGATGGAGAGACTGGGCAGTTGGGAGGGCGTGGACACGCGTGTTCAGGTTAGGTGGGCTGGAGAAGCTGGGGGTTGGTGCAGTTGAGGGCGCCGACACGCGTGTCAGGGTAGGTGGGCTGGTGCACGCGGGAGGGCGCAGACGCGCGTGTCGCCGTGGCTAGCCCGGCGGAGAGACTCTGCAGACAACGGGCGTTGGTGCCGTTGGGAAGGCGCAGACACGCGTGTCTGCGGAAGGTGGGCTGGAGAAGCTGCCCAGGCGTGGGGTTGGCGCACGCGGGAGGGTGCAGAGTGCAGACACGCGTGTCATTGTGAATGGGCTTAGAGAGACTGCAGGCGGGGGTTGGTGCACTCGGGAGGATGCAGACACGCGTGTCGCCGTGGAATGGGCTGGAGAGACCGCGCAGGCGGAGTGGTGGAATCCTATGGCCGCAGATTCGGCGCTGTCATCGGATTTGTGGATCAGAGCTGGTGTTGACACACGTGCTCCGAATTGGGGGGGGGTGCCTAAGGACCTGCCAACTCTGTTATTCTGACCAGTATATATACGGAAAAATAACCTCTATAATGAAGGGTAGAGCCCTGATATGTGTGTTTGTATACAAGTGTCATACACGTGTGTATACAAATATACAAGAGAGGGGCAGTCCGGTTGCATGTGTGAATAGAGCAGAGCTGTGTCTATTGCCATATCGTGGTGGTTGCTAGCCTCTGAAGATGCCCACAAATTTCCTGGCATCAGAAAGTAGACTGCAATTCTCCAAAAGCCCTGTAGATGGCAAGAAAGGTGCTTTCTGCTGCCATCTAGTGGTACTGTGGAGTATTGCAGCCAGTTGCCCTTGCTTTAGTCCAGGTGGTGTGAGACCCCCGTCCCCCAGCCTTCCCCCCAATATCCGGCTTCCCTTTTGCTTTGCTTTAGACTCTCACCACGCAGACAACTGGCTGGGGGAGATGGGAGTTGTAGTCAGGGGGAACTCAAAAGGAGAAGCCCAGAGGAGGCCTTACCGAAATTGCAGGGTTGAGCCAAAGAGAGAGGAGAAGTTGTGTGTAAGATGAGCCCCAAATTTGGAACTGGGAAAGGGGTGTGTGTCTCTTATGAGAAGCCTTTCCTCCAACCTGGGCCCTTCTAGAGCTCTTGGACTACATTTCCCATCGTCCCCAAGGAGGTTGGAGTTGTTGCCCCTTAAATTCAGGAATGCACCAGCCTCCCCAGCCAAAACCCCGAATACTGTGAATTCTGCACAATCTTTCTAAATTGTCTTTTAAATTTAAAATCGTTTCAAAACTTTTCCTCCAACCTGGGCTCTACTAGAGCTCTGGACTACATGTCCCATCGTCCCCAAGGAGGTTGGAGTTGTTGCCCTTAAATTCAGGAATGCACCAGCTCCCCAGCCAAAACACGAATACTGTGAATTCTGCACAATCTTTCTAAATTGTCTTTTAATTTAAATCGTTTCAAAACTTTTCCTCCAACCTGGGCCTACTAGGTCTTGGACTACATGTCCATCGTCCCCAAGGAGGTTGGAGTTTTGCCCCTTAAATTCAGGAATGCACCAGCTCCCCAGCCAAAACCGAATACTGTGAATTCTGCACAATCTTTCTAATTGTCTTTTAAATTTAAAATCGTTTCAAAACTTTTCCTCCAACTTGGGCCCTACTAGAGCTCTTGGACTACATGTCCCATCGTCCCCAAGGCGGTTGGAGTTGTTGCCCCTTAAATTCAGGAATGCAGACTTGCATCCTCATCCAGAACCCAAATACTGTGAATTCTGCACAATCTTTTTAAAAGATGCCAGTGAGATATTGGCTGTTCCTGTGTTTTGGAGGGGGAGGCTAACCCCTCCCTGGTTCTTGAAAAGGGGCTCCATGGACCCCAATTAGCCTGGGGGGGATCCCTTCCCCCCCCCCCCTTCCCGTGCCTCTTAAGTGCAGCCAAAAAAAGCCACATTTATTTTGGGTGCGGATCCTGACATAACCAGGACGGGACGCCCCCAAGGCTGCTTTGAAAGCCTCGAAGGAAAATAAACAGCTCTCCTCCTTTTATTTTTATTTTTTTTCCACCTCTTGATTCCTCTTGAAGCCGTTTATTTTTTCCCCTTTTGGAGCTAATTATATTTATTTTCCTTTCTTGAAGCCATTTATTTTTTCCTAAATTTCTTCCCGCCCCTGCAGTTGGCTGGAAGAATTGGCAGCCCATCTCTCTCTTTTTCTCTCTCTCTCTTCCTTAAGGGTTTTTTTTTTTCCAGGGGGGTCTTCAGAATTGCAGAAATGAAAGAAAATATATGTTTAAAAAAAAAAGGGGGGGAATATTTTGCAAATATAATGATTCATGGATGCTGTCGGTGTTTTTTTTAGGCTGTCCGGATCATTGTGCCATTTTCAATCAAGAAATATTGTGGGTTTTATATCGATGCTCCGATTCTCAGCTCTGGCTTCGGTTTTGTGGGAGAATTCCGATTTATAAAAATGCTTACTTCCCCCTCATTTATAGAATTAGGAGGTAGTCAAGGGGACGCGGTGGCTCAGGGGCTAAGACGCTGAGCTTGTCGATCGAAAGGTTGGCAATTCAGCGGTTCGAATCCCTGGTGCCACGTAACGGGGTGAGCTCCCATGACTTGTCCCAGCTTCTGCCAACCTAGCAGTTCGAAAGCAGGTAAAAAATGCAAGTAGAAAAATACTGACTTATGACCATTGTTCACACTTACAACCGTTGCGGCATCCCCCTGGCCAGGTGATCAAAACTCACACCCTTGGCCATTGCTTCATATTTATGGCTGTTGCAGTTTCTTGGGGTGACGTGATCCCCTTTTGCGACCAAAACGGGGAAGCCGGATTCACTCAACAACCATGTTGCTAACATAACAAGTGCACAGATTCAGTTAACAGCAAGCGGCAAGTGAAATGGGCAACATTTCTTTAACGCCTGTCTCGCTTAGCAACGGGTATGTAGGGCTCAATTGTGGTCGTAAGTCGAGGACTACCTGCATAATGATTGAGGAATTCTGCTTCCATCCCAGCTCAGGGTTAGCAAAAGGTTTTTTGTTTTGGAGGTAATTTCCTTTATCGTTCGTTATTGTTTAGGGTTAGCTATCTTGCCATAGCAAAGAATCCGAGACAGTGGAAAATTTTCTCTTTAGTTTTCTAACGTGTATGTTTGTGTGTTGAGAGAGGATTTTCAGAGTCATCCTTCAGAACATCTGGAGGGCTCAGCTCCCCTATCAGCACCGAGTAGGTTGTGTCTGGTTTCATAAGTTGTTTTGCACACTTGGAGATAAAAAAAAAAAATGAAGCCTGCCAGCTCGGAATTTGCAATCCGTGTGAAATTTATAACAGAAGATTAAAAACAGAATAACAGAGTGGGAAGGGGGGACCTTGGAGGTCTTATAGTCCAACCCCACTGCTCAGGCAGGAAGCCCCATGTACAATTTCAGACAAAAGGATTGTCCAATCTCTTCTTGAAAATCTCCAGTGATGGAGCCACCCACAAGTTCTAGAGGCAAGTAGTTCCACCGGTTAATTGTTCTCACTGTCAGGAAAATTTCTCCTTGGTTCTAAGTTGCTTCTCTCCTTGATGAGTTTCCACCCATTGCTTCTTGTCCTGCCTTCAGGTGCTTTGGAGAATAGCTTGACTCCCTCTTCTTTGGGGCAGCCCCTGAGATACTGGAACTCTGCTGGCATGTCTCTCCTAATCCTTCTTTTCATCAAACTAGAGATACAGTTTCCAAGTCAGCCTTCTGTGCCTTCCTCTTTTCTCCCAAATTTCCTTCCTAGCAGTCCTTATGGCACTAATTCTGTTTTCTGTTTTGTTCTTTCTCCGGCACAGTTCCTTGGCATTAGTACCGATTGTTTTCCCCACCAGTTCCTGCTTTACAAGCGAGTTTCCTACTTCCTTTAGCTACTTTACTCCGCACGTCTTATCTGGCTGCTTAACTCTTTAAACTCTGCAGCTTCCAAAAGTTGCAAAAAAAACTCTGCAGCTTTACAAATTGGCTTTTTTTTAAAAAAATTTCCCCATAGTGGTTCTTTTTTTTTTTTTAAAGTTTTTTATTTTTTAAAGCAAACAAATATTTAATACATCCATCATCCCTCCCCTGTGACATCTCGGTGTTAACTTCTTCAGTTCTTTTTATTCTTCTTGTTCCAACAGTTTCTTCTATCTTCATCGTCATCTAAACCACTATCAAAGTTCATTCCTATATAACCATATTCTTGCCATCAAATTTTTACACATAGTTATAAAATTAATCATTGATATCTCTTGTCCAACCAACAATAGAAATAATTCCATATTCTAAAGTATTCGGATTCTTCCCTATCTTTAATCAACAAAGTTAATCAGTTCATTTTTGCATAATCTAAAATCTTTTTTTTTTTTTAAATTAGATTTATATGCGGCCCTTCTCCGGAGACTCAGGGCGGCTTACAAGGTGTTAAGCAATAGCCTTCATACTTTTGTATATTTTATACAAAGTCAGCTTATTGCCCCCACAAACTGGGTCCTCAATTTACCTACCTTAGAAAGAATGGAAGGCTGAGTCAACCTTGAGCCTGGGGAGATTCGAACTTGCAATAATTGCAGACAGCTGAATGTTAATAACAGGCTTTTAGTCTGTTGAACTATCCATGCTTTTTTATTTCTTCATCTTCCAAAGGTATTTTCTCTAATTTCCAATTTTGAGCATAAACAATTCTTGCAGCTGTTGTTACGTGTATAATCAAATAAATAGATTCCTTTTTAATTTTGTCAGGTAGGATACCCAATAGGAACAACTCTGCTTTGAATTCAATATGTAATTGTGTCATTGCAATTGTGTCACAGTGATTCTTAAAGGGAAAAATATATATATATTAAGGTTTGCCCTGAAAAAAGCAGAGTTTGAATTTGTACCTTTGCAGAGTGTAGCTAAGCGTTGTATCGAATTGTGGGTTTAAAATTAAAATTATTCTGGAAAATGTAGTTTTGCATTTTTCACCCTTTGCCTTGCTGGGTTTCAAACGGCTGTTTCTTTTTTGGTTTGTTTGTTTTACATTTACACTTCTTTTTGCAATGGCTGCACGCATCCTAGAAAAACAACAAGTTCTTGTTTTGAAAAGCCTTAAGGCTGCAGGGTAAACAAGTCCGAAACAGTTTCCAGTTTGAAAAAAACTAACAGTTTGGTTGTTAGAATGAAATATATATATATATATATGGCTTAAATCTTTGTACAGTGAAGATGGTGGCCCAGGAAGCAATTTAAATCAACATTAAGCTAGGAAAAAAAAATATTGGTCCCCATGTGAAATAGTTTCATAACCCTGAATGTTATTGATGTATTTGGGGCCTTATTGAAAAGGAGAAAAAAAATACTTCTGCAAATGTGGAAGAAAAATATTGTGGCTTGCTCAGTCGCCCGTACGGCATTCCGATCACCTGTGATAACCAGGTAATTTGCTAATGAGATTTCTTCACTGTCTTGTTTTTTTTCCTTTAAGTTCCTCTTTGTCATTCTTCCCTTCCTCTTTGGCTTTCCCTCTTTCCTTCCTTTCTCACCTGAGACCTAGTTTCTGCTTCGGTGTGAATTTTGAACTCACCTGGTGAACTTTTTCCTTCTGAAATCTGGTCGGCCAGCGAAACAATTCAATATTTAGCTCAACTGTTTTTCAAACTCGGCCACTTCCAAGATAGGTGGACTTCCAACTTCCAGAATCCCCCAGCCAGCTATATAATCATAGGAAGGGACCTCGGCAGTGGTGAAATGTAAAATTTGTTACTACTGGTTCTGTGGTCGTGGCTTGGTGATGGTGGGGTAATATGACTCAGTGGCGTGGCCAACTTTTTTTTTTACTTTTAAAACCATTTTTTCTACAACCTCTTTGGCTGAAGAAACCACTAAGCTCAGAAAATGCCAAGGACCCCACAGTCTTCCTTCTCCTCCTCCTCCTCCTCCTCCTCCTCCTCCTCCTCCTCCTCCCTCCCTCCCACAAAGCCCCCTTCCTCCTACACTGATGATTTTACCTAGTTGGGTCATGAAACGTCTGCAGGAAAACCACTAAGCACAGAAAACACCAAGGACCCCACAGTTGAAGCCTGAGCTACGAATATTCTCTTCTATTGAAGCCTGAAATGGTTTACAAAAATCTGGCTTAATCCTTTTGCGGTGCCAAGTTGGGACAAAACAAAACAAAACAACAACAGCATTTGTGGCTGATTTGCCACCGATGAGCTGGACGTTACATGTGCCAACTCCAAGGGTTTCACGTGAATCAGCAATCTCTTTCATTCCGGCCCATTTGATCTGCTCAAACAATCTTTTTTTTTTCCCCCCTTTCTCAAACTCTCGCAAGGGAATAAACAAGTTGTGTGTCAGACAAAAAGGGCAGGGCGCTTGGTGTTGCGGTTAAACAGGCTTTGTGTTGTGGGACTGCGGTTTGAGTGCAGCTTGGTTATTTTTCTTTGGCTTGCTTAAGAGGCCCTGGATAATGTTTGATATGTAATGAAATTTTGCTGGAGTGGGTTTGTGTGTGTGTGTGTGTGTGTGTGTGTGAAAGAGAGAGAGAGAGAGGGAAGGAAGGAGGGAGAAGAGAGAGAGAAAAAAGAAAGAAGTAGGGAGGAAGGATGGAAGAGAAGAAAGAAAGAGAAAAAAGAAAAAAAAGAAAAAAGAGAAAGAAAGAGGGAGGGAGGGAGGAAGACAAGAAAGAAATAGAGAGAGAAAAGAAAGAAAAGAAAAGAGAAAAGAGAGAAAGAAAGGAGAAAGAAAGAAAAAGAAAGAAAGAAAAAGAAAGAAAGGAAAGAAAGAAAGAAAGAGCAAAGAGAAAGAAAAGAGAAAGAAAAAGAAAAGGGAAAAAGAAAAACGGAAGGAAGGAAAGAAGAAAGAAAGGGTGAAGAGAAAGAAAAGAGAAAAAGTGAAAGAAAGAAAGAAAAAAAGAAAAAAGGAAGGAGAAAGAAAGAAAAAAGAAAGAAAGAAAGAAAGAAGATTGAATGGTTGAAAATATGGGTGTCTCCACTTCTCAGAGAGGAAAATGTAGAGTTTAAATCAAGGGAGTCCAACCTTGGCAACTTTTTAAGACTTGTGGACTTCAGCTGGCTGGGGAATTCTGGGAGTTGAAGTCCGCAGTTGCCAAGGTTGGACACCCCGAGTTTAAACGCTTCTGGGGATTTCCTTTGCTGCTCCAGAGCCTTTTAAAGATCTTTATTTTATTTTATTTTTAAATGTAAGGATGTCTTATTTTGGCCAAAGGACTTGCCGCATTGGAAAGATAAATATATTTTTCACTCAAAGTGCATTTGCCACTTATGATTGGTTGGCCTAGAGACGTAGCCTTTGTATGGACAGGTGTAATAAAATAGGGGACTCATTTATACAGAATGCAGTAGCTTAAAATAATGACAGTGATATAAATGCTTTGGAAATATACACAGATATAGAAATATTTGCATTAAACAAGAATGCAGGTAGATCGTGACTTATGACCAAAAGTGAGGCAGGAATTACAATGGTAAGTTGTGTCCTGGTGCCTTAAACACTGGACCAAACTGTCTATCTCGGTGTTCCCGAATAGGTAAAGGTAAAGGTTCCCCCTCGCACATACGTGCTAGTCGTTCCCGACTCTAGGTGGCGCTGCTCATCTCCGTTTCAAAGCCGGAGAGCCAGCGCTGTCCGAAGACGTCTCCGTGGTCATGTGGCCGGCATGACTCAACGCCAAAGGTGCACGGAAACGCTGTTCCCTTCCCACCAAAGCTGGTCCCTATTTTTCTACTTGCATTTTTTTACGTGCTTTCGAACTGCTAGGTTGGCAGAAGCTGGGACAAGTCACGGGAGCTCACCCCATTACGCGGCACCAGGGATTCGAACCGCCGAACTGCCGACCTTTCGATCGACAAGCTCAGCGTCTTAGCCACTAAGCCACCACGTCCCTGTTCCTGGATAGGGGTACAGAAAAACAACCTGGGGTGGAACCTTAATCCGAATTCTGCCTAGCGCTGCTTGGTGGTTGATGGTGATTTTCCCAATTTCTGTCCAAAATTTCGCGGAGTGAGTTCCTAAGCCTGACTTAGCGCTCTTCTCTTTCCCCAGGTGTAGATTTTTCAGCTTAACCGAGACACCTGAAGACTACACGATCATGTTGGATGAAGATGGCTTCAAAGGTATGAGCACCTTTTGGCGTGCAGGAATTCCTCATTTACTGACCACTCGTTCAGTTGTGGCCAGGACTGAAAACAACACATTTGTAGCCAGTTTCTGACTATTTGGACTGGATGACCTCCAAGGTCCCTTCAACTCTGTTACTGTAGCCTGACTAGGTGGCTCAAGTGGCTAAGACACTGAGCTTGTCGATCAGATGATTTTTTTTTTTTAATTTGATTTATATGCCGCCCTTCTCCGGAGACTCAGGGCGGCTTACCATGCGTTAAGCAATAGCCTTCATCCTTTTGTATATTTATACAAAATCAGCTTATTGCCCCCACAAACTGGGTCCTCAATTTACCTACCTTTGAAAGTATGGAAGGCTGAGTCAACCTTGAGCCTGGCGAGATTCGAACTTGCAATAATTGCAGACAGCTGAATGTTAATAACAGGCTTTTAGTCTGTTGAGCTATCTAGGCTCCTGGAGGAAGTGGAGGAAATTGCAGCCCTGGAAAATAAGAAGCCATCTCTCCTGCTTCGGTCCGGCATTTTTGGTTGGGTGGTTCCTGCAATTCCAAGAAAGGGAACAATCGCTTGGCCGACCAGCTGTATATTTCCAAGGATGGAGAGGGAACAGATGTTTATCTTGCCCAGTGGAGCATGGGGAGTGGAAAAACGGTCCCGCTTGGCCAGTCTTTGCTGACCGTAGCGGCTTTTGTATCGCTGGAGTGGCTCCAGCGTGGCCTTGGCAGAAGGGTTGGCACGGCTGAAGGAAGGTGTGATCTTCCGAAGCTGGGAGGAGAGCTTCAGGCTGTTCCCAGGGAACAAGGTTCGCATGTGGGGATAGGGTGAAGGGAACTCCCCACCACCACTCCGGTGCTTCCTGGAATGGGGTGGGGGTGAGGGAGAGAATCTGGCTGTCTGGGGAGGAGGGGAAGAGTTTGAAGGAATCTTTATTACTGTTGTAGACCGACATAAAGGGAGGAAAGGGAGGAAGGAAGGAAGGAAGGAAGGAAGGAAGGAA
Organism: Pantherophis guttatus; assembly: GCF_029531705.1. The sequence goes on from NW_026844143.1 coordinate 827,571, forward strand.
GGAAGGAAGGAAGGAAGGAAGGAAGGAAGGAAGGAAGGAAGGAAGGATAAAAGTGAGTGAGGAAGGAAGGAAGGGGCATAACGGATAGGGAAGGAAGGAAGGATAAAGGTGAGGAAGAAAGGGAAGAGAAAAGACAGAAAGAAAGGGCACAACTGGGATAAGGAAGGAAGGAAGGAAGGAAAGAAAGAAACGGCAACAACTGGGATAAGAAAGAAGGAAGGAAGGAAAGGAAGGAAGGATAAAATTGAGTGAGGAAGGAAGGAAGGAAGTATTATTATTATTATTATTATTATTATTTATTATTATTATTATTATTATTAATTGAATTTATATACCGCCCTTCTCCCCGAAGGGACTCAGGGCGGTGAACAGCCCATAACTGGGAAAGGGAAGGAAGGAAGGAAGGATAGAAGTGAGGAAGGAAAGAAAGGGCATAACTGGGATAAGGAAGGAAGGAAGGAAGGAAAGGAAAGGAAGGAAGAATAAAATTGAGTGAGGAAGGAAGGAAGGGGCATAACTGGGATAGGGAAGGAAGGAAGGATAAAAGTGAGGAAGAAAGGAAGAAAAGAAAGGGCATAACTGGGATAACAAAGGAAGGAAGGAAAGAAAGGAAGGATTAAAAAAATGCCCCTCCCCCACCATGGTGCAGGAGGCCGATTAGGCCACGCCCACCATGGCCACGCCCATCCAGCAACTGGCCAAAGAACCCCTTGCTAAAATTTTTGAAGCCCCACCCCTGGTGGTAAATCTAAGATTTGGCTGAGAGATCTCGTTTCTTAGACGTTGTGTCCCTCTCGGTGATGGTGGGGAATTCTGTCTGGGGGGGAAAAAAGGGGGCAAAATTTTCTTTTCTCTCCCCCCCACCTTGCAAATTCCTTCTGAATGGAAACCTTTGATCCTCTGAGGACCATTAACAGGCTTCCAGTCATCCAGTCATCTGAAAAAACGAAAGGTCTTAATTTTTAACCCAATTTGGAGGAGAGCCATTCTGGGTTTCCCTGTCGTTTTTCCATGTCACCTTGTGGTAGCCTTCTTTTTCAAATTAAGTTTTCTTTTTAACTTGAAAACAGCCCAAAAACAGGCATGTGCACCGCCAGCCAGCTGTTTTTTGGGTTTCCGGTGCTCCGGTGGGTGCACACACACATGTGCATTCCATTACGGGCACTCGGTGCCGAAAAGGTCCGCCATCCCTGTTCTATGTAGTTTCGTGACGTTTTCTCACATTTCTTCCAGAACTTCACGCCTCTGAGTACCTACAAGTGGTGGATTCCACCTGGCTGGTGCTTAACGTCTCGTCGAACGGCAGCGCCTCCATCAGCCAGCCGATAGGAGTCACCAAGATTGCAAAATCCGTCATCGCACCCCTGGCCGAACATAACGTCTCCGTCTTAATGTTGTCCACCTATCAGACGGATTTTATTTTGGTGAGCTTTTGGGGGGAGTGTTCTGTCCCCGTCCCACACACACACCAACAGACGTCCAAGAATTAAAAACCAAACCAGCCGACAAAATCCTTATGATAACGGAACTTGGCAGCAACCTAGTGGCTGCCTGCCAAGAGTTTATTACTCACGAAGGGAAGAGATAACTTCTCTCCGCTTCTGGTACATCAAAGTAAAATGTTCAATAATTACAGAGTAACTTAAGTCCAAATATAATCCAGCAAAGCCTATAGCAAAAGTCCGGCAATGCAGAATGGCATGGAAGCTTTCAGCTTTGTTCGTCACAAGGCTTGACTGGCCACCACGCTCCCTTTTATACCCTGTGGGGTGTGGTCCAGTGACTCAGCCTAATCTCTGGCACGCCTCCTCTTTTGTTGCGGGCGCTTATCTCTCCGATGCTGGCATGGATCCAGCCAAGACTCATCCCCGTCACTGTCCGACTGTGCCTGCGCGGGGATACCTGGCTCCTGGCCAATCTCTTCTCCGTCGGGAGACACGTGAGGCATTGCCAGAGAGGAGGGTCCTGGAGAGGGAGGCCCGGCCAACTCCTCTCCTTCCCTTTCGGAGCCTTCTTCCTCCAATAAGACGGGCTCGGGGGTTGGAGCCACAACAGGGAGCCGGTTCCAGAGCCAGGATGGGCACTGTGGTATCATAAGGGCTGGGTTCAGAGGTGGAAATGGGAGGCGGTGTGGCTGACACCGAGAGAGAACAGCTAGCCAACCAGCATCAACTCAGGATTTGGAATAACACAGTTAGACGGGACCTTGGAGGTCTTCTAGTCCAGTGATGGCTACCCTTTTTTCTTCGGGTGCCAAAAGCACATGCGTGTGCTGGCACCCATAATGCAGTGTGTGAGCCCCCACGCATGCACACACGACCCCCACGACTGCGCACATAACCCCCACGTGACCCCTGCGCATGCACGCAAGGGAATTTTAGCAACCTGCACCACGGCGGGAGGATGGCTGGTGCTTTTGTCCTCCCCAGGCTCCAGAGGCTTTCCTCGAGCCTCAGGGAGGGCAAAAACAGCCTCCCCTGGGCTCCAGAGGCCCTCCAGAGGCCAGAAATGAACCTGTTTTCGGACTTCTGGTACTTCCGGTAGGCCTGTTTTTTGCCTTCCCCAGGCTCCGGAGGCTTTTTTTGAGCCTCCGGGAGGGTGAATACGGCCTCCCTTGGACTCCCTCTGGAGGCCCTCTGGAAGCCGGAAATGCCTCTCCCTGCTGCACTCCCCCCTGCCCCCACACATCCGTGCGCGACAAGGGTTGGCAATCAGCCCAGAAACCAAGTTGTAACAAAAAACTCACTCTCAAAATGCTCTGCGTAGGACCAAACGTTGTTTCCAGCAACATTTGTCAGCTGTGTGCGAACTTAAATAGGCTAAGGGAGTGGCCAATTAGCCCCAAGCCTTACTCTCAAGGAGACCTCCTCCTGAGTAGCCACTCCTGCCTTTTGGCAGCCCTGCGTGCTCGAGCACTGAGGAGAGGCTCCTCCACTTCACTCTCTTCACTTGAAGGAGCCTCTGGAGGTTCTGAAGGCCCTGGCTGAGACTCTGCCTTTGGCACCACATCCTCTTCAGCCTCCTCGCTGTCCGACTCGAGCGCCAGCTGTACAGGCTGCTGGCATGACACCACACCAGCTTCCTTGTCGTCGGGATCAGCCACGATCCACGCAGGCTGCTGGCGAGCCACAACAGCGTGCCCGCAGAGATGTAATCATGTGCTATAGGTTTGCAGGAGAAATGGAAGCCATTCAAAATGGAAGTCGCGATGCTGTAATTTCGGTGATCTTTGGTCTGCCTTTCAGGTACGGGAGAAGGATCTGCCTGTGGTCATTCACACCCTGGCCAGCGAATTTGAAATTTATAAGGAGGTGAATGGAGAACTGGCCCCTGCAAACTGTGAAGACATAAGCAACGGGTTCCACAAGGCAAAGCAAGGTGGGTTTTCCTATTGCTGAGATCAAATCAGAATAATTCCAGTACTTGAGTACTTCCAATATTTGAGGGACTGTCCCAGAGAAGAGGGGGTCGACTTATTCTCCAAAGCACCAGAGGGCAGGACAAGAAGTAACAGGTGGAAGACCATCAGTTTCAAATAGAAATAGAATAACAGAGTTGGAAGGGACCTTGGAGGTCTTCTAGTCCAACCCTCTGCTTAGGTAGGAAACCCTACACCGCTTCAGACAAAGAGAGATCACATTAGAGAGGGATCCAACTTAGAACTAAGCAGGAATTTCCTGACAGGACAATTAATCAGTGGAACAGCTTGCCTCTAGAGAAATTGTTGGGAAATTGTCCATCCCTGGAGTCGAGGGTTTTTCTTTCCTAAGGGATCAGACTGGGACAGGACTGACAGTGTCTCTCTCCCTCTCTCTTTCTCTCTCTGCTTCTCAGAATTCAACGCCACGGTGCATCCCATTCAGACTCCTCAGAATAGATTCTGCATTCTCAGCATCGCTCCCGAAACGTTGCCAGCCATTGCCACGAAGCTCATCGATGTCCTGTTCTACTCAGCCAGGTTGGTGATTGATGTGTGCTGATTGTTTGTCGGAGGAAAAAGAAAGTTGCTAAGGAAAAGGGAAAATCTACCAGGAATGCTCTTAGCCAGGATTTTTTAGGTAGTCCTCGACTTATGACAGTCGAGTCTAAAATCCCCCATGATAAGCGAGACCGTTCTTAAGTGAGTTTTGTCCCATTTTACAACCTTTTTTTGCCACCGTTGTTAAGTGAATCACTGCATTGTTAAGTTAGTAAAAATGGTTGTGAAGTGAATCGGGCTTCTCCATATCATTGCTACCTCCAATTATGAGACTCTAGTCAACTAACGGTCAGAGCCAAATTGGCAATCGATAAGGCTCAGTGTAATTCACAGGGCTGTACTGGGTTCTTTTGTGACAACGCAATGACTCTAAACTGATGACACCTTTTATGCCGCCTTCCATCTCAGCTTCTTCTTCTGCTACAGAATATTCCTAATCTTATTTTTCTCCTGTGATCAGATTGTCTGATCTAAGCTCCAATTTGAGAGGACCACAGATCCTTCCTTTTATGACAGTAGGAAAGTCGTACTGAAACCATTTTCATTTCCACCCCATGCTTCCAAAATAGGAGGCATTTATGGTCCAAAATTTGACGTTGGCGTTTCTTTCCTTGGCCTTTTCAGCCCACCAAAAGATGCAGCTGCTAACAACCAGGAGTCCATTACTTTCTTTGCCTTCTCACTGATTGAGGGCTACATCTCCATCGTCATGGATGCAGAGACCAAGAAAAAGTGAGTGCCACACAAAGGGGAGTTTTGTGCGTGCTGTGGATTGAGAGGATTACAATCCTCTGAGTAGGCGTTAATTACACCAGGAGCAATCATCACAACGCCTGCAGTGATGCTCCATAGATTTGTTGAAAGGAGAATATTCTCATTTGACTTGTTTAGAGGTGTATGGAGATGGTCTTGAAAGAGGAATGGAGGACTAGTGGGTGAAATGATAGCAATGTCCCAATATCTCAGGGGCTGCCCCAAAGAAGAGGGAGTCAAGCTATTCTCCAAAGCACCAGAAGGCAGAACAAGAAACAATGAATGGAAACAAATCAAGGAGTGAAGCAACCTTAGAACGAAGGAGGAATTTCCTGACAGGGAGGAGAAGTAACCAGAAGTTGTGGGTGCTCCATCACTGGAGGTTTTCAAGAAGAGACTGGATAACCCTTTGTCCAGGAAGTTATAGGGTCTCCTACTTGGGGAGGGATTGAACTAGAAGACCCCCAAGCTCCTTTCCAACTCTGTTATTCCGTGTTATTCTGTAATAGTTACGTAAACTCAGCTTAGCTATGGGAAGTAGAAAAGGGTGTGAAAAAACTCAAGACTACTTCATCTTGATTCTCTTTCGTATCAGAGTGAGGAAAGGACTTTCAAAATTCTGTTTTTATAACGCCCGTTACGATAAGTAAGAGTTCCAGTAATCCTTGTGAAGTCTGATGCCTGACCTATCGCAATGGATTGGCAGCTTATAGTTGGAGACGACTTAAATAGCTAAGACTACCAGACGGAATCATTGATTTGGCTTCAATTGCTTCCCAGTATTGTAAATTCAGAAGCAAAATACCATTTTTTTATATATATATATATATATATATATCAAAAGGATCAGGGGTGGGCTTCAAAAATTTTAGCAAGGGGTTCTTTGCCCAGTTGCTGGGTGGGCGTGGCCATGGTGGGTGTGGCCTAGTCGGCTTCCTGCACCACAGCGGGGGCTGGGATGGTGTTTTTGCCCTCCCTGGGCTCCGGAGGCCTTTCTCAAGCCTCCGGGAGGTCGAAAACGGCCTCCCCAGGCTCCGGAAGCCCTCTGGAGGCTAGATTCTCCCGAACCCCTGCGAACCCCCAGCAGCCCTCCCCTGAAAAGGTTTGAATCCCAGATACCTTCCAAGTAGTGATAGATCTTCTCTGAAACGATCAGCATTTGGGTGGCAGAATTAGCCTAGTTGCTAATTCAGGTATGGTGTTGGGCAGAGACCCCCCCCTTGGGTCTACTGAGGAAAGAATGACAGTAGAAGGCATCTTAGAAGTTCCTGAGTTGAGTCCAGCAAGCATCTGGGTTAGCTTTGCTCCAACGGATAACGTTGTGGAGAAGACATGAGATTTTCCTTTCCTTTCCCAGGTTCCCTAGCGACCTGCTGTTGACCAGTTCGTCAGGGGAACTCTGGAGGATGGTCAGAATTGGTGGACAGCCCCTGGGCTTTGGTGAGTAGCGTTATACTTTCTTTTCCACACTTTATCAATGACGGCAGTAAAGGTAGAGGTTCCCCTCGCAGATACGTGCTAGCCATTCCCGACTCTAGGGGACGGTGCTTATCTCCGTTTCAAAGAGCCAGCGCTGTCCGAAGACATCTCCGTGGTCATGTGGCCAGCATGACTAAAGGCCCACGGAATGCTGTTCCCTTCCCACCAAAGGTGGTCCCTCTTTTTCTACTTGCATTTTTTTTAATGTGGTTTCGAACTGCAAGGTTGGCAGAAGCTGGGACAAGTCACGGGAGCTCACCCCATTATGCGGCACTCGGGATTTGAACCGTTGAACTGCCAACCTTTCGATCGACAAGCTCAGCGTCTTAGCCACTGAGCCACCGCGCCCCTCTATGACGGTGGTACTGTATAGATAATAGATTCTCTTGGAATTAACTCGGAAGTAAGCAGAATACGGGTAGTTCCTGTGAGCACAATTGGAAGTAGAATTTCCATTTCCACTTAACTCGGATCCCATCCCCAGGAAGAAGTCAACTCCCATTTCTAAACCATCGATTAGAGCCACTGCATGGATCTGAGACGGTGTCCAAAAGGCCTCCTGGGTTCTCCTCAGAGCAGGGCTCTCCAAACTTGGCAACTTTTTAAGACTTGTGGACTTCAACTCTCAGAATTCCCCAGCTGTTCTGACCTAGGCTTCCCAAGAGCACGAAGCAGACTCCTTGTCCAGATAAAAAATCCTTTTGATTAAGTTACTGTGAATTCCTCTCAGTCACATCCAGCCAAGTCTTTCAAGGGAGAATTTACAGTCGCAAACCTTATCCGGCTTGGAGAGCTGCCAGGCCGATATCTTCAAAACTTGGCAAGGAGTCACAAACCAATTAAGCGGACTAATTGTCTCCTGCAAACTCCACTCCCCTGTCGCTCCTCTTTTATTCCCTCTGGGAGGGGCCATTCATCGTCCACTTGTAGCCTTACTCCCAAGTCGACCCTTGTTCTTTAGCTGTTCCCTTCGTCTGGCAACTCTGCGCGTGCGCACACTGGGAACAGGCTCCAGCTGTTCCTCTGCCTCAGTGATGTCTGACTCCGAAGGCAGCTGATAACTGTCAGACGGTCCTGGCTCCCTCTCTGCCTCGGACGCAGAGCCCTCATCAGAGCCTTCCCCAGACTCCAGGACTGGCCCATGTTCCTCCCCAACCTCCTCACTGTCCGAATCTGCCACCAGCTCCGCTGGCCGCTGGCGGGCCACAACACCAGGCAACCATGGGCGTTGAAGTCCACAAGTCTTAAAACGTTGCCAGATTTGGAGAACCCTGCTTAGAGGAAAGTGCTTCTCCTTCAAAAAAAGGAGTCATCTTGTTTGGTCAAATTCCAGAACCTGAGAAGGTTGGCCCAGCATTAAGTTGATGTGTCTCCTGGTTCCTCCTTTCTACAGATGAATGTGGGATCGTGGCCCAGATTGCGGAACCTCTGGCCAACGCGGACATCTCCGCCTATTACATCAGCACCTTCAACTTTGACCACGCCTTGGTAAGCCCCAAAGGGCTTGAGGACATCCCGAGTTTGAAGCATTTGTTGTTTGGAGGGTCGCTGATTTTTTTTAAATTTATATTATTTCACCTTTATGATTGTTTATAAACACCTCGAGGTGACGAACATACCTAATAATACTCCTTCCTCCTCCTATTTTGCCCACAACAATTACCCCGGGAAGTAATTACCCCCGGCTAAGGTGTGGGACTAGAACTCACCGTCTCCTGGTTTCTAGCTTGGTGTCTTAACCATTTGGCCAAACTTTGATTGCCTTGAGTTGTTTTGAGGCGTAAGATGTGACTATGAGTGTAAATTAAACCCCTTTCCTTCCCTTTTCTTCCTTTCCTTTCCTTTCCATTCCTTTCCCCTTCCCCTTCCACTCCCCCTATCTTCCCTTCCTTTCCCTTTCCTGTTCCCTTCCCTTCCCTCTCCTCTCCTTTCCCTTCTCCTTCCCCTTCCCTTCCACCAATCAGAATAATATGGCGGCCAATTTAATAAGACAAAAATCTTATTCTTAATAGCAGTATTAAATTTGTTAGACATCTGAAGACAATCCCCCCAAAATAACTTGGCCCTTCCCTTATATTTGTTATTTCCTAAAAGGCGTCAATGCAACCCAGCTTTTTTTCTTCCCCGTTCCGTTCCCTCCAGGTTCCAGAAGATGGCATTGGCGAGGTCATTGAAGTGCTCCAGAAACGCCAGGAGGCTGGGAGTTAACCACCTGGGCTCCCTTCGTCTCAGGTGTGGGTTTCAGAAGCCAAACTGATGGATCTGGTCCAGCCTTACTCCCCACGGATGTTCCTGGAGAGGGAGAGAGAGAGCCTGGGAGCCCAGCTCCTCTGCAAGCCAAATTATCTTTCTGGGGGGACTCGTATTTGCGTGGAGGACATTCCTAACATTCTCACCTGAGGATACCTTCCATTTCTCCCAGGGGAGAAACACGTGCCTTGTTGTCCTAATTCTCCAGATTGACCAACAGGGATGGGATTCTCTAGGTAGATTTCAGTGTTACTGCTTCTTCTGGTTATCTCAGCCGTCTTCGTGTTCCTTGATGATCTGCTGTCTCTAAAAACCCTCAGACATGATGACCTGCTTCATGGTCAGAAAGGAGAGGTGTCTTCTCGTTCTCTCTCTTAATTTTGCACATATTCTGAGATTTCTAAAAGCGTCCTTGGGGGGGGAGGGGGCAGGGACGATGTGACTTAATTAGAATTGCACTCCATGCCCCGCAATGAAAGGATGATGTTCTCCAGAAACAATGTTCTCTAGATGATTTGATTGAGGGAAGGGGTGAAATCTACTTACCTTCCCTACCGGTTCGGATGTGCGCGCGTGCCATCTTCACGTCCGATTTTAGACCCTCTTCGCTTGCGCAAAGCCTTCTGCGCGTGCTCAAGAGAGTCAAAAACAGGTTGCTTCCTGGTTCAAACCAGGAAGTAACGATGTCCGGGCGGTTGTGCGGAGCCTCGCGCTGCCGCCGCTACCGGTTCGCTGGACCACACTCCGCCGCCGCTACCAGTTCGGCTGAACCAGAGCGAACTGGTAGCATTTCACTCCTGATTGAGGGGCTTCAGGAGATGATAACCCCAACGTATCTGGAGTCCAAACAGCCCTGGCTTTAGAGTCAGGTTCCCCTCTTCAGTGCACAATGTTAAGAGTAGGAAACACTTGATTTTTAAATTTTATTTTAATCGGTTGTAGGGAAGGTTGGAGAAGTGACCAGAAGGAGGACCAGAGCGAGCTTTGGACCTCGATGTCCATTGTTCAATGGCTGCTAAAAAGAGAGAAATAAGCTTTTTTGGGGTGGTGCTCCTGCAGCGTCCGTTACTTCTGGTCTCTTGTGGTCGGTGAGCAGTATTACAAACCGACATGAATCTGAAGCATTCGTTGTCAAATATTTTTTGGGGGGGCAGGTTGGCGTTGGGAGAAAACGTGGGTCGAAAGAAAGCTCCCTCTTCTTCCCCACCCCACCCCCCTGCTTTTTTGAAGCCTTAATGCCTTAAAAGTGCCTTCTTGTTATTAAGCTTTCTTGAAGGACAAACGATCGTGTGAAGCTACGGCCTTCATCTGGTACGAAATTCTGGAATGGCCTGAAAAAACGGAAGAACTCGTGTTGCAGTTAGAAACCGTGTCTTTTTTTTTGTACTGAACGTGGGATGGAAGTAGAGAGGTCCCCTGGTTTACGTCGGGGTGTTGGGTGACACGGAGCGCGTCCTTTTGTCTTTCCACCCCTTGGGGCGGGGGTGGGCTTCAAAAATTTTAGCAAGGGGTCCTCTGCCCGGTTGCTGGTTGGGTGTGGCCATGTGGCCTCCTCCGCCACGGCGGGGAAGGGGCATTTTTGCCCTCCCTGGGCTCTGGAGGCTTTCCTCGAGCCTGTGGGAGGACAAAAACGGCCTCCCCAGGCTCCAAGGGCCCTCTGGAGGCCGGAAATGGGGCCGAATTTCCAGTAGTCCTGTTTTTTGCCCTCCCCGAGCATCTCCCATGCCCTGCACTTACCAGCATCTAAAACAGGCCACGTGGGGACTCCTGGGAGGGGGTAGGCAGGGTCCGCCAGGAGTGGGATTTGGGGGGGTCTCCGAACTGCACAGAATCTTAGCTAGAGGTTCTCCCGAACCCCTGCGAACTCCCAGAAGCCCACGCCTGCCTTGGGGACCTCTTATGAGGTCTCTTCTTGGGGACCAAGGAGAAGGTTGAGTTTAGATGTCTTACCGCTCCAAACTCCTCCTGCTCGAAAGAGAAGGATTGTGGTTGTGTAGCTTCCCTCCCCCTTCTTTCTTAGCCAATCAGATTGCTAGGAAAAAGGGGGGGAAGGTTTGCCCACTCCCATCGGGCCGGCCCAAGCCTTGTGATGGTGATCTTGAGTTGAGAAGGTTGGCGTTGGCTTCTCAAAGGCATCGGTAGAAGATGGGACCTCTCACCACTTACAGATTGACGCGCCTCCACCTCTACCCATCTAGGCCTTCCCAGACTTTGGGTTTTCTAGAAAGTTCCTAGAGCTTTCCACGCGAGTTGAGAGTCCATGATCCAACATGGGACCAATCACCCATCTTCTCTTGAATAGAAGAGAAGAAATTGGGCACAACAGAAACTGGCCTGAGAACATGGATTGGTGGAGTTGGTCAGGAAAGACACAAATCGGTGCACCCTTCGCCACCATGATCTTAATTTTATTTGTTGGTGCTATAAACTTTAGACTAAAAAGTTGTGTTCCTTCTCTACAATGGAAGCCTTTCCTTAGCTGTGGCTAAGATTCAGATTTCTTTATAAAGTTCTGTATAATTGGTTTTTTTTTTTCGGGGAGGGGAGACATGGTTTTAAAGTTTGGTCAATAAAGGTCATTTTTAAAAAAAATGTTCAAACGATCTAATAAAGCAGCGTATAACTCAATATGTGGTACAGAAGTCTTGGCTTGATGATACATTGGGTACAGTGGTGAAATCCAATTTTTTTTTTTACTGCCGGTTCTGTGGGCGTGGCTTGGTGGGCGTAGTGTGGCTTGGTGGGGGTGGCAGGGGTTAGGGTTATTGCAAAAATCCCCATTCCCTTTCCACTCCTAGGGAAAGGATACTGCAAAATCCCCATTCCCTCCCCACTCTTGGGGGAAGGATACTGCAAAATCCCCATTCCCTCCCCACTCCTGGGGGAAGGCTATTGCAAAATCCCCATTCCCTTCCCACTCCTAGGGAAAGGATACTGCAAAATCCCCATTCCCTCCCTACTCTTGGGGGAAGGATACTGCAAAATCCCCATTCCCTCCCCACTCTTGGGGGAAGGATACTGCAAAATCCCCATTCCCTCCCCACTCCTGGGGGAAGGCTATTGCAAAATCCACATTCCCTCCCCACTCCTGGGGGAAGGCTATTGCAAAATCCCCATTCCCTCCCCACTCCTGGGGAAAGGTTATTGCAAAATCTCCATTCCCATTCGTGCCAGCCAGAGGTGGTCTTTGCCGGTTCTCCGAACTATGCTGCGAACCGATAGTAAAAGTAAGTAGAACCCACCCCTGCTTCAACCTTCAACTGTCTACCGTGGACCTCACCCCATTCCTAAGAGGTCCGTAAAGGGGGCGTGCATAAGCGCACCAGCGTGCCTTCCGTCCCTGTCCTACTGTCCCCATTTATTGGTACTCATTTCCTATGTTCACGTCCATGTTTATTTATTTATTTATTTATTTTATTTGTTTTAATTTGTATACCGCCCTTCTCCAACAGGACTCGGGGCGGTGAACAGACAATAAAACAGAACATACAAAATTTTATACTTATACCTGTTATCTCGTACATGTTGGACAAACTAACTAAACAAATAAATAAAATATTCATTCTAAAAATCTTAAAAAGAAATTACCTATAGATAGATAGATAGATAGATAGATAGATAGATAGATGATAGACAGCTAGACAGCTAGATAGATTAGATATAGATATAGATATAGATATAGATATAGATATAGATACAGATATAGATATAGATATGACTATATTCACTGAGCTATGGCTGCATTTTGAAAATCTTGGTTTACGTAGGAAAATACCTGGCTGAGGAGAAATACATATATATAGATATAGATATATAGATATATAGTATTTCTCTTTAGCCAGGTTCTTCCTACGTAAACCAAGATTTTTATGCAGCCCTAATTCAGTGAAATCACAATCCACTAATTTCTAGTTTTTTTTTTCTGGCATTCAGCAAACACTCTGCTGCCCATTGGGAGACTAAGGAGAGCAGAGTGTTTGCTGAATGCCAGAAAAAAAAGCCTAGAAACTAGTAGATTGTGATTTAACTGAACTAGGGCTGCATAAAAATCTTGGTTTACCTAGGAAGAACCTGGCTAAAGAGAAATGCACATAAAGCCTACGAAAAGGAAAGAAAACAAATAGATATATAGATATATATCTCTTCACCAGCAGAGGGAGCTAGAGACCAATTTTTGCATTGAGAAATTTGTGTCTCATCACATTAAGTAAAATTTCCAGTTTCTCTTCTCTTCACCCCTAAAGAAGGGAAGCTTGGTTTGATTTTTTTTTTTCCTCACGTATCAAAAGTCTTTAATATTGTCTGGCAGGAAACATGCATTATAAGTAGATGATGCACATCAAACCATAATAGGAGCCTCAATAGCTCAACAGACAGAAGCACTGTAATTTAACACCAGCTGTCTGCAATTAAAGTAAGATCGAATCTCCCCAGGCTCAAGGTTGACTCAGCCTTCCATCCTTTCTAAGGTAGGTAAATTGAGGACCCAGTTTGTGGGGGCAATAAGCTGACTTTGTATAAATATACAAAAGTATGAAGGCTATTGCTTAATGCACTGTAAGCCGCCCTGAGTCTCTGGAGAAGGGCGGCATATAAATCAAATTAAACAAAGAAAAATAGATATTGGGAGAATATCTAATGCTTTCTAGGTAGATTTTTAAACTGTGATGCTATCAGACGCATATAAACATATAATTCAGTTAAGGGCTTCCCTGGATAAATTTTGAAAAGGAGTGTTTTCCTTCTTAGCTGGGTAACTTCTTGATTATTCAACATGGTTTATTAGAGTGTTTTCATTTCTTCATATATTTGAATATATATATTTTAAATTTAGAAAAATTTCCAATTCTAAATTCTAGCTAGGAATTGTGATACTCATCCTTGCACTACACAACTGTCTCTCTGCCTCTCTCCCCGCCCCAAGATTAACTTTGCTCATAAACGCATCCATGGAAAACCTGAAATATTAATTTTCTATGTGCAGAGGAATCAAATATTTTGGAGCCCAGGGCAGAAACATGTGATGAGGGGGGCCTTGGTGCTCTCTGAGCTTGCTGGTTTTCTTGTAGACATTTCATGACCCAACTAGGTAACATTATCAGTGCTAAGCAAGGAGTGGCAGTTCATTGGCAGTTTCTTGATTGTTGTTGACGTGAGTGTTGGGTTTTATGTTAACCTTGGAGCTAAACTACGCTGATCTGGGTGCCGATTGCTGGTGGGGTCGTTTTGTTCCTTTTTGGGCTCGTTGATTGTCCCCTTTGCATAGTATGTAGATCTTGTTTTTATTTATTTTTATTTATTTATTTTATCTCTGATTTATATACCGCACCTTCTCCCGAGGGACTCAGGGCGGTGTACAGCCAGATAAAAACATACAATACAAACATTAAAAACAATTAAAAGGATATATATTAATTTGGCCCCAATTTAAGATAACAAACCAATTAAAAATATTTAAAAATATGTTAAAAAATACGTTAAGCCAGCCCGGCTTGCTGAAAAAAGAAAGTTTATGTCAATAATAATAATAATAATAATAATAATAATAATAATAATAATAATAATAATAATAATAATAATAATAATAATATATTTAATCTACGTGTCTGTTGATGGCTGATTTCTCAGAATGCCAGGCTTCTAGAAATTCCCTGGCATTTTTGGCCTTGGAATCTCTAAACCCAACTCGATCATCAAAACTGACCACTAGAATATAAACTGATAGCAAACTGCACTCCTTACTAGCTAGCACTGATGATGTTACCTACTTGGGTCATGAAATGTCTACAAGAAAAAACGAGCAAGTTCAGAGAGCACCAGGGACCCCACAGTCCTCCTCCTCCTCCTCCTCCTCCTCTCCACAACCCCCACTCCCTTTAACACTGATGTTGTTACCTGGTTGGGTCATGAAATGTCTACAAGAAAACCACCAAGCTTAGCGAGCACCAAGGACCCCCTGATATCAGCCCTGAGCTACACATATTCTCCTCTATTCACATGCAACGAAGGAACTCAATCCAGACACGCATCCACCCCCCCCCTTCTGACCATGGGGATGTGAAAAGTCATACATGTGAAAAATGCTCATACGTCGCTTTTTTCAGGGCCCTTGTTAACTTTGAGCAGTGACGCAAGGAACTGTGGTTAAGTCAAGGACATTACCTGCAGTGGTGGTTTCAGCCGGTTCGTGCTGGTTCGGGCCGGTTCGGGCAAATCAGTAGCTGAGATCGTGGGTGCCCCAGTGCTATGCAAGTTCTATGTAGCCATATTTTTGGGGCTGAGTGCATGTGCGGAAAGGCAAAAGGTAAAAAATCTGTGAAACTCCCTCCTCTGATTACCTGTAATCTCGGGAGAATTTTTATTTGCCAGTTTTTTTAGTTTATGGGATCCTGGGAAATCATTTTGGCTCTTTATTGTTGAATTTCACATGGACTAGAAATCTTGCCCTCAAGAGGTCTCTTCCTTCCTTCCTTTTTTCTTCTGTTCTTTGGTGTTTCTACTGAGTCACGAGGCAGTGATGACATCTAGGAAAAGGCCCCGAAGATTAAGTAAAGCCGCAACTCCTATTTTAATACCCAGTTCTGAGTAGAATGTTCTCCTTTCCTTCCCTTATCTTCTTCCAAGGAATGTACTGGCAAAAACTGAGTCTGCAAAAACTTCGAGGAAGGGAGGAAGGGAAAATAATGTTTATTTTTACCCGAAAGGAAGGCTCTATGACGGAGGCTACGAACGGCTCGGCAGCTAGAAAAATGACGGAGGGCAGATCGTTCCTTTAAAAAAAAGAAGAAGAAGAAGAAAAAAAGAAAAGAAATGGAATTTATTAAATATACGTTTTCTTGCAGGAGTTTCATGACCCAAACGAGGTAACGTCATCGGGGCAAGTTCCCCAGTGGAGAGGCACAGCTCAGGTTACACAAATATCTGCACACCGTAAACGGGTCAGAAGGAACGGGTGGAATAGACCATCACATCGCTAGCCCTGATGAGGTTAGCTAGTTTGGTAATGAAACGCCTGCAAGAAAACAACCAAGCTCCTCCTCTTCCTCTTCCTCTTCCTCTTCCTCTTCCTCTTCCTCCTCCTCCTCCTCCTCCTCCTCCTCCTGAAGTTGCCTAGTTGGGTAATGAAACGTCTCCCAAAAACAACCAAGCTCAGAAAGCACCAAGGACCCCACAGTCTTCCTCCTCTCCCTTCTAACACTGATCTTGTTATCTAGTTTGGTAATGAAACGTCTGCACGAAAACAAGCAAGCTCAGAGAGCCCCAAGAGACTCTTCTTTGCATGTTTCTGCCCTGGGCTCCAAAATATTTTATTCCTCTGGAAGTTGCGGATACTCCCACGGCTGGACTGCACAAACGCTTCCCCGGGGGATGGTATAAAGTCTCTCTTGCTCTCCTTGAGCAAGGGGTTGGACTAGAAGACCTCCGAGGTCCCTTGCAGTCCTATTATTCTGAGATAGATAAGAGCCTTGGTGGCGGAGCAGACTAAAGTGCTGTTAAGTAGCACCAGCTGCCTGCAATTACTGCAAGTTCGAATCTCACCAGGCTCAAGGTTGACTCAGCCTTCCATCCTTCTGAGGTAGGGAAAATGAGGACCCGGATTGTGGGGGCAATAAGCTGACTTTGTATAAAAAATAACACCACTTAGGGGGGGCCCAAAAAGCCCTACTAAGCAGGTATATACAAAAGTATGAAGGCTATTGCTTAACGCATTGTAAGCCGCCCTGAGTCTCCGGAGAAGGGTGGCATATAAATCAAATCAATAAATAAACAATAAATAAATAGTTGCGAGGCTATTCAAAACACAGTCGTGCTGAAGGGCTTTTCTCCCCAAACGCAGATGAAAATTCAAGATTCTTTTGGCAGCAGGGAAAAGAAATTCAGAAGAATTCAGAAGAGGAAAATGTGAAAATATTCAAAAGGTAATTTCCAGGGGTTGGGGTTGAGGGTGGGGAATTATTTCCAGAATCTCCAATGACTCATCAAACTTGAAAATACGTGTAAATGTTTGCCTGTAATTACTGTTTTTGGTCAGGCACCCTTAATATTCATATATAAACTGCATAAAGACATTTTTCATGTGAACTTCCATTATCCAGAGACGGTCAAAAGGACCAGAATTGAATTTGGGGCTTGGAAACTACAAAGAGAGAAACAGAAGTCGATAGATTATCTAATCTTCATCTGCACTCAGGCATTTGCTAATTTGCAATTCCCCCTTGCAAACACGGAGGATCATAATTCTGTGAAGTTAAAAAACAGGCGGGGGTGAGGCAACTTTTTAAATCTGCCTGCATCCAGGATAACAAAGCCCATCTGCTATGTTCACCTAGCATCAGGGGTGAAATGCTCCCGGTTCAGACCGGATCGCCCGATACGGTAGTGATGGAGGCGGGTGGTTCGGAGAACCGGTAGCAAAAATCCCTGCCGTCCCCCCCCCCCCATTGCCCAGCTGAGCCGCGCAATCATCAGAGGCTTTTTTTAATTTTTAAAAGCATTTTTTCTACCTCTTTGGCCAAAAAAAATGCTTTTAAAAGTAAAAAAAAAAAGCCTCTGATGATCGCGCAGCTCAGCTGGTATCATCAGAGGCTTTTAAAAGCATTTTTTCTACAACATCTTCGGCCGAAGAGGTTATAGAAAGCATGTTTTTAAAGGGAAAAAAAGCCTCTGCCGATCAGGCAAGTCAGCTGGTATCGTCAGAGGCTTTTAAAAGCATTTTTTCTACAACCTCTTCGGCCGACAATCAGAACAAAACCACATTTGGCCACACTTGGAATATTGCATTCAGTTTTGGTCGCCACGATGTCAAAAAGATGTGGAGACTCTAGAAAGAGTGCAGAGATTAGCGATAAAGAGGATTAAGGGACGAGGCTAAAACATAGGAAGAACGGTTGCAGGAACTGGGTGTGTCTAGTTTAATGAAAAGAAGGAGTAGGGGAGACATGATAGCAGTCTTCCAATATCTCAGGGGCTGCCCCAAAGAAGAGGCAGTCAAGCTATTCTCCAAAGCACCTGAAGGCAGGACAAGAAGCAACGGGTGGAAACTGATCAAGGAGAAAAGCAACTTAGAACTAAGGAGAAAATTCCTGACAGTGAGAACAATTAACCAGTGGAACAACTTGCCTCCAGAAGCTGTGAATGCCCCAACACTGGAAATTTTTAAGAAGAAGTTGGATAACCATTTGTCTGAAGTGGTGTAGGGTTTCCTGCCTGGGCAGGGGGTTGGACTAGAAGACCTCCAAGGTCCCTTCCAACTCTGTTATTCTATTTCTATTTCTACCCGTCCTTCTCCAATGCATCCGGCAAACGCTTCCTGTCCGTCACTCTCTCCATATTTCATGATCCATATTTCAAAGGCGGAAGTCTTTTGGATTCCTTGATGTCAACGGCAGTTGCAATTGTGTCATCGTCAAGACTGAAGACCCTGGTCGCCCACAGAAGGAGAAGTTTCCAGGCTCGGGCAACTTGCTCTTGTGACCCGCGTTGACCTCAGGGAACTTGCATGCCAAGCTTGGCAGAGTTGCGTTTCCCTTCGCGCCCTGCCTTGTGAGTGCTTCTTCTTTTTTCAAGCAAGTGTGTCTGCAAGTGTGGGTTTTGGTGTGTGTGTGTGGGCGAGGACCACGCCCAACCCGAAGAGATGACTGAAACCAAGGTTCCCCCTTCAGTCAGTCAACTGCAGAAGAATGGTGGAGAAGTCTTTAGCGGTTGCTGTTCATTTTGGTAGGTGATGACTTCACATTTCCTTCTCTCTCTCTCTCTCTCTCTGTGTGAGACAACCCTTCGGCAGGACCGATCCTTTCTTCTTCTCTTTCTTCTTCTCTTTCTTCTGCTCTTTCTTCTTCTCTTTCTTCTTCTTTTTCTTCTGCTCTTTCTTCTGCTCTTTCTTCTTCTCTTTCTTCGATGTTCTGCCGTATGGATGAGCGTTCAGCAAAAATGAGCTTCCTGAAGAACCAACAAACCGTAGCTAGAGAGGGAGAGACCCATTTTTCTCCTTCAAACTGGCCTCTTGGGTGGCTGGAGGTTAGATGTGGTGTCCCACCTAGAAAGTCTGGACTACAGCAATGAGAAGAACCTCAGGATGACCTGAAGACCTCCAAGATCCCTTCCCACCCATCGTCTATGATGCGATGACTCATCCCAGGCAGGAAGTTTTATGATTTTAGTGCTGTCGTTCATTCAGTTGCATTCATTTCTTTCTTCTTTAATTTTTTTTTAAAAAAATAATTTTTATTGAGCATTTTACATTTTAAAACCAAACACACAATAGCAAAAAAAACCCCAAAACACCCACCCACACATCAGACGTTAAAATGCAATACTAACAACTGATATATACAATTTTGCAACTTTCTGCCTCGACTTTTGTCTTTCCTCTTAGCTTTTATCCTCCCGCTCCTTCTCTTTATTTTTAAATATTCATAATTAACTGTTTTGCTAGCAGGGTCGTTATTTATATTTATATCCAGTATGTTAATATCTAATTTCGCTTTGTATTCTTATTTCTTAATTTGATTTCTGTTTTCCAACCATGTATAAAACCTATTCCACACTGTATAATAATCTGAGTTTTCTCTTTCTTTGATCTCCATCGTTAATTTATCCATTTCGGCGCATTCGAGGATTTTCTTTATTATTGTTTCTTCCGATGGTGTATTGGTCGACTTCCACATTTGCGCTAGAGTAAATTCTGGCCGCCGTTAGAATATGCAATATAATATAATAGAGACCTTTTCTTCCATTTTTCTATCAATCATTCCTAAATCTCTGGTTTAAAATCTATCTTTTGGAGTGTAATCTCTTCCAACCACTCTTTAATTTTATACCTAAATTTCCTCACCTTGCATTCATTTCATGCTGGTTGGGTTCCATTTGATTTCTACCCTTGGCTCCTCGCCAAGGTCCTGCCCACTGTGGGGAGTGTCCCACCCCACCCCACCTCACCGGTAACTTAGAAGAAGTTGAAACTGAAAATGTCACAAAAGGAATGGGTGTTATTATTATTATTTTTTGCATATGCAAAACAGGTGCTTCGCTCTTAGCTATGATCTCAAATTGGGAGTTTATTTGCATTTGTCGTCCCATCAAATCTGTGCGTATAGAGGAGAAGAATCAAAGGGCTTTCTGAGTTTTGTTGTTTTTTTGGAGATGTTTCATTACCCAACTAGGGAACATCATCAGTGCTAGAAGGGGGAGGAGGGAGGAGGAGGAGGGGGAGGGAAGGAGGGGGAAGAGGAGGAGGGGGAAGAGGAGGAGGAGGAGGAGGAAAATGACTTTGGGGTCCTTGATGCTTTCTGAGCTTGGATGTTTCCTTGCAAACGTTTCATTACCCAACTAGGTAACATTATCCGTGCTAGAAGGGAGTGGGGTTTGCAGAGAGGAGGAGGAGGATTAGGATGAGGGGGAGGGGAGGAAGGGGAGGGGGAGGGGGAGGAGGAGAAGGAGGAAAAGGACTTTGGGGTCCTTGATGCTCCCTGAGTTTGGATGTTTTCTTGCAGACATTTTATTAACCTACTAGGTAACATCATCAATGCTAGAAGGGAGTGGGGTTTGTGGAGAGGTGGAGGACGAGGACGAGGAGGTGGAGGATGAGGACAGGGAGGAGAGGACTGTGGGGTCCTTAGTGCTCCCTGAGCTCGCTTGTTTTCTTGGAGACGTTTCATTACCAAACTAAATGACATCATCAGTGCTAGCCAGCACTGTGCTAGTCAGAGGAGGAGAACTCAACACCATCTACGCACGCTGACAGTATAACTCATTGCAACTTCAGGGCTAAATATGAATTTTAAATATTTCAAATCGTGTTAACACCTCTTCCTTCCTCCCATCACTCTGGAGTCAAGCAATCCCAGGCGAACGTTCGAGCCCCAAAAAACCCTCAGACTCAGCAAAAAAGGCAGCATGGATATTGCTGTAATTTCCAAAGATGTGAATTTTCAGGCAGTTTTTGCAACGCCGAAACAAAATTTTGCATAAATCCATGGCTGCCTGCGAATCGTGTCCGATTGCGCTAAATTCTCGGCGGTGGCTCGCAACTGATTGTCTTCTCCTTATCTACCTCCCTGTCCAGCGTTGGCGTCCGCTTTTTGGCTTTTGCGTCCAAGCGTGGTGGATTCCACCCCCAGCATCTGCCCCAGGTGTCCAGCAGATCCAGAATTTCTGCAGAAAATTCGGCTACAGATCATGTGGTTGAAACGACCGACTCGAGATTTATACAAATCCTACGTGAGTAATTTGGCTTTTTAAAAAAAAATCGGATTGCCCTATTATCTGGCTGGCGGTTTCCTTTTGAAAAGCTTTGCACCTTGCCGTTTTCTGCTTTGCGGCTAGTCCTTGACTTATGGCCATTCCTTTTGTGGCAACAGCCCCGATCAAAGTGACTTTTTCACACATTTTACGACCGTTGGCAGCATCCCCCGTGGAGACGCGATCAAAATTCGGACACTCGGCAACAGTTATGATAGTTATGACGGTTGATCGTTATGACGACCGGGCGTAAGACAAGGACGGCCTGTGTTTGTTGTGGCTCCAGGTGATCCAATTAGGCAACTTTTATATCACTTAAGGTAAAGGTAAAGGTTCCCCCTTTCCTCCTCCTCCTCCTCCTCCTCCTCTTTTTCCCCCAGAATTTAGAATAACAAAGTTGGAAGATCTACGGATTAAAAGAGTTGGAAGGTCTTCTTCAAACTTCTGCTTGGAGGTCTTCTAGTCCAACTTCCTGCTCAGACAGGAAACTCTATACAGTACAATTATTCCTCCTCCTCTTCTTCTTCTCTCCCCTCGTCCTCCTCCTCCTCCTCTTCCTCCTCCTCTTCCTCCTCTTCTTCTTCTTCCTCCTCCTCCTCTTCTTCCTCTTCCTCCTCTTTTTCTTCTTCTTCTCCTCCTCCTCCTTCCTCATACTCATTTATGTCTGCAAGAAAACAAGCAAGCTCAGAGAACACCAAGGACCCCCACAGTCCTCTTCTCCCCTCCTCTTCCTCCTCCTCCTCTTCTTCTTCCTCTTCCTCCTCTTTTTCTTCTTCTCCCCTCCTCCTCCTTCTTCTCCTCCTCCTCCTCTCCTTCTCCTTCTCCTTCTCCTTTCCTCTCCTTCTCCTTCTCCTTCTCCTTCTTCTTCTCCTCCTCCTCCTCTCCTTCTCCTTCTCCTTCTCCTTCTCCATCTCCTTCTCCTCCTCATCTCCTTCTCCTTCTCCTTCTCCTTCTCCTTCTCCTCCTCCTCTCCTTCTCCTTCTCCTTCTCCTTCTCCTTCTCCTTCATCTCCTTCATCTTCCCCTCCTCCTCCTCCTCCCTCATACTCATTTATCTTACTCTTCCATCCATACCTACTATACTTTATTTTATTACGTTTTGCTTTGGCTCTCTGTTCAGCGATGTCATCTATCTATTTATGACTTTTTGCCCCTTCTGCTTTTGCACCCAGCTGACTCGTATGGACCTGCAGGATGATCTGCGCAAGTTTTGCGAGATGCCCGTCGCTTGGCTGCCCGGTAGAAATATCACAAAGGAACCGGAGAGGCTCCTGTTGCAAGAACTCTACGCGGCTGTGGTCCGTATGAAGGGGGCTCTGAAGGCCTTGGAAAACCAGCTCGTGGATGAAGAGAAGCCGTTGCCCCACCAGCTGGCCACCGTTTCCCTCTGGCTCACCGGCCTCCTTTCCAACATCCAGTGTGCCCAGTGCCAGAGGGGCCTTCGGCCAGTCCCTGTCACGCCTTCGGAAAAGAGCCAAGACTCTTCGTCCTTCGCGCAAAAGATAGAAGGTTGCCAGGTCCTTTGGAATCTCTCCAGGTTCATCAAGGGGTTAGCTAAGGTTTTCCAAAAGCAGAGCGTGAAAAGCAAAAGACCGGAGAGGCAGAAAAAGAAGAAGGGGAAAACGAATGATTCCTCGGTAGTGATCCTGTAGATCTTTCTTTGGGATCCGTTTGAAAGGATGAGGCGTGCACCACCTCCAGAATTTGGATCCTGTCCTCCGGAGAGTCGGGAAAAGGAAGAGGCGGAATGTTTTCAAGGCAGAAATTTGGGTCTGGAGCCCGACTGTCTGTGGAGATTCTCAATCATCCAAATCTTGTTTCAAAGGTTCTTTTTTTCCAAAGGCAACTGGACTTCGTTTTTCCTTGAGGAAAAAAAAGAAGAAGATGTTTCCCTTCTCATCCAAGAAGCTTCATCGGTTCTGGCAGGAGTTTGGGGCGGGGGTGATGGAAAGGTCGTGCTTCTTTGCAGTCATCGGGACATTAGTGCTCTCCCTGAGAGCTCTGTCTTGAGCCCACATTTCTGATCCGCTTTTCAATCCAGATTAGCAGCTTCGTCCCCTGTTCCTTGCTTACCGCCCAACAGACTCAAGGCTACGCCATTGACAAATGGAATTTGGGCTAAACAGGGAAGGAATAGAGAAGGATTGGAAATGCAGGTAGTCCTCATTTAGCAACCGTTCAAAGATACAATAGCAATGAAGAAAGAGACTTATGACTGCTCCTTGGACTTATGACTTTTGCGGCATCCCCACGCTCACAGGAGCAAAATTTTGGCCCCTTGAAACCATCATGTACTGATGGTGTTGGTTGCATCCTATGTGGTAGCATCACCATTTGCAACCTCCCCAGATGGCTTAAATGTAATTAAACATTTATTATTTATTGGTTCGATTTATATGCCGCCCTTCTCCGGAGACTCAGGGCGGCTTACAATGCGTTAAGCAATAGCCTTCATACTTTTTTGTATATACCTGCTTAGTAGGGCTTTCGGCCTCCCCTAAGCGGTGTTCTTTTTATACAAAGTCAACTTATTGCCCCCACAATCCGGGTCCTCATTTTACCTACCTCGGAAGGATGGAAGGCTGAGTCAATCTCTCTCTTAACTA
This sequence comes from Pantherophis guttatus, assembly GCF_029531705.1. Next base: position 850,877 of record NW_026844143.1, read on the forward strand.
AGTTAGAGAGAGATCCAAGCTAGAATTAAGGAGAAATTTCCTGACTGAGAAAAAGATGAATCAATGGAACTTCTGGCTTTGCCTCCAGAAGTTGCAGGTGCTTCACATCACTGGAGGCCTCCAAGAAAAATTGGACGCTGTTTCTCTGGAATGGTATAGGTTCTCCTGCCTTGAGCAGGTGGTTGGACTAGAGGACCTCTAAGGTCCCTTCCCACTGGGATTCTACGATCTATGTTTCGTTCTCATAGCAATTGAAAAGCTATGAAAGTTGGATTCAGGACTCAGCACTTTAACCGCTAACATTTAGGGAACCCTGGACAAAGCAAACTCCGCCCCCCGTGACGTCACTGTACAAGCCCCTCCTTCATAATCCTTACCTCCAGAGGGAGGGGCCACAAGGGACTTATATTGAAAGCACATCTTCTTCCTTGCTTGCCAGCAAAAAAATAGACCAGCTTATCCAGCTGGTTTATTTTGTTACTGGGAATCGCCTGATTTTTTGCCCCCAAGAAGAATTAGTGCAGTTTTTTAATTCATTTTTTAATTAAAAAGGAAAAAAAATATATCTAGGACTCAAGTCATGTCCGTTGATTTCCAAGGTTATCCCAGGGTGGCCGAAAAATAGTTTTCAGTAAGGAACCTGAGCGTTTTTCCCCAGTGATTCAGTAACGAATGATCCTGCCTGACTAAACCACTCGATGCTACAGAACTCACAATGATCCACAGCTGGATTGTACACATGTGAGTTTTTTCACCATTTGCAAAGACATTTGCAAAGACAACTCTGTTCCTGTTACAACTCTCACGTCTAAGGATAAATCCCCTCTTTGGAGACGCTCAGAGAAACCTGGAAAAATTAAGGGGAGGCATCCTTCCTGTTCCGCAGTCCACAAATTGGGTGGGTCATTTCGAAAGTCCATTCGTACCCAGCTGTTTTCTGAGACGTGTAAATAATATGATTTCATTATTTATTGAACTTTATAGATCCTCGTGCCTAAAAGCCTATTTAAAATGTTGCAATTGGTATTTATATGAAGGATGTTTGTGTTTTGTTGGGGTCTGTGTGTGTGTGCGTGTGGGTGGGTGGGTGGGTGGGGGTTTTGTTTAATCTTTTGTTATCCTGGGCTGCTTTAGCTCTGAGATATTTTATCTGGCATATTTATGACTTTGGCAGAACAAACTGGTTGCATGAAAATATTATGCTCATTAGAACTGGGTCTTCCTGGCTGGGAAGACCATCCTTTTTATGCAAAATATAAAAAATAAAATAATAAAAAAAAGAAGTTGCATCCTGTTCCTGATTAACTAATGCAATGATTGTCCTTTGGATATTTTCATAAATATGTTTAAAAAAAAAAGCTTTGTATGATATGTGTTTAATTTTCTCATCAGCTCTTTAGTGCTTTTGTTTGCCCAAATGGAGAGATAAATTATCCTTTTTCTGAAACAGGATGGATGGATGGAAGGAAAGAGAAAAATAGGGAGGGAAGAGAAACAGAGAGAGAGAGGAAGGAAGGAAGGAAGGGAGGGAGGGAGAGAGAGAAAATTGTGGTTTTATTCTTTTTACCATTTGAATTTTTGCATTTTCATATCGGTTTTATATATATTTGATACAGTCAATTGAGTTAAGTAATAGTCTTCTTCTTCCTCTTCCTCCTCTTCCTCCTCCTCTTCTTCTTCCTCCTCTTCCTATTCCTCTCCTCCTCCTCCTCTTCTTCTTCTCCTCCTCCTTCCATCTTCCTTCCTTCCTCCTCCTTCTCTTCTCCACCTCCTCCTCCTCTTTCTCCTCCTCCTCTTCTTCTTCCTCCTCTTCCTCTTCCTCTCCTCCTCCTCCTCCTCTTCTTCTTCTCCTCCTCCTTTCATCTTCCTTCCTTCCTCCTCCTCCTTCCCCTTCTCCCTTCTCCTCCTTCCATCTTCCTTCCTTCCTCCTCCTCCTCCTTCTCCTCCTCCTCCTCCTCCTCCTCCTCCTCCTCCTCCTCCTCCTCTTCTTCTTCTCCTCCTCCTCTTTCTCCTCCTTCTCCTCCTCCTCCTTCTTCCTCATACTATTTGATCTTACTCTTCTATCTTTACCCACGGTACTTTATTCCATTTTATCCCACAATAGCTATTTTATCTTACCTCACTGTATCTTATCTTATCTCATTTTATTGTCTTTGACTGTGGCTGATGCTAATGTCTGAGGTGGCCAATTGACCAATCGATAAGGCCTACCCATCGTCCCATGCGTGTTAGTCCCACGGGAATGCACCCCGCAAGCCATGTGGCACTTCCAGCTGTGGAAGAATTAAAATTTCAAGCTCAAAAGATTCTGGGACTGCCCCAGCAGCCCTTGGAATGTGGGTGGGTCTGCAGGGGAGAGGGAAGAGTTGCAGATTAGAGTTTATCATCAAAGAACCGGAAGTGGGGAACAAGGAGAAATGTAGAAACTTTCCCCCTTTGATATGGGGAAGGAAGGATAATACAGTTATTCCCTATAATCCTTCAGGCAAACACACTATTATAAGCGGAGTCTGGTGGAAATGAAAAGGGGTGTTATGGGAGGACAGTGGTGTTTGGGGTACGTAGTATGTGCCAAAAAAAAGTCAAAATGGTGGCCACAGTAAAGTGGTTAAGGTGCTGGCTAGAAACCAGGAGACGGTGAGAGTTCTAGTTTTGCCTTAGAGGCTTAGACGGAAGGCAGCTGGGTGACTTTGGGCCATTCAAAGGGAGACAGTGAGTTCTAGTTCCACCTTAGCTGTGAAAGCAGCTGGGTGACTTTGGGCCATTCACTGGGAGACAGTGAGTTCTAGTTCCACCTTCGCCATGAAAGCTGGCTGTGTGATTTTTGGACCAATAGTCCCGCCTTAGGCACGAAAGCTGGCTGGGTGACTTTGGATCTCCCTCCCTCCCTCTCTCTGTCTCTCTCCCCCCCCGCCCTCCCCTCCCTCTCTCTTTTTTTTTTTTATTTTTTTACTCTTTCTCTTATCCTACCTCCGAGGGGGGTTTTTGTAAAAAAAAAAAAAAAAAAAAAAAAAGGAGGAGGAAGGAGTATTGTGTATTTTTATTTATTTATTTATTTTATTTATTTATTTTGTCGAGTACATATTAGATAATATATATAAGTATCAGTATGAATTGAATACATAAAATGAGTACAATTAAAGGGAACATTAGGACAGGGACGGTGGGCACGCTGGTGCTCTTATGTACTCTCCTTATATGTATATTATATTATATTATATTATATTATATTATATTATATTATATTATATTATATTATATTATATTATATTATATTATATTATATTATATTATATTATATTTATTATATTATATTATATTATTATATTATATTATATTTATTTTATTTTATTTTATTTTATTAGAGTTATATACCGCCCTACTCCCGAAGGACTCAGGGCGGTTAACAGCCAAGAGGTAAAACACACAGATTACAAAATTTAAAACAGTATAAAAACCTAATTAAATAAATTTGGCCCGGAACGGATTAAAACACCCCTAAAGTTTTAGACAAATTTAAAATTTACAATTAAAAAGGGAGGTTAGGCCAGGCCAGCCTGTTGGAATATTATATTATATTATATGTATGTTCGCTGGCTTGAGTTATATATAAGTATTGAGGCAGGATAAAAATGGAAATGGTTGCAGGAACTGGGTAGGTCGAGCCTAAGGCACAGAGGAACTATGGATGATATGACAGCGGTCTTCCAATATTTGAGGGGCTTCTACAAAGACGAGGGAGGGTCAAACTATTTTCCCAAGCACCAAAAGGCAAGAGAAGAAACAATGAATGGAAACTAATCAAGGAGAGACGCAACCTGGAACTAAGGAGAAACTTCCTAAGAGTGAGGACAATTGACCAGTGGAACAGCTGGCCACCAGAAGTTGTGGGTGCTTCACCACTGGAGGCTTTTAAGAAGAGATTGGACAGCCACTTCTGGAATAGCCACTTCCTGCCGGAAAAGGTGGGAGCTCTCCAAGCTCCCTTCCAATTTTGTATTATTAAAAAAAATGTCTAATAAATAAACAAAAAGGAAAGGAGACTTTGATGATTGATGGTTGTCATTGTTCAGTGTTCCAATAGCTCAGGGGCTGCCCCAAAGAAGAGGGAGTCAAGCTATTCTCCAAACCACCTGAAGGCAGGAGAAGAAGCGACGGATGGAAACTCATCAAGGAGAGAAGCAACCTAGAACTAAGGAGGAATTTCCTGACAGTGAGAACAATTAACCAGTGGAACTCCTTGCCTCCAGAAGTTGTGAATGCTCCAACACTGGAAGTTTTTAAGAAGAAGTTGGAAAACCATTTGTCTGAAGTGGTGGAGGGTTTCCTGCCTTGGCAGGGGGTTGGACTAGAAGACCTCCAAGGTCCCTTCCGTTATTCTATTCTATTGTCAAATTTTTGATGCCCCCCTTCCCAGATGTACTTATGGGAAGAATGATGTTAATTGAATGGAGATGCGAGGCATTCCTCTTGAGTAGATCACAATACGCACGTCTAAAAAAAACACACACACCCAACAAAGGCTTTAAACTTTCAAGATAGCCAAGAGGTTTCAGCTTGACTAATGAAAGTATTTGGCCAAAGGGAGAACATCCGAGCAAAGGGAATGAAGGAAGAAAGCATGCAAATGCAGCTATGCATACTTTTGAGATAATCTCTCCGCAATAAAAAAATAAAATAAAGATATTTTCCTCTATCCTCCCCCTGGCTCTGCCTCGATTTCACCTTTCTCCACCTTCCCTGGGATGTCCAGAGGCGTTGAGAGACATTTGGTATGATTTCCCCCGCGTTTCACAACGGTCTTTGCTGGAATATCTCTCGTCGCGATTTCCAAACCTCATCCGTTTCTTGCAGCTAAGGAAGGAAGGTGAGAGGTGAATTTAGCAGCTCTGGACAAAAGCGAAGGAAATGAATAGCTCGGCCTTGGGGGGGATCTGATCCAGGCACTGGCCATGCGTGTGGAGACATCGTCGGGGTGCAGGTAGGATGGAGTAGCATTCTCCGACAGCTCCAAGCAGCTTCCAAAGATTGCAGGAGCTTCTGAGGAGAATTGCAACTCCTTGTTGGAATCAGGCGTAGCGTGCTTAACAGGGTTAGTTCCTGGCTGAAAAATATATATATATATCCTTCGTTCTTATTCTTCTAGGACTTTGCATCTTTGGGATGTAAGAATGTTACTTCCAGTATTTTGTTCAGAGGAGAAAAATGGGGGTGAGCTTGAAGCACATGTATTTATAAACTTTGTGGGTGTGTAAATGCATACGTGTGAGTATTGTGATTTTCATTGGATAACCCTTGGTCCAGTGGTCTGCTAGGAACGGTGTTTCTTAAACCTTCCTCTGTGAGGTTGCCTTCTTTTAAAAAATTCTGGAGGACTCCGAAAACTGATGTGATTGTTGTGGTCCGCCAGCAGCCTGCGGAGCTGTCAGCAGTGTCAGATAGTGAGGAGGCTGAGGAGGACCATGGGCCAGTCCTGGAGTCTGGGGAGGGCGTGGACAAGGGTTCTGCGTCGGAGGCAGAGAAAGGGCCATCTGGGAGGTATGTGCTGCCTCTGGAGCCTCCGGAGTTGGACATCAGCGAGGCAGAGGAACAGGGGGAGCCTGTTCCCAGTGCGCGCGTGCACAGAGCTGCCAGAAAGCAAGAACAGCTAAAACAAAAGGGACGACTCAGGAGTAAGGCTGGGAGATGATTGGGCCCTCCCATAAGACGTAAAAGAGGAGCAAAGGCACATGGGCCTTTGCAGGAAGCAACGTTTGTTCATTCGGTTCAGCTTAAAGCCTGAAGCTCCGTTTGATTCTGGACTCCGTGTGGCTTTGCCAATTAGGTCTTTGGCAGCGTGTCAAGGGAGATAAAGGTGGGTGATTATTAGCCTTATCCCGAAGGACTCTTTACAACTAATTGGGACTCATCTCTGAATGAACAGAATTCACAGCTGTTGCAATAAAAGCGGTTTTTGAGACTCCTCGTGTGTTTTAATGACTCAGGAAGCCGAGGTCAGAACACTGATTTTTATTTTACTGATTTTTTTTTACCCTGTTAAAAATTCCAATTTGATGCCTTCCTTGCCGTGTCTCTCAAACGTTGGGTGGGATTTTACTATGGCGTTGTTGTTCAACCCAGGCTGGCCAATAATTTTTTTGATTTTTGTGGACTGCTGAGAGGGTCCTAGCATCACACTTTTGAGAAACGTGGCGCTTAGGAAGGTCTAGTTTAGCTCTGATCTTAATCCGAGATCCATGAGCTTGATTTGAACTGATTTGGAGAATTGAATCGGAGCGGATTCGCTCCCTTTGATCTGAAATACCGCACCAATACGAGAAAAAACTCAACGGGCTCAATCGATTTGAAAAACGTAACTTTCTTCTTCTTCTTCTTCTTCTTCTTCTTCTTCTTCTTCTTATTATTATTATTATTATTATTATTATTATTATTATTATTATAACACAATATGACAAACACAAAACAGATAGATAGATAGATAGATAGATAGATAGATAGATAGATAGATAGATAGATAGATATAGATATATTCTCTTTTTACAGCTATTTCATAGTGGTCATCTTCTAATATTTGCATTCTCCCCCAATTCCCTTTATACTATTTCATTTTCTTCTTGTCCCTTTCTCTTTCTCTTTTTTTAAAAAATTTGATTTATATGCCGCCCTTCTCCGGAGACTCAGGGCGGCTTACAGTGCGTTAAGCAATAGCCTTCATACTTTTTGTATATTTATACAAAGTCAGTTTATTGCCCCCACAATCTGGGTCCTCATTTCACCTACCTTTGAAAGGATGGAAGGCTGAGTCAACCTTGAGCCTTGGCGAGATTCGAACTTGCAGTAATTGCAGGCAGCTGAATGTTAATCACAGGCTATTAGTCTGCTGCGCCACCAGGCTCTTAATTTAACCTTTTAATTAAATTACACTTCTTCACAATCATATTGATTTTGATTGTTTCAAATTAAAAAAAAAAAAGATTTGTTTCAATCAGATTGAAACGCGTAACTTTCAAGTTGCAAAAACTTTTTTTTCCTGAAAATCCTTGGCCATCACAAACGAAACCAAGATTAAAAAAAACTAACCACGGCTTAGCGTGTGGGCGAGCCAGCCAATGCAGCTGTCATTCCTCGAACCGAGTTGACGAAGCGGTCAGCACGATCATGGGAGGTTTTGGCTACCGGTTTTGTGTCGTTGTTTGTGACAGAAAAACACAGCAGAAGCCTCTTTGATTCTCTGCTGGCTAAAATACCTTCTTCCTGTTCCTGTAAAAGAGACAATTCAGAGGCAGTTTTCCTTTCATTCTTTCAACGGTCTGAGAAATTCAGACTGAATTAATTCGGGCTTAGTTTTCTTCCGGCGGAAAACCCCCAGCCTCAAAGAACCCACTGGTGTGAAAGTGAATTGGATGACATAAACCATGACAAAAAGTAAAAGTTTTTGGTTGAATGGGCAAATTAACCGTAATCAGGAAATTCCCCTCCCCGTAGTTTGCTGTGCGTCGTATCTAGAGATACTAATACCTTGACCTTGGCTGTCTTCTTCTTTGTTTTGACTCACTTCCAGGAACCCCGCTTTCTGAAGATGGAGGGTGGAGATATATATGAATCTAGACATGATAGCAGGCAGGGGAGACATGATAGCAGTGTTTCAATATCTCAGGGGCTGCCACAAAGAAGAAGGAATGTGTAGCAGCTGCCAAAAAAGCCAACACAGTTCTGGGTTGCATCAACAGAAGGATAGAATCAAGATCACATGAAGTGTTAATACCACTTTATAAGGCCTTGGTAATAAGGCCACACTTGGAATATGGCATCCAGTTTTGGTCGCCACGATGTAAAGAAGATGTTGAGACTTTAGAAAGAGTGCAGAGAAGAGCAACAAAGGTGATTAGGGGACTGGAGGCTAAAACATATGAAGAATAGTTGCTGGAACTGGGGATGTCTAGTTTAATGAAAAGAAGGACCAGGGGAGACATGATAGCAATGTTCCAGTATCTCAGGGGCTGCCCCAAAGAAGAGGGAGTCAAGCTATTCTCCAAAGCCCCTGAGGGCAGGACAAGAAGCAACGGGTGGAAACTCATCAAGGAGAGAAGCAACCTAGAACTAAGTAGGAATTTCCTGACAGTGAGGACAATTAACCAGTGGAACTACTTGCCACCAGAAGTTGTGGATGCTCCATCACTGGAAATTTTTAAGAAGAGGTTGGATAACCATTTGTCCGAAGTGGTGTAGGGTTTCCTGCCTGGGCAGGGAGTTGGACTAGAAGACCTCCAAGGTCCCTTCCAACTCTGTTATTCTATTCTATTCTATTCTATTCTATTCTATTCTATTCTATTCTATTCTATTCTATTCTATTCTATTCTATTCTAGACGTCTCCCCTTGATCATAACTCAAGGTGTTGTGTCATCAAATTTAACACTGTCATTTCTAACTGGGGAAAAAAAAAATGAGTTCCACCTGCTTTTGAACCTGTCAATCAACTAATATCCAGATTTGGTTGGTGGTCCCAGAAACAACTTGATGCATATTTTTCTAGAATGAAACTTTTTTTAAAAAAAATTGTTTTTAATCAACGTTTACATCTTTTAAATCTTAGTTATACTTTTACAGCTTTCCAATACTGGCATTTTTAGTAATACCCAATTTATCTTTCCGCCAAGTATATACATATATATTTTGTTTGTTACATACTTATTCATATAATCAATACATTTTATATACATACCTACTACACATTAAATATAACATTTCGTTATAATATCTTCTCTTTTGCTATTAATTTTAGATTCCTTTTCCAGCCAATCATACTATCTGTTCCATGTTTCATAATAAATCGTTTCCTCTCTAGAATGAAACTTAAGACTTTTTGGTTTGTTAATTTTCCAAAGCACCCAAAGGCCAGACAAGGAAGAATGGATGGAAACTGAACAAGGAAAGATTCCACCTGGAAATAAGGAGAAATTTTCTGACAGTGAGAGCAATCAACTGATTGGAACAGAAGTTGTCTTCGGAAGTTGTGGGAGCTTCATCTCTGGAGGCTTTCAAGAAGAGATTGGACTGCCATCTGTCAGAAATGGTGTAGGGCTGGGGGTTGGACTAGATGATCTACCAGGTCCCTTCTAGCTCTGTTAATCGGAATCTATCTAAGATGATCAAAGGCATGGAGACTAAAACATACGATGAACGGTTGCAGGAACTGGGCATGGCTAGTCTAGTGAAGAGAAGGACCAGGAGAAACAGGATAGCCCTCTTCCAATATTTGAGGGGCTGCCACAGAGAGGAGGGGGTCAAGCTATTCTCCAAAGCACCCGAAGGCCAGACAAGGAATAATGGATGGAAACTGAACAGGGAGAGATTCAACCTAGAAATAAGGAGACATTTTCTGACAGTGAGAACAATCAACCCATGGAATAGAAGTTGCCTTCAGAAGTTGTGGGAGCTTCATCACTGAAGGCTTTCGAGAAGAAACTGGACTGCCATCTGTCAGAAATGGTGTAGGGTCTCCTGCTTGGGTGGGGGTTGGACTAGATGACCTCCAAGGTCCCTTCCAACTCTGTTACTCTGTTAAATAAAACATCAGATTGCACTGGGTCACACAGCATATTGAACATGAGTCCAATATGGGAAACCAAAGTCAAAAAGTCACTATTGACTCAGCTGATAAAGATCAAAGGGTTTTTGGGGGGGGCACCTCAAAATTAGCAGTAAATTTTTATATATGCCAAAAGGGAAATACCTATCCTTGAGGGAAGGGGGGAAATCCCCAAACAACTCAATCAAGAATGAAACAAGCTGATTAACTCTAGAAAGGAGGAAGTGGGGGAATGGAATTTAGTGGCCAGAACAAACCCTGTCTGGTAGGAACTCAAATCGCCAGCTCTCCAGTCCAAAATGGACTCTCAGATGAGTCAAATAGTGACATTTTGACTTTGGCATCCTTGGAGTTTTACCCCCTTTTAGCCTGGAGCTCGGGATGCGGTGGCTCAGTGGCTAAGATGCTGAGCTTGTCGATCAAAAGGTCGGAAGTTCAGCGGTTCGAATCCCTGGTGCTGCATAATGCAGTGAGCTCCCGTGACTTGTCCCAGCTTCTGCCAACCTAGCAGTTCGAAAGCAGGTAAAAAAAAATGCAAGTAGAAAAAATAGGGACCACCTTTGGTGGGAAGGGAACAGCGTTCCGTGCGCCTTTGGCGTTGAGTCATGCCAGACACATGACCACAGAGACGTCTTTGGACAGCGCTGACTCTCCGGCTTTGAAACGGAGATGAGCACCGCCCCCTAGAGTCGGGAACGACTAGCACATATGTGCGAGGGGAACCTGTACCTTTTAGCCTGGAGCTGGATAGACAATGGGAGACGTTTTCCATCTGAGTGACGATGGGAGATGTAGTCCAGGGTGAGACTTCCCAGAAGCCTCAATCAGCATGAGCTATGAGGAAGTATGGGTAGTTCAAAGCATCTGAATGGGATGGCTTCTCCCTCTGAGGTATGGTAGAAAAAACAATGAGATGAGAAGAGATGAGATGAGATGAGATGAGATGAGATGAGTAGAGTAGAGTAGAGTAGAGTAGAGTAGAGTAGAGTAGAGTAGGGTAGGGTAGGGTAGAGTAGAATAGAATAGAATAGAATAGAATAGAATAGAATAGAATAGAATAGAATAGAATAGAATAGAATAGAATAGAATAGGACAGAGTTGGAAGGGACCTTGGAGGTCTTCTAGTCCAACCCCCTGCTTAGGCAGGAAACCCTACACCACTTCAGACAAAACTTCTTCTGAAAAACTTCCAGTGTTGGAGCCTTCACAACTTCTGGAGGCAAGTTGTTCCACTGATTAATTGTTCTCACTGTCAGGAAATTTCTCCTTAGTTCTATATTGTTTCTCTCCTTGAGGAGTTTCCACCCGTTGCTTCTTGTCCTGCCTTCAGGTGCTTTGGAGAATAGCTTGACTCCCTCTTCTTTGGGGCAACCCCTGAAAAAAGCAAAGAGAACAAAGTAAAGATAGCTGCAGGGGCTGATAAAGGCAGTCAATTAAAAAAAAAAAATAACATACCAAACAGCACCCAGGTTAACATATTTTTAAAAAGACCGTAAGAGAAGAATGCCTTCCCCGAGGCTAAAATGCTTGCAAGACAAATATGCCGCTGTTATAGCAGGCTGCTATATCTCAAGATGCGATTAAAGTCATTGGCTGTGCTTGCTTTAGAAAGAAATTATCCAAATTTACAGGAAGCAGAGTTTCTGGATATTTCAGAAAGCAAAATCGAATGCCCATGGACAGTCCAACAAAGAACAGCCCATGGTGTTCTCTCTCAAAGAGAAGTCCAGGATTTAATTCCAGAAAAGTTACTCCTGGCCAGAGAGGTAGACAGAAGAATACAGTAGTGGCCAAAATTGTGGAAACCTTTTTGGGAAAAGTGTATTTTTGAGGTTTGATGGCTAATAACACCATTAAAAAACTCCATTTTTTGGAGTTTCAAGATCATCCTATTCCACTGCTGGAATGGCCTGGGAATAGCCCAGACCTTCACCTAATTGAAAATCTATGGAGACGACTAAAGAAATTGGTTAGCCAGAAGCGACCCAGCAATAAAACCCAGTTAATAGAAGCCATCATTCAATCTTGGTTTCACAGTAGAACAGCTGCAGAACTCAAAGACTTGGTTCCCTCCATGGGAAGACGTTGTAAGGCCGTCATTCGTGCTAAAGGTTACCCAACGAAGTATGAACTGACATGGGGATCAATTTTGTATATCTCTTTTTTTCTACGTGTTTCACTTTTCTTCTTTATACTGTAACTGCTATTCTAATAGCAAATCCTTCATAGAAGCGATTGCATTACATTCTTGATTAAATTATCTTACCATTGATATATAATTTTATGGTACTACTCCCCCCCCCCAAAAAATGATGTTATTAGCTAGTTTTAGAAAATATACTTTTCCCAGCCATTTTTCAGGCCAAAAATAGCCTAAAAACAGCGTGAAAACAGCGTGAAAACACCCTAAAAAACAGCCAAAAATGGCCCAAAACCAAGCCATTTTCTGGGCCTTTGGGGGGGCATTTTTCAGGCCATTTTCAGGCTGTTTTCTGGGCTGTTTCTGGGCCATTTTCCAGCCTTTTCCAGACCAAATACAGCCTGAAAATGCCCTGAAAAACAGCCTGAAAACGCCCTGAAAAATAGCCAAAAATGGCCAAAAAACAAGCCATTTTCTGGGCCTTTGGGGGGGGCATTTTTCAGGCCATTTTCAGGCTGTTTTCTGGCCATTTTTGGGCCAAAAATGTCCTGAAAACATCCTGAAAAACATCCTGAAAATGCCTCGAAAAACAGCCAAAAATGGCCAAAAAACAAGCCAATCCAGGGGAAGGGCCTTTTGGGGGACATTTTTCAGGCCGTTTTCAGGCCGTTTTCCGGGCTGTTTTTGGGCCGTTTTCAAGCCATTTTCGGGCCATTTTTTGGGCCAAAAACATCCTGAAAACGGCCTGAAAAACATCCTGAAAATGGCCCCCCAAAAACCAGCCAAAAACAGCCAAAAAGCAGACATGTGCGCGGTGGTCATCTGTTCTTCAGCTTTCCAGTGCTCTGGTGCACGCACATGCACGCATGTTCCGATTTGGGCACTCGGTGCCGAAAAGGTTCGCCATCACTACTCTAGTTGAAGGCTCAACTAGAGCCTCAAGGAACTGTCCTCTCTGCTTAAATTGGAAAGACCCGGCTTCCGAAAGGGTGTTGGGTAGGTCTACTCCGAACTATCTTTCTCGGATCGTTGTTGGGGGATTTTTTTTTTTGCCATATTCTCTACAGACCATCTTTGGGGGAACGTTCCGCTTGGTTCAAACTGGATTGTCTGGGGTGGAGGAGATTTCTTTTTAATCCACGGAGCAACTACGGGAGCAGCAAGGCTAACAGGTGAGTCAAAGCGTCCCCTTGGTGTTCACTTGCTATCATGAGATAAAAGCACTCATTTATTCCCCTCTCTCGCTGGATGAAACCTCCAGGCGTAGCCAAGATCAGCTGAACGGTGAGTCATTCGGTTCAGAAGCTTTGACTCTTGCCTGGAGCTCTTGAAGGGGACATGAATTCCAATTCACATTCGGAGACTCTTCCCCCTGCCTGAATCTCTACCCAATTCTTGGTCGGAGCAAGAGCCCACCACGGAAGTTTCCTTCTCTAGTGCTTTGGCATCTCCAACAGTCCCAAAGCTGGCTCTCCAGAAGAGAAAGGAGGTCTTCAACAAAGGAACAGCCAGAAGATTCTTGACCGTCTTCTGCAGGGAAATCAGTTTATTATTATTTTGCAAGAAAACTTGCCTTCTTTTTTTAAAAGCTGTGGGCAGCTCTTCCAGGGTGTGGAAGTGAGTCTCCTCTGGCGTGTCGTCTTTTTTTAAAAAAACTTCTCTACATCCAATCCAAGTTTGAAGCAAGAAAACCTTTCAGATTAAAGGACCATGACAGGAAGATAACTTCTCTCCGCTCGTCCCCAGGAAGCCAGACTGGGGGGTGGAAGGACGGTGTTTCTTAGCCTGGGTTTGGTGACAAAAAATATGAGCGCTCCAAAAAAGGTACGGTGAAATGCGTGGCTGTTATTGTCGTTGGTATTATTTGCCCGAAAGGCGGGCTGACTTCCTGGTTTCGGTGGTCGGTGGCTTTATTGTGGTTTGTTTCCAATTGGAGCAAGGTTGGCGCTGTGGAACGTTGGAGCCCTGTAACAGGGTGGGCAATCTATTTATTTAACAGTAACAGAGTTGGAAGGGACCTTGGAGGTCATTTAATCCAACCCCATGCTCAAGCAGGAGATCTGTACTAGGGATTCGAACCGCCGAACTGCTGACCTTTCTCATCGACAAGCTCAGTGTCTTAGCCGCTGAGCCACCTAGTCAGGCTATAAATCCATGAACAGAATTGGAAGAAAGGACCTCGGAGGTCTTCTAGTCCAACCCCATGCTCAAGCAGGAAACCCGGTACCATTTCAAACAGTTGTCCAATGTCTTCTTAACCCCACCCCACCCCAAGTGATGGAGCGCCCCACAACTTCTCAAGACAAGTCGTTCCACTGGTTAATTGTTCTCACTGTCAGAAAATTTCTCTTTAGTTCTAGGCTGCCGATGACCTCACTGCTTCTTCTTCTGGGCAGAGGTGTCCTTTCCTCCCGCCTGAGACCCCACAGGCTGCGCTCTGCCTTTCGTTCGATCGATGGCATCTTCCAGATGGGGCCAGCCACAAATCCACTTTGTAGCCATGACGGAGAGATCTTATCTCTACCGAGCAAAATTTCCGTCTCATCTCTGGCTGGTAGATTCTGCTGTGGTTTATTTTTACAGGCAGCTGTTTTCTATCCTGTCCGCCACTCCACCGATCAGGCTTTTCCCAAAGTAGTTTGGAGACGTAAGAAAACAGCTGGAGAAAAGTTGGGAAGTCCAACGGAGCAGGGTGTGAAAAGCTACAGTGGATGTCGCTGAACCTCAATGACCAGGAGTTCCAACTTTGTTTGGCTAATAGCAATAGCCCTTAGACTTATATACCGCTTCGCAGTGCTTTGCAGCCCTTTCTAAGCGGTTTACAGAATCAGCCTATTGCCCCCAACAATTTAGGTCCTCATTTTACCCACCTCGGAAGGATGGAAGGCTGAATCAACCTGAGCTGGTCAGGATCGAACTCCTGACAGTCGGCAGAGTTAGTCTGCAATACTGACTTTTAACCACAGGGAGGGAGGGAGGGAGGGAGGGAAGGAAAGGAAGGGCAGGAAGGGAAGGAGAGGAGGAGGGAAGGGTGGGAGGGAGGGAGGGAAGGAAAGTGACGAGGGACAAGGGTTAGGAGAGGAACAAGGAAAAACTGGAAAGGAAGGACCTGAGGAATTGGAGAGGAAAGGGAAGATGCTAGATTTGCAGCACTGTTATACTTTTTAAGCCGCGCGGTCTAGGGAGTGAGGTAGGCTTCTCGAGGCATTAGGAGTCAGGGACTCAGGAAAGAATCTATAGCCTCAATTTACAATTACAGGCACTGTATCAAGTGATGGTTCAAAGGGTTGTTATTCTAGAAGAGTACCAACATTAGAAGATCACTGACATAGAGGTGCCATGTGCGGAATGAGGAGGAGATGTGGAAAAGCTGGGAAAGGAAAGGAAAGGAAGGAAGAATAGGAAAGGAGGCAAGCGTCGTGGAGGAAGGAGAGGGAGGGAAGGAAAGGAAGCACAGGGGAGGGAGGGAGAGGGAAGGAGAGGAGGAAGGAAGGACTGGAAGGAAGGAAGGAGAAGGAAGGAAGGAATAAGGAAGAGCAATAGCACTTAGACTTATATAGCGCTTCACAGTTTTTCCAGCCTCTCTAAGCGCTTTACAGAGTCAGCCTATTGCCCCCAACAATCTAGTCCTCATTTTACCCACCTCAGAAGACGGAAGGCTGAGTCAACCTTGAGCCTGGTGAGATTCGAACTGCCAATTGCAGGCAGCCGGCAGTCCGCAGAAGTAGCCTGCAGTACTGCACTCTAACCACTGCGCCACCGTGGCTCATAACGGACGCTGGGAGGTTTTGTTTGAGAACTTCTACAAACTTGGCAACTTTAAGATCGGTCCTTAAATCTGATCTTTTTCAGATTTCCGTTGTCATTTCCAATGGTCGCTCAACGAATCGTTGTAAGTCGAGAGCTACCTGTATTTGCTACCTGTATTTGCTTCCGTGGCTATACAGGTAGCCCTCGACTTAAGCGAACAACAGTTTGCTTAGGGACCATTTGAAGTGACAACGTCACTGAAAAAGAAGGGAACTGAGGATCGTTTTTCACACTTACGACCGTTGCGAGACCCCTGTGCTCACATGATCAAAATTCAGACCCTGACTCACATTTATGACGGTTGCAGTCTCCCGGGTCAAACGATTCCCCTTTGGCGACCTTCGGACAAGCAAAGTCCGTGAGGAAACCAGATTCATTTAACGACCGGGTGACTAATTTAACAACTGTAGCGATTCACTTCACAAAAGTGGCGAGAAAAGTCGTAAAACGGAGCAAGGCTCACTCAACGCGTTCCTCGCTGAACAACATGAATCCTGTGGTCCGAAATTGCGGCCGTTAAGTGGAGGACTGCCTGCACTTCAAAGGGATTTGGCCTTTGGTTGTGCATTTGCTGATTTCATTATTCCTTTCCAACTCTATTATTCTATGTTTTAATATTAACAGAGCATCAATGCCGCAATTGTAGGATTAAGGCCAAACTAGCACGTGCAGAGTCCCAGACATTAAGGCCTATTCTAAGATGTTAATGGTTTAATTTCTCACTTAACGACATAAATTGGGCTCCGTTGTGGTCGCAAGTCAAGGACTGCCTGTATTCCAGCTTTCCGAGTCACTGCTCGGGGCCCCAGGTGTGGCCCTCGCATCCTTGTTTCCTTGCTCATCCCCGAGGGCTTGCGATAAGACGGGCTTTCCGATTTTTTCCCCTCCTTCTTCCTGCCTTATGCAAATCTTTTCTTCCTTTTCCTACCTTTTCCCGTTTGGGGAGAGGGCTGAGGTTTAGATCATCCTTCTGGCCAGGGGTTCGTAAGCAAAGCTCCTGCAGGCAGCCGCAGATCTACGTTGCGCTCGCTGATCTCATGTTTCCTTTACGAAGCGATCCGACCTCTGAATCAGCCAGGCGGTCGAATTATTCTCCGCTGAATCTTTTGTGGATGTGCGGCTTCTGACATGTGGAAGAGAGGAAGGGAGGGAGGGAGAGGGGTGGGGGAGGAGAGAGAGAGAAAGAAAGGGAGAGAAAGGAAGAGAGAGAGAGAGAGAGAGAAAGAGAGAGAGAGAAAAGAGAGATGGAGGGAAAGGGAGAGAGAGAGAGAGAGAGGAGAGAGAGAGAAAGAGAGGGAGAAGGGGAGAGAAGAGAGAGAAGAAAGAGAGAAACAGAGAGGGGGAGAGAGAGAGAGAGAAGAAAGAGAAGAAAGAGAGAAAGAGAAAGAGATGGAGGGAAAGGGAGAGAGAGAGAAGAGAGAGAGAGAGAGAGAGAGAGAGAGAGACAGAGAGGAGAAGAGGGGGAGAAGGGGAGAGAAGAGAGAGAAGAAAGAGAGAAAAGAGAGGGGGAGAGAGAGAGAGAGAAGAAAGAGAAGAAAGAGAGAATGGATAAAGAGAGATGGAGGGAAAGGGAGAGAGAGAGGAGAGAGAGAGAGACAGAGTTCAGTTTTCTGGTTTTGAATATCGTTGCTCATCTGGGTGATGGAAGAGAGACCACCCGGGCTGCCTGCTTATCACTGGGCAGGAAGAGGTTTAAAAGAATTTCCAGTGTTTTTACATACACATCAAAGGTAGCGGATGAGCTAAATCATTGCAAATTTTATTTTAGTGATGCAATCTTGGTTTAAACATCAGTAACCTGGTTTTTAGTTCTCCCTCCCTTCTTCCTGCTCTCTTTCCCTTCCCTTTTTCCTTTCTCATCATGGAATCAATCCCTCCATCCCTTCCTTCCCATGGAATCCTTCCCTCCCTTGCTTGCTTTCTCACCATGGAATTCCTTCCTTCCTTCCTTCCTTCCTTCCTTCCTTCCTTCCTTCCTTCCTTCCTTCCTTCCTTCCTTCCTCCCTCCCTCCCTTTCTTTTTCCTTCCTTCCTTCCCATGGAATACCTCCCTCCCTCCCTTGCTTGCTTTCTCACCATGGAATTCCTTCCTTCCTTCCTTCCTTCCTTCCTTCCTTCCTTCCTTCCTTCCTTCCTTCCTTCCTTCCTTCCTTCACATGGAATCCCTCCCTCCCTTGCTTGCTTGCTTTCTCACCATGGAATTCCTTCCTTCCTTCCTTCCTTCCTTCCTTCCTTCCTTCCTTCCTTCTTCCTTCCTCCCTCCCCCTCCCTTTCTTTCTTCCTTCCTTCCTTCCCATGGAATCCCTCCCTCCCTTGCTTGCTTGCTTTCTCACCATGGAATTCCTTCCTTCCTTCCTTCCTTCCTTCCTTCCTTCCTTCCTTCCTTCCTTCCTTCTTTCCTTCCTTCCTTCCTTCCTTCCTTCCTTCCTTCCTCCCTTTCTTTCTACCTTCCTTCCCATGGAATCCCTCCCTCCCTTGCTTGCTTGCTTTCTCACCATGGAATTCCTTCCTTCCTTCCTTCCTTCCTTCCTTCCTTCCTTCCTTCCTTCCTTCCTTCCTTCCTTCCTTCCTTCCTTCCTTCCTTCTCCTCCTCCTCCTCCTCCTCCTCCTCTTACACATTCCCTCACACCCACAGGCAGCCAGACAGACTCTGCACAGACACATATTTTGCCGTTCAAGCAAGCGCCGCTTTGTTATTGCAAGGCAGGGCCTGGCCGAACGATGAGGAAGGAATCTGAAGAGGAGGCAATGGGAAGGAAATATGGATGACAGAGGAGGGCTGGGCTGGGATCAGCCTAAAGCAGGCCTGGAGGAATCAGTGTTTGTCCTGCTGCCAAAGAACCAGCTTCTTCTCCTGACTTCCCAAGCAATTGGCATGTTTCCTTGTCTGGACATGAAAAGGTCATCAAGTTAATGGCTCATTGCCCTGTGACAGAGCAGTTCTGGGGATTCCTAAAACTTGAAGAAGGGATCCAGAAATTTAAGCGGCTGACTTCAGTGGAGAGACTAATTCACTGATGATCTATGGAGATTCTCAGTCATCCAAGCCATGGTTGTCCCAAGGGGGCTTTTTCAAGAGGCAACTGGACTTTTAGTTTTTTCCATGAAAACATCCCAGAAGCTCCTTTGCAATGGATCCAATCCATCGTTATCTGTTATCTATCATTATATCCTGTCTGTCTGTCTGTCCTTCTGCCTGCCTGCCTATCATCTATTAACTATCATCTATCTATCATCTATTATTTATCATTATCTATCTATCTATCTATCTATCTATCTATCTATCTATCTATCTATCTATCTATCATCTATTTATCATGATCTCCATCTATTCATCAACCCATCATTAACTATCATCCATCATCTCTATTCTATCTATCTATCTATCTATCTATCTATCTATCTATCTATCTATCTATCTATCATCTATCAATCATCTATCTATCCTATCCTATCCTATCCTATCATCTATCATCTATTTATCATCATCTCCATCCATCCATCAATCCATTATTATCTATCATCTCTATTATCCATCATATCTATCTATCTATCTATCTATCTATCTATCTATCTATCTATCTATCATCTATCTATTTATCTATCTATCATCTATCATATCATCTATCATCTATTTATCATCATAATCCATCCATCAACCCATCATTATCTCTCATCTCTATTATCCATCATATCTATCTATCTTATCTATCATCTATCATCTATCATCTATTTATCATCATCTCCATCCATTCATCAATCCATAATTATCTATCATCTCTATTATCCATCATATCTATCTAATCTATCTATCTATCATCTACAGTATATCTATCTGTAGTCTTCGTTTAACACTGCCTCATTTGCTTAATGACCAAGTTTTGGTTCCTAAGTGTGGTTACTAAACAAGGACTGCTTCTCTCTATCTCTCTCTCACATCTCTATGATCAATATATATTAATTTTAAAAGACAAGAGAGTTTTCTCAAAAAAAAAAGATAGTTTGACATTCAGATGCAAATTAAATATTTTTTCCCCTTCACCGATGCCGCAATCGTCTTTCAATATCTACCCAAGACGCTTCCTTTCCTAATTTGCATTTGGGGGAGAATTTTGAAATTATTCATAATTTTCTTTATCGGTTTGACTGAAATGTCAGCGTAGTTGTTGGTTTTTTCTTTGTTTTCTTTAACCTAAATGTTTTAACCTCAAGCTTTTCCATAATTCAGTAGAATTATGGCTCATTTTAAGACTTTCTCTTCTTCTGAAAAAAAAAAACGTTGTGAAAAGAACAATTGCAAATTCTTACATCAAACCTTCAAGCCTTGGTAGTACAGGGGTTTAAGGCACCCTGTTATTAAGCTGGTTATTAAGACCAGCTGCCTGCAATTACTGCAGGGTTCGAATCTCGCCAAGGCTCAAGGTTGACTCAGCCTTCCATCCTTTCTAAGGTTGGTGAAATGAGGACCCAGTTTGTGGGGGCAATAAGCTGACTTTGTATAAATATACAAAAGGATGAAGGCTATTGCTGAGCACATTGTAAGCCGCCCTGAGTCTTCGGAAAAGGGCGGCATATAAATCAAATTAAAAAAAAAAAAAAACTCAAAACTTCCAAAAAAGCAAACTGAGAAAAAAGCAAGGGGAGCCTGGTGGCAAAACCTAACCGTAGCAAAAGCTGGTCTAGATGTGCTCGTTTGACAAGGCTGGCTGGGGAATTCTGGGTGTTGAAGTCCACAAGTGTTAAAGTTGCTAAGTTTGGAGATGCATTGACTTCAGCTTCAGAATAACAGAGTTGGAAGGGACCTTGGAGGTCTTCTAGTCCAACCCCCTGCTCAGGCAGGAAACCTTATACTATTTCATACAAATAGTTGTCCAATCACTTCTTAAAAACTTCCAGTGTTGGAGCATTCGCAATTTCTCGAGGCAGGCTGTTCCACTGATTAATTGATCTCACTGTCAGGAAATTTCCTCCTTAGTTCTAGATTGCTTTTCTCCTTGATTAGTTTCCACCCATTGCTTCTTGTCCTGCCTTCAGGTGCTTTGGAGAATAGGTGCTTCCAGAATTCCTGGTCAACAAGGCAGTTTTGGATAGGAAACTTGGGTGTTTGTTGACTCATTTATTCTATTTCTATCCCATCTTTTGTACAACTGTTCGAAGTGACTGATGTCCATAGCACCATCTCTTTTACTGCATCCCCGGACAATCTGTTGAGATAGGTTGGACTAAGACCAAACCTCAGCTTTGGTGGCCAAGAGAAGAATGGAAATGGGATGTCCCAGTTTTGGGACATTACCATGATGTAAAAAAAGATGTGGAGACTCTAGAAAGAGTGCAGAGAAGAGCAACCAGGATGATGAGAAGACTGGAGGCTAAAACATACAATGAACGGTTGCAGGAACTGGGCATGGCTAGTTTAATGAAAAGAAGGACTAGAGGAGACATGATAGCAGCGTTCCAATATCTCAGGGGCTGCCCCAAAGAAGAGGGAGTCAAGCTATTCTCCAAAGCACCTGAGGGCAGGACAAGAAGCAATGGGTGGAAACTAATCAAGGAGAGAAGCAACCTAGAACTAAGGAGAAATTTCCTGACAGTGAGAACAATTAATCAGTGGAATGACTTGTCTTGAGAAGTTGTGAATGCTCCAACACTGGAAGTTTTTAAGAAGATGTTGGATAAACCATTTGTCTGAAGTGGTGGAGGGCTTCCTGTGTAAGCAGGGGGTTGGACTAGAAGACCTCCAAGGTCCCTTCCAACTCTGTTATTCTAGCTCCGAGTCCCAACACTTTCAATATCTAGATCATGTTTGAGTCTTGGGCTGAGAAGGAAGCTCAAAGGCCTGCAGGTTACATCCGGGATTGAAGGGGGGACCAGATCCTAGGCCTTGTCTTTCCTAATCCAGCAGTTTATATAATTGAGCCAGACCAGCTGTCTAAGACATGTAAACTGAAGACGCCATCCTTTTCCACCAGGGAAAGAAAGCAGAAATTCAGTTAAATGGTACAAAGGTCAACATAGATTTCAAACAGGAACGATATAGGAAATCCTTGACTTACCAGCATAGTTGGGACCACAACTAGGCGAGATATTTGTCAAGTGGCCAAATGTATGATCGTTTTTGCCACCGTTGTTCAGCACTTCAACGTGGTTATTAAGTTAATTAGGCCGTTGCTAAACGAATCTAAGGGAGGCAGTGGCTCAGTGACTAAGATGCTGAGCTTGTTGATCGAAAGGTCGGCAGTTCAGCGGTTCGAATCCCTAGTGCTGTGTAACAAGGTGAGCTCCCATTCCTTGTCCCAGCTTCTGCCAACCTAGCAGTTCGAAAGCAGGTCAAAAATGCAAGTAGGAAAATAGGGACCACCTTTGGTGGGAAGGGAACAGCGTTTTCCATGCGCCTTTGGCGTTGAGTCATGCCGGCCACATGACCACGGAGACGTCTTCGGACAGCGCTGGCTCTTTGGCTTTGAAACGGAGATGAGCACCGCCCCCTAGAGTCAGGAACAACTAGCACATATGTGCAAGGGGAACCTTTAACTTTAAACGAATCTGGCTTACCTGATTGAGTCTTTTAACTCGACTTATCAGGTGGGTTGTCTGAATGCAGCTTGAACGTTTTTTTAAGACTGGAAATGTATTTGACAAGACAAAAGCGAAGAGAAACCCCTGGCTATGAATTGTCAAGAAAAGTGATCCGTTCCATTCTCTGTGTGTAAATATGGAACTGCTGACTAATGGCTCAGAAATATACCTAAAAGGGTGTGCCCCCTAATCTAATGTAGTTAAACATCTTTTGTAACTATCTATATTGCATCACATACAAACGCCACAAATTCTTGAGAGAGAGAGAGAAAGAGAGAGAAAGAGAAAGAGAGGGAGAGAAAGAGAGAGGGAAAGAGAGAGAGACACAGAGAGAGAGAAGAAAGGGAGAGAGAGAGGGAGAGAGAGAGAGAAAGAGAAAGAGAGGGAGAGAAAGAGAGAGGGAAAGAGAGAGAGACACAGAGAGAGAGATAGAAAGGGAGAGAGAGAGGGAGAGAGAGAGAGAAGAGAAAGAGAGGGAGGGAGAGAAAGAGAGAGGGAAAGAGAGAGAGACACAGAGAGAGCGATAGAAAGGGAGAGAGAGAGGGAGAGAGAGAGAGAAAGAGAAAGAGAGGGAGAGAAAGAGAGAGGGAAAGAGAGAGAGACACAGAGAGAGCGATAGAAAGGGAGAGAGAGAGGGAGAGAGAGAGAGAAAGAGAGGGGGAGAGAGAGGGAAAGAGAGAGAGACACAGAGAGAGTGATAGAAAGGGAGAGAGAGAGGGAGAGAGAGAGAGAAAGAGAAAGAGAGGGAGAGAGAGAGGGAAAGAGAGAGAGATACAGAGAGAGCGATAGAAAGGGAGAGAGAGAGAGAGAGAGAGAAAGAAAGAGAGGGAGAGAGAGAGGGAAAGAGAGAGAGAGACACAGAGAGAGCGATAGAAAGGGAGAGAGAGAGGGAGAGAGAGAAAGAAAGACACACATATATATTATATATTATAGCGTGTGGGACATGTGGTACCAATGGATGGGGAAAAGAAATAAAGAAGGAAATAGAGATTAAATACTAATTAATTAACAAAATCCATATGAATAGTATTATATTTAGTCTTAGAGATTTGAGCACTATTATCTTTAAGTGTTTTGAAATTAAATCTAGCTTTAAGAAACAATATCAAATAAAAGACAAGTAATAACGCATGTAGATGTATATATGTATATAATTGCACCAATGAACCGAAAATGTACCGAATGTATCACTATATGTTATAATAAAAATCAAATTTAAAAAAAAAAAAGAAAGACACACAGAGAGACAGAGAGACAGAGAGAAAGAGGGAAAGAGAGAGAGAGACAGAGAAAGAGAGAGAGAGAGAAGTCGGGAAACAGGCTATTTCCAGCCTCCGAAGGGCCTCCAGGGGGGTGGGGAAGGCCGTTTTCGCCCTCCCCAGGCTCCTAGAAAGGCTCTGCAGCCTGGGGAGGGGCGAAAAACGGGCCTTCCAGTCCCACCAGAAGTTGGCAAATGGGTCGTTTCCGGTCTCCGGGGGGGGGGATGGGGAAGGCCGTTTTTGCCCTCCCCAGGCTCCAAGAACGCATCTGGAGCTTGGGAAGGGCGAAAAACGGGCCTACTGGACCCAAAAGCGGGGGGAGCGAAGGGGTGTTGCACGCACGCATGGGTGGGGGGAGGTTCACTGAATTATGGGTATAGGCACATGTGGGTGTGACCCCCACCCCCGCTTTTGGCACACGACGGCAAAAAGGTTAGCCATCCCTGGCCTAAAACAATACAAATAATAATAATAATAAAAACCATGCGAAGCCAGCAGGGGGCGATCTGTCACCCTTTATTTTTTCCGTCTCGGGTTGTGAAATGATTGTTGAAGTTTGTGTCTTCTGTGTGTGTGTGGGGGGGGGGGAAGAATTCTTTTTCCTATGCTGAGTCATCTGTGATGTAAGCATGAAGCTGGGTTTCTCGACTGGAGAGTGGTGTGCTTTTGAGTATTTTAAAAAATGCAAAGGGTGTGTGTGTGTGTGTGGAGAAAAATCCCCCCCCTCCAAGTAATTAATGATCTCAGCTTCCCTCCCATGTCTCATTCGGTATATAACCAGTCACACTCTTCCTTTCTAGGCATCACTTTTATGAATGAACTCTTCTGCGAGCTCCTGTTCCTCTTACGTCACTCTAGGATGCAACTTTCAATGAGAGTCCTCGTGGCAGGTAAAAAAAAATCATAATGATGAATCCGAATCTTTTCCCAAGTTTTGACTTGGTTTTTTTTAGATTGCCATTGATCTTTGTCAATGTATGCAGCTGGAATTAACCGATTTCCAACTTTCACCTTTCTCTTATCTCCGGATGAGGATCACAAGCCTGGTTTTGCTAAATGTGGGCATTTCAGGCAAAGGTGTTTTTTTAAATATATATTTCCTTTTTTTTTTTTGGTCTATTCCTGATTGGCTGGAAAATACCTGGTTCACCGTTCAAAGAGATGCTTTTCTTAACCAAGTGTTGCTTTTCAAAGAAAACTGGGAGGCAGGGTGGGAAGTAAGGATGCGGTGAGGACCGGTTTGATGTAAAGGCATCAGGTTAGAAACGGAAAGGTTGTGAGTTCAAGTCTTAGCTTTAGGGAGAAAGCCAGTTGGGTGGCCTTCGTCCTCTCGACTCCAGGACGCATTGATGGGATGAGACTTCAAGGATGCAAATACAGAAGAACTGCTTGCTACTAAGAGCTGTCAACCAGCGGGATATGTTCCTTCCCTTTCACTGGAAGCTGTTGACAGAGCTGGATCGTCATCCAGTGCAAGGGGTCGGACTTGATGATCTCTTAATTCCCTTCCAACTCTGTCATCTTCATTTATTTATTAATTAGATCGATACGCTTTGCCGGTTTTGCTATCCACGGTGCTATGAAAGAAAAGGCCCAAAGAGAAAAATATCTGCTGTGAACTCCGCGTAGGCATCAGGAAGGGCATCCGGCTAGTAAACGCTCAGCTCCCGATTCTACCACGAATTAAGGGATTACCGGGTCGTTTTTTTTTTTTAAAAGGGAGTTTTAGATGCCATGAAAGAAATCCACATTAATTGAACGAGCATACTTTGATATCTATTTTTTTTTTTTTTTACAGGACAGGTCTATGCGCTTTAGGCAATGTCAGCTAGTTTTTCTGAACCAGAAAGCTCAATGGTCAAAATCGGAACGGTGGCCATGCTTTCAAGCAGACTGAGGGTTCAGGAAGGGCTCTCTCCCCCCACCACCCCCCGGCTCGATTTTGCTTAAAACCCAAACTAAACAACCAGCCCTATCGGCTTTGCATTCCCCTTCCTGTATTTGCAGCCTTAACAAAACAACCACATTGCGCTGTGTGATGTAACATTCGCTGGATTGCAGTTTCCAGCTCGTGGGTTTCATCACCACGCAACCTTTCTCCCCATCTTTTTTTTTCTGCCGCCCCCCCCTCTAGATCACAACTTTGAGTGTCAGAATTCCCTGGGTCTTGTGCAATTATTTTTCTCCAAAGAGGTGCGCCGGTTTTTGACGTAGACATGCCCAGGCTGAAGATTCTCTAGATTTCCTGTTATTTTTTGGTTTTGTTTTGTTTTGTTTTTTTAAATAAATTCCTTGCTGGGGCCTCTTTCCTTTTCTCTTTCGTCCTCCAGAAATCTTGCTTTTTTTTTTCCTTTTTTTAAAATTTTTTTTTTATTTATTTCTTTACAACAAGATATTTATTCACACACAGATCGTGACGGGAGCTATAATCTATAAATCTTTCGCCTTTTACTTTTTTCTTTTTTGGACACCTCCTCCTCCTCCTTCTGGATTTCTTCCATCTCTGTTTTGCTTCATCATCGTTCTGGGTCGCTGCTGGAGGTTAGAGTGGTGCTAAGCGTCAGTTAGGAAGTGGGGGGGGGGGGGGGGGGCCGCCCGGACCCCCTCCTGGTTTTTGTTGTTGTTAGTCTGTCGAATCGATTGGGTGCATTGAAATCAGCGATGTGATGCTTAGAGCCGTCTCGGCTGTTTGGACCCAAAATTTGAACGGCAGGTCTGAGTCGAATGGCATGCCTCCAGAAGTTGCTGGTTGCTCCATCCCTGGAGGCTTTTAAGGAGAGACAGGATCGCTATTTGTCTGTAATGGTATAGGGTAGGTGTCTCCTGCTGGAACGGGGAGAGAGGGGGGCTGGACAAAGTCCCTTCCAATTCCGTTCGTCTATTATTGGAATCAAAGGTTTTGATTCTAATAACTTCTGTTCTTCTATATTCTATGTTTGAGCCAAATTGAGGGACTGGTACAGAGAAGAAGGGATTGATGTCTTCTCCAAAGCACCAGAGGGCAGACGAGAAGTAACGGGTGGAAGCTTGTCAGAGGGAAATCCCATCTGGAATTAAGGAGAAATTTCCTGACAGTGAGAACAATTCATCAGTTAACTGTTCATCAGTTAGAATAGAACAACAGAGTTGGAAGGGACCTTGGAGGTCTTCTAGTCCAACCCCCTGCTGAGGCAGGAAACCCTACACCACTTCAGACAAATGGTTATCCAACCTCTTCTTAAAAACTTCCAATATTGGAGCATTTACAACTTCTGGAGGCAAGTTGTTCCACTGGTTAATTGTTCTCACTGTCAGGAAATTCCTCCTTAGTTCTAAGTTGCTTCTCTCCTTGATGAGTTTCCATCCGTTGCTTCTTGTCCTGCCCTCAAGTGCTTTGGAGAATAGCTTGACTGCCTCTTCTTTGGGGCAGCCCCTGAGATATTGGAAGACTGCTATCATGTCACTTCTAATCCTTCTTTGCATTAAACTAGATATACCCAGTTCCTGCCACCGTTCTTCGGATGTTTTAGCTTCCAGTCCCCTAAGTTAAGCAACAATTGATCAGGCTTGCCTCCAGAAGTTGTGATTGCTTCATCAGTGGAGGCTTTTAAGAAGAGATTGGACAGAGAGGTATCTGAAATGGTCTAGGGCAGTGTTTCTCAACCTTGGAAGCTTGAAGATGGGTGGACTTCAGCTCCCAGAATTCCCCAGCCAAGGTTTATTCCAACTCTGTAATTCTGTATCTTGAATCAGATCATAGGATACCAAAACCAGCATATCCTTAATAGCAACGCTTTTTCATCTTAATTCAGTCCGGTTGTGTACTCGCAGAGTGGCTGATGCCGTAAATGCAAGTGGAATGGGAGTGAGGCTCAGGAACTGGGTAGAGCCAGTCCTTGATTTATGACTGTGTACTGAGCAACCTAGCAAAAGTTTTGACCAAATCCGAAAAAGGGGACTTAAGACCTAGGTTCAAAATACCAACAGTCGCTTCCGTGGTCATGTGAACGGACATTGGGTGTTTGGCAGTAGGACTGCATTTATGACGGGGTTTGCTCTACAACCTCATTCACTTAACGACCGCGGTGTAAAAAAAAAAGGGTGGAATTGAAAGGGTCAGTGTAACAACGCGGAAATTTTGAGTAGTTCGGACAACCGGCAAATACCACCTCTTGGCTGGCCCCAGAGTGGGGTGGAAATGGAGATTTTGCAGTATCTTTCCCCCAGGAGTGGGGTGGGAATGGAGATTTTGCAGTATCCTTCCCCTGCCACGCCCACCAAGCCACGCCCACAGAACCGGTAGTAAAAAAAAATGTGGGTTTCACCGCTGCGTTAGGGGTAATATTTCTCCTTCCTGAAAGTTTTACAAAGTATGTGACTTAAGTAAACAAAACGCAAAGGTGATTTTTCTTTTTTTAAAAAAAGGAAAAAGAATTGTAAATGGTGGCCAAAATCGGGACTGAAGGTGGGAAAACGAGAACGAAGTGAGATAAAGCTTCTGAGGTTCATCTGCTTTTTTTTTTTCTTTTCTTACTTAAATTCACCACCTCTGCTTTGTTTTCCCAACCAGGAGTTATCTCCGTGCTGCTGATCAACCACTGCAAATTCTCATCTGGAAAACCTCTGCACCAAAATGGCAACAATTCCATGTGTCACGACGTTCGGCCTTGCAAGCATCCTGTCTTTGATCAAGTCCGGTGCCTGGTGTCACATCTGAACGTGTCAGCTCCAGCGTTATTTGATCATTACGTAAGTGATCCCTGTGGCTATCCGAAGTACAGGTAGACCTTGACTTACGACGGTCAGCGGAATGACCGTCGTAAATTTGTATGCCGTTTCGTCCACCGAAATGGAAGGATAGATACTTGGAGTCCTACAATGGATGAATCACCGCAAAAGTCCCAATTATTTTTTTTTGTCAGGAGGCAACTGGACTTCCTTGTTTTTCTTTGAAGACATTTTGCTTCTCATCCAAGAAGCTTCTTCAGCTCTGATAGGATAGTGAGGAATGGAAGGATTTATACTCCTTGCAGACAGCTGGTCATTTGCATCCTTTTAGAGAGTCCTTGAGGCCACTTGGAGATTTTTTTTCTGTGTCCTCAAGGTCACCAGAGTAGTGCAAATGACCCTGAGGACACAGGAGACCTTAACGACTGGCTAAAAAGAATGCAAATGACCAGCTGTCTGTCAGGAGTATGAATCCTTCCATTCCCCACCATCTGAAGAACCATTCAGAAGAACCGAAGAAGCTTCTTAAACGAGAAGCGAAACATCTTGGGGGAAAAAAAAACAAGAAAGTCCATGATCTGGACTTTTGGGACAATCATGACCTGGATGACGGAGAAACTCCGTAAACCAAAAGTTAATGGAGTTAGCACAGATGGGCTAAATTGACTGGCTTTGATTAAAGAAAAGAATACGATTAATTTTGTTTCTATAGTGGTACCTTGGTACCCATTGTTTGTTTGGTACTCAACCCGCAAGCTAGAACTTGTCTGGGTCGGGCTGCCTTGTGACTCAGTATAGTATTCCTCATGGGAAAAAATTCTTTGTTACTCATTATTTTTGGTACTCATCGCGCCTCCCGGAACCCATTAAGGATGAGTACCGAGGTATCGTTGTACTTGGAGACCGCTTCTGGACTTTGTGCTGGAGGTGAAAAAAAAAATGAATGTTTGGTTTTGGGTTTCGCTGATTGGATAGGTTAGTTGTTTTAGAAACGGCTAGTAATTATTATAAGAAATTATTATTAAGAAATTAATAAAAATTATTTTTTTTAAAAAAAAAGAAGAAATTTCCTGACAGTTAGAACGATGAATCAGTGGAACAACTTGCCTGCAGAAGTTGTGAATGCTCCAACATTTCAGACAAGTGGTTACCCAACATCTTCTTAAAAACTTCCAGTGTTGGAGCATTCACAACTTCTGGAGGCACGTTGTTCCACTGGTTAATTGTTCTCACTGTCAGGTAAGTTCTCCTTAGTTCTAGGTTGCTTCTCACCTTGATTAGTTTCCACCCATTGTTTCTTGTCCTGCTTGGGGCAAGCAGGACAAGGCCTTGGGGCAGGTGCTTTGGAGAATAACTTGACTCCCTCTTCTTTGTGGAAGCCCCTGAGATATTGGAAGACTGCTCTCATGTCTCCCCTGGTCCTTCTTTTCATCAGACTAGACATACCCAGTTCTTGCAACCCTTCTTCATATGTTTTAGCTCCAGTCCCCTAATCCTCTTTCTTGCTCTTCTCTGCACTCTTTCTAGAGTCTCCACATCTTTTTGACATCATGGCGACCAAAACTGGATGCCATATTCCAAGTGTGGCCTTATTACTAAGGCCTTATAAAGTGGTATTAACACTTCATGTGATCTTGATTCTATCCCTCTGTTGATGCAGCCTAGAACTGTGTTGGCTTTTTTGGCAGCTGTTCCACATGGCTGGCTCCTATTTAAATGGTTGTCCGTTTAAGTGAAAGGCTCTTTTGCTTCGTCTTCTAAAATGAATGGTTATTGTTGTTTTTACGCCTCCTAAATTTGGTTCTCTTCTTTCTCCGAAACAGCTCAGAACCCAAGGCTACCCTTTCACCGAGAAGAAGAAGTTGGATGAGTTTTGTGAGCCTGACCAAGAGTTTCCTCCTTTCGTCAGCTCACTGAGTGACAAGGAGAGGGTGATCAACCTCTACAAGATCTTTGTCTTCTTCAATGCCTCCTTGGACAATATCACCAAAGACCAAGAAAGCCTCGACAACAATGTTGAGTCCAAAGAAGACTTGCTACGGCGGCTCAGAAATACCACCAACAATACCGCGGGCCTCCTCTCCAATCTCACCTGCCTGCTCTGCTCCAAGTACAAAGTCAACCACGTGGACGTGTCTTATGGCAATCATTCCAGCACCGACAGCTTTGAGAAAAAACAGAAAGGTTGCCAGATACTCCGGAAATACACAAAAGTCATCAGCCACGCTGCGCAAGCTTTGGGACATTGTCGTCACAAGCAGACGTGATGCTAAGATGCCCACCCTGGCCTGGTCCTCCTTCTCCTCCTCTTCCTCTCCTCCTCTTTCTTCTTCTTCTTCTTCTTCTTCTTCTTCTTCTTCTTCTTCTTCTTCTTCTTCTTCTTCTTCTTCTTCTTCTTCTTCTTCTTCTTCTTCTTCCTCTTGTTCTCCTCCTCCTCCTCCTCTTGTTCTCCTCCTCCTCCTCCTCCTCCTCTTCCTTCTCCTCCTCCTCCTCTCTCCTCTCTCCTATCATCTCCTATCTCCTTCTCTTTCTTCTGGACCTCCCTTCCCATCTCCTCTTTTCATACAGAGAGGAAGAAATCTTGCTGGATACGGAGAGTTTCTAGGCCGCTAGCTTGTCTTGAAATATTTTTTTCCACCCAGTTTTGAGGTGGAAATACCAGAGTATTTATTCGCGTCTCAGGGTTGTGTTACACACAAAAAAGTCAACCTCTCTGTCTGCTTTCCTATTTTTTTTTTATTCCTTTTAAAAGAGCCAGAGAGTCCAGCACCTTAACAAATATTTAAAGGACAATGAAAGTCAAGAAGATTTACTTAATATAAATGTAAACAATGAATGGGATGAAAGGATGGGAATTAACATTTTTCTGCTAACCGCAGGAATAATTTCGTAGCCCTTTTTTGCAGGGCTAAAAACCTTCCCCAAGCCTCAGGCATTTTTTGAAATTTGAGTATTCCTTTTTTTGAGTCGATGTCTAGTTTAATTTAATAATAGTTTAATAATAGTTTATTGGATGTATTTTTATGATAATATCTAATGTTATTATTTTATTGTGCTGTATTGGAGATATTGGTGTGTTTGTGTGTCCACACGAGCACATAAACACACAACCACACGTACCGTTTACGGCTGGCTAGTATGAAAAACTAGTCCTATAGCTGCCAGAATCTGTCCTTTTAAAAAGTTGGGTGACACAAAGCGCTTGAACTATTTGGGGTTCAAAATCCTTCCTGAGGGTCAGATTGCTAAAATTATATCGGTTTCCAACCGATTTAAGCGCCTCCTTTGTTCTCTCTTTCCCAACCACACAATCTTGTATGATAAATAACAGTGCCAATCTACCTCACAGGACTGTTGTGGAAACGATCTAAAATGCTTTGAATGTTCCACTATTATTTATTATCTCTCTTAAAAAAAAAAAAAAAGCAATATTCCAAGATTTCTCTCCAGTTCGAAGAGGGTTTTGCCTTTCAGTATTTTGCCACTTTGCTTTTTCTGCAAATTTTTATGTAAAGAATTTTGTTTTAAACGATGCCTAAAGGTGCACTAAAATTGAGAGAGAGAGAGAGAGAGAGATGGAGAGAAAAGGTGCAATAATTCCGAATGTTGAGGAATAGAATAATCCCAGCTGACCCTAATTCTAATCCTAGCCCCGATGCAAAAGGGAAACTTAAAAAAATGTATGCAAAACAAAACTGTAATGGAAAAAATGTATTTTTCCCTCCAAGCAAACGGGTGGATGCCGAACGAAATGAATGCATCGATTCAGTTCCACGCAATTCATCTTGATGTAGGCCAGCAAATTGGTTGGGTGTGTACTTAAGCATCTTCTAATCTGTAGATTGGATCAGTGGTGAAATGTAAAATTAGATACTACCGGTTCTGTGGGTGTGACTGGGTGGGCGTGGCCAACTTTTTTAAAAAAAAAACTTTTAAAAGCATTTTTTCTAGAGGTTGTAGAAAAAATGCTTTTAAAAGGCTCTGACAATCAGGCAACTCAGCTGGGATCGTCAGAGCCTTTTAAAAGCATTTTTTCCCCCCTACAACCTCTTTGGCCAAAGAGGTTGTAGAAAAAATGCTTTTAAAAGCCTCTGATGATCCCAGCTGAGCCGCGCGATCATCAGAGGCTTTTTTTTTACTTTTAAAAGCATTTTTTTTTGGCCGAAGAGGTTGTAGAAAAAATGCTTTTAAAAGAAAAAAAAAGCCTCTGATGATCACGCGGCTCAGCTTGGCATGGGGGGGGCAGGGATTTTTGCTACCGGTTCTCCGAACCACCCGCCTCCATCGCTATCGGATCGGACGATCCGGTCCGAACCGGGAGCATTTCACCCCTGGATTAGATGCATTCACAAACCATGTTTGGCCTTCACAATGACCAAATTCGCCTGTTTTTCTATCTTTGCACAAGACCTAAGACTGAAACTAAAACCCCACTGCACGGTGGGCCCCCGGAGAAAACCAAACCTAGCCAAGATTGAAAACCCAACTGTGCTTTAGTATGTTCTATGAATGCAGCCCCTGGATTCGTAACTGACATGGTTAATCAGGCACCGCTATCTGGGGCTCCCTCGCTACTGAGAATTTAGTTTGCTTGAAGTGTTACCTCCAGAGACATTCTCGGGGTATCCCTGACAAATGACAAAACTACTTTAAAAAATAAATATCATGTTTCCCCGAAAATAAGACCAGGTCTTATATTAATTTTTGCTCCAAAAGATGCATTAGGACTTATTTTCTGGTTAGGTCTTATTTTGGGGGGGGGGGAAATACGATACTAAATGCATCCATCTGGCTGACAATCTTAACTGGGGCTTATTTTGGGAGGGAGAGAAGGGCTTATATTACGAGCATCCTGACAAATCACACTAGGACTTATTTTCCGGTTGGGTCTTATTTTTGGGGAAACAGGGTATAGAGAGATAAATATATTTGCATAGGTCTTTCAAAGGTGGCACCTCGGTTGTGTTGAACCATCCAGGTTCTGCAGCACAACTTAGTCCTTTGAAGACTTCATTTTAAAAAAAAATTATTTAGCTCCCATTGCTTGGCGTAGACTCCTGGTCCAACTCCTTCTCTCCAACTTTTTAAAGGCTAGGAAGTTTACCTGTCCCGTTTCTCCGCTTCTATAACCTTCTCTCTTTACCAGCCTTTTGAGATGGATGATTGACAAGGTCAGAATTTCCTAACTTTGGAAAGCTGTAAAAATGGAGGAAACCCCACCCTGAATATCCGCTCTTTGGAGTTTTGGAGGTGACAGGGAGATGAGGAAGGTATATAGGAAGGAACCTGGGTCAGATTCAACCTCTAGCACAAGGGGAACAAAGATCTTCAACTTCCTCAACTTAAAGCATCATGATTGTGCCTTAGGATTTGAATAGAATGTATTTTGTGTCCTGTCCAAAGTTTGGGACTTATGTTTTTGGGAGCTTCCGCACTAGAATATTCTTAAGACTCTTGTTTGTTGTTCTTGATGATGTTAATGATGATAATAATAATTAATAATTATTAATTAATATAATAATAATAATAATATATTTATTTGGGCCAAAGCAACAGAATTTTCACTTTGGACTGAAAGAGGTGCCAAGCAATGATCTGTTTGGTGCTAGCTCTCACAATGTTTTATGTGACTGTGTGAAAAATTACGGATGCTTCAATGGCGTAAATGTTTTATATTTTTATACTTTGGATTTTATATGCATTTTATAAAATAAATCGTATTTAAAATAATAAAAAGAATCTTGTTATGATTTCTCAGTCTTAGCTACTTCTTGATGTCTGGGATAGTATTTAGATTTTTTTCCCCCAAGTTGAACTCCTCTGGATGTAAAGTTACTTTTTTCAATGTTTCCTAATTTCAAACGGTTGCTACACAGAGCCGGAAACCAAAATTACCTATACATGATAATCTCAATTTATAATCTTAATTGGGACACAATTTCTGTTGTTAAACAGAGTGATTGTTTAGTGGATAACCATTTAAATATGAGCCAGCTATGTGCTGCAGCTGCCAAAATAGCCAACATAATCCCTAGACTGCATCAACAGAGGGATAGAATCAAGATCACGTGAAGTGTTAATACCGCTTTATAAGGCCTTGGTAAGGCCACACTTGGAATCCTGCATCCAGTTTTGGTCACCATGATGTAAAAAAGATGTGGAGACTCTAGAAAGAGTGCAGAGAAGAGCAACAAAGAGGATTAGGGGACTGGAGGCTAAAACATAGGAAGAACAATTGCAGGAACTGGTATGTCTGGTTTAATGAAAAGAAGGACCAGGGGTGACATGATAGCAGTCTTCCAGTATCTCAGGGGCTTCCACAAAGAAGAGGGAGTCAAGCTATTCTCCAAAGCACCTGAGGGCAGGACAAGAAGCAATGGATGGAAACTAATCAAGGAGAGAAGCAACCTAGAACTAAGGAGAAATTTCCTGACAGAACAATTAAATCAATGGAACGACTTACCTCCAGAAGTTGTGAATGCTCCAACACTGGAAGTTTTTAAGAAGAGGTTGGATAACCATTTGTCTGAAGTGGTGTAGGGTATCCTGCCTGGGCAGGGGGTTGGACTAGAAGTCCTCCAAGGTCCCTTCCAACTCTGTTATTCTATTCTATTCAAAGTAAAATAAAGTGAAAAGCAAAGTAAATGGTGGAAGATCATTCAGGAGAGACCCAACTTGGAACTAAGGAGACATTTCCTGACAGTGAGAATAATTAATCAATGGAATAGCTTTTGTCCCAGAGTTTGGATGCTCCATCTCTGGAGGCTTTGGTGTAGGGTTTCCTGCTTGGGCAGGGGTTTGGAGTAGAAGACCTCCAAGGTTCCTTCCAACTTTTTTCTTTCCTTCCTTCCTTCTGTTTCTTTCTTTCTTTCTCTCCTATCCCTCCCTCCCTCTCTCCCTCCTTCCTTCCTTCCCTCCCTCCCTTCCTCCTTCTTTCCTTCTTTCCGTCTTCCTTCCTTCCTTCTTTCCTCCTTCCTTCCTTCCCTCCCTCCCTCCTTCCTTCCTTCTTTCCTTCTTGTTTCCTTCCTTGTTTCCTTTCCTCCCTCCCTCTTTCTTTCTTTCTTTCTTTCTTTCCTTCCTTCCTTCCTTCCTTCCTTCCTTCCTTCCTTCCTTCTTTCTTGCAAAAACATTAAGCAAGAATTGGAAGAGGCTCAACAGGATGTCAGAAAAGGCTCTTTCAGTTCATTATCTGGAAATCAGCAACTTCCCAGATTTTCACACTCTACATAAACTCTAAAGTTAGCCAACGATGTCACCGCCAAAACCGGCTTGCAAGAGGAAAGAAGCCAGAAAGTCACATGCACTCTGGAAGGAATCCCAATTGCAGGGATGCCTTCACACTCCCCGTTCAGCCACTGTTTGAGACTCTCCAGGTCAACATCGATGGTTTGTTGGGCTTTGAGTAGCTATTCCGGAACGGGACAATTCGCCGCACCCATCTCAACATGGCCATTTCAACATGGCCAATTCAACATGGCCAGAGGTGGGCTTCACATACTGTAGCTACCAGTTCGCCCAAAATGTGAACACGCACCATCTACACATATATGCAGCATCACAAAACACGGTAATTCGCAGACAAATGTTTATCGAATCTCTTCTTAAAAATTTCCAGTGTTGGAGCATCCACAACTTCTGGAGGAAGGTTATTCCAACGGTTAATTGTTCTCACTGTCAGGAAATTCCTACTTAGTTCTCAGTTGCTTCTCTCCTTGATGAGTTTCCACCCGTTGCTTCTTGTCCTGCCCTCAAGTGCTTTGGAGAATAGCTTGACTCCCTCTTCTTTGGGGCAGCCCCTGAGATACTGGAAGACTGCTATCATGTCTCCCCTAGTCCTTCTTTTCATTAAACTAGACATACCCAGTTTCTGCAACCGTTCTTCATATCTTTTAGCCTCCAGTCCCCTAATCATCTTCGTTGCTCTTCTCTACACTCTTTCCAGAGTCTCCACATCTTTTTTACATTGTGGCGACCAAAACTGGATGCCGTATTCCAAGTGTGGCCTTATTACCAAGGCCTTATAAAGTGGTATTAACACTTCACGTGATCTTGATTCTATCCCTCTGTTGATGCAGCTAGAACTGTGTTGGCTTTTTTGGCAGCTGCTGCACCCGGCTGGCTCCTATTTAAATGGTTGCCCACTAGGACTCCAAGATCCCTCTCGCAGTTACTACTATTGAGCGAGGTACCACCTATATGGTACCTGTGCATTTTGTGTTTCTTGCCTAAATGTAGAACCTTAGTTTTATCAAAGGCTATCAAATATATGAAGCAGCCAAGAAGAGAAGGATGGCTGTGGAACGCTATAGTCTGCTGATTGGGGTACAGAGATTGGTCATTTTTCACAGGATCTCCACAAGCGTTTGGATTTCCACTGTGGGAAACCAGATGTTGTGCTACAAATGTCTTTGGCCTTGATCCAGCTGGATTCTTCATGTTCTTATCATCTCCCGGAAAGTTCCTTCATATACCAGACCAAGCTCACTTACTGAACTAATCCACTTCCTATTAGAAACAAGACAGATAAGAAGACTCACGTGAGTTGACTCCTGGGAACGTGGTGTCTACACAGTTTCCCTGAGAACAATATGGAACAAGATTGACCTTTGTTTCTTCTGGAATGTTTTGGGACATCTCCTTGTGTTTTACAAGCCCTGGGATTACCTTGTGGTCTCCCTTCCAAGGATGAACCAGGCCCTTTTAAGATCATCCATGGTTTGTTGGGACGCACAGTCACTTGAACTGCGGGAAATTCTTCCAGTTTTGCTGGAAGAATTTGTAACTTTAAGATATGTAGACTTCTGGGGATGTCTTAATGCAGGGGTCACCAACCTTTCGGACCTCAGGGACCATTAAGTTCATAATTTTAAATCCTGCGGACCACGAATATGATCTGCCTACTGACCGGCTGGGTGGGCGTGGCTAGGTGGTCATGTGACTGGGTGGGCGTGGCCAACTCCTCGCCTGCCCGCCCGGGCTCCTTAGGGCCCCAACCGGAAGCAGTTGTTGGAGCTAAGCAGCCACCACAAGAAAAAGTTGGCAAAACAGCTCAGTTCAAATTGGATCTGGCCGAGAAGGAGGCTCAGCAGAAGCACCTCACTGAGGACTAGGAGCATAGGCTTTCCAAGCAGAGGGAAGACCTGCGGGAGTGCAAGGCCGGGTACCGGCACCTGGAGGCTCAGCGGGCTGAGATGGTCAGCCACTTCCAGGCCATGATGCAGTCCCAATGGAACGAGGCCCTCCGGCTCTTCGCCACCAGCGGCGCTTCCCTCCAGCCTTCGCCCAAAACCCCACACCAGGAGGCTGAAGCAGACCCCAAGTCGGAATTTCTGCCCCTCTCCGACCCACACAAAAAACCCCCGAAGGGGGAGACTCTCTGCAGCAACACAAACGTTCATTGCATGTATCCGTCCCAGGGGCCGTAGTTTGAGGACCCCTGATTTAATGCAATATTAAAAATGCAAATAATTTTTCTGCGGACCACTAAAATTTTCTCACGGACCACCAGTTGGTGACCGCTGTCTTAAAGCATGCTGGCTGGGGAATTCTGGGAGTTGAAGTCCACCCGTCTTAAAGCATGCTGTCTTAAAGAAGACTCCTGCAAGTCCCTTGGACTGCAAGGCGATCCAACCGGTCAGTCCTGGAGGAGATCAACCTTGACTGCTCTTTAGAGGGCCAGATCCTGAAGAGGAAACTCAAATCCTCTGGCCACCTAATGAGAAGGAAGGACTCCCTGGAGAAGAGCCTAATGCTGGGAACGATGGAGGGCAAAAGAAGAAAGGGACAGCAGAGAACGAGGTGGCTGGATGGAGTCACTGAAGCAGTCGGCCTGAGCTTCAATGGACTCCAGAGGATGGTGGAGGACAGGAAGTCCTGAAGGAACGTGGTCCATGGGGTCGCGATGGGTCGGACACGACTTCGCAACTAACAACAACAGCACCAGGGAAACAAAGATGGTGATAGGAGCTGAATTCAGATGGGATTTATAGTAACCTTCCTTAGCAGTCAACTGGGGGGAAGTGATATCTGTTTGAGGTCATCAGACTTTCGAACGGATATCTATAC
The DNA here is from genome assembly GCF_029531705.1 of Pantherophis guttatus. Next base: position 889,023 of record NW_026844143.1, read on the forward strand.
ATTCTGCTTTCTTGCTTATGATTTCCTGTCTTTAGCTTTTAACAGGAAATTTGTGGCAATGCACTGCAAGGATCCTTCTTCCAGGAAAGGGGCAGCTGGACTTTCAACATAGTCTTTACTTTCAGTGGGTCGCAAACATGCCCATTGCTAAAAATCCCGGTAGTTTATTTATTTATTTATTGGTTCGATTTATATGCCGCCCTTCTCCGGAGACTCAGGGCAGCTTACAATGCATTAAGCAATAGCCTTCATACTTTTGTATATACCTGCTTAGTAGGGCTTTTGCCCCCACCCCGCCAAGCGATGTTCTTTTTTATACAAAGTCAGTTTATTGCCCCCACAATCCGGGTCCTCATTTTACCTACCTCGGAAGGATGGAAGGCTGAGTCAACCTTGAGCCTGGCGAGATTTGAACTCGCAGTAATTGCAGGCTGCTGGCAGCTAAGTGCTACTTAACAGCACTATAGTCCGCTGCTCCACCAAGGCTCCTTAAAAAGTATCTTAAAAAGATGTCTTGTTCTAAAAAGACATCAAGACGGTTGGGTGGTGTTTGGTTTAGTTTTGATGAGTTTGGTTTTAAAGAATGCTTGGCAGGTTTTTTTTTTTAGCCAGGTTTTATTATTATTATTTTTTACATCAATCTTTGATAAGCTTCCCACAATCGCTAAAGGGAGTGTCTGGCATATCTTTGAAAAAAAAATAAATGAAATGAAATATTTCAGGAGAAATAGAATTGTGCTTGTGGAGCTGACTTTGAGATAAGGACCTTAGTGGGTTTGTTTGTTTTTTTAAACTGAACGATAAAAATAAAATTTGTAAACACAACTACCCTAGCTATGGGCAATTAAAAAAGGAATAAAGTGAGTTGCAGCAAAAGTATCAGAAATGTTAGAGCTATGTACTATAATATTTTTTTTGATAAGCCTAGATCATGTTTCTTAACCTTGGGCATTTTAAAATGCGTGGACTTCAATTCATGGCTGGCTGAGGAATTCTGGGAGTTGAAGTCCACACATTTTAAAACATACTGGCTGGGGAATTCTGGGTGCTGAGCTCCGCCCATCTTAAAAGTGGAGAATTCTGGGAGTTGAAGTCCACCTATCCTAAAGCATGCCGGCTAGGGAATTCTGGGTACTGAGCTCTGTTGTTGTGGCCCGTCAGCGGCCTGTGCGGATTGTAGCTGATTCTGACAGCGAGGAGGCTGGTGTGGTGTTGCTCCAGTAGCCTGTGCAGCTGGCACTCGAGTCAGACAATGAGGAGGCTGGAGAAGATGTGGTGCCAGAGGCGGGGATTCAGCCAGGGCCTTCACAACCTTTAAATGAAGAGGACGAAGAGGAGGAGCCTCTTCTCGATGCACAGGCGCACAGAGCGGCCAAAAGGCAGGAGTGGCTCCTCAGGAGGAGGTCTCCTCGAGAGTAAGGCTTGGGGCTAATTGGCCACTCCCTTAGTCTATTTAAGGAGGAACACCGACTGAAGCAATTTGTAGGGAACAACTTTAGTTCACTCTCCTTCGCGTCTGGATTCTCTGCAAATTGCTTCTGGGCTTTCTGCCAACCTTAGTAAGATTGTGTTTACTTTATCTTTGGTTTCTTATAGGCTGTTAAGAAAGTTTATTAACAGCTTTTGTTTTGAAGGACTGAGTTATTTTAGTAAATTAAGTTTTGTACAAACTCTGTGTGTGCTGTGTTCTTTGGGGTCCATAGCTGGGGCAGAACATCCGCCCATCTTAAAGCGGAGAATTCTGGGAGTTGAAGTCCACCTATCTTAAAGCATGCTGGTTGGGGAATTCTGGGTGCTGAGGTCCACCCATCTTAAAGCGGAGAATTCTGGGAGTTCAAGTCCACCTATTTTAAAGCATGCCGGCTGGGGAATTCTAGGAGTTGAGGTCTTAAAGTTGCCAAGAGAGAGAAACTGCCTTGGATCTTAGCCTTGTGATGCCAGCTTTAGATGTCCGCTGAGGACATCTGCGGAAGAGCTCCTGGCGTTGCGCGAATGCATGGAAACTCAGAACTTTGGCCTCATTTTGCATGCAGAAATGCAAGGCCGTACAAAGCAGCCCTTTGAGCTATAAATAGAAACCGCTCCACATAAAAATAGCCTGCCTTGGTATGCATGCATTTTCCAAAGAGTCAGACAGTGAGGGAGCCGACAGAGAAATCCTCCCCGTTCTGCAGATATTTTATCGCCCTGGAGGATATGCGCAGACAGCAAACGCTCAGCGCGAAGCCAAAGCAACAGACACAAACTCTTAAGCGCAATCAAGAATCCAATCTCTTAGCCAGGTTCAGACCACCCTAGATTTTTGTGGGAACCTGTGTGGGTTGAGCCCCCACCCTACCTCATAACACACACACACACACACCATCAGCTCCCTCGGGAGGCAGCTGTGATGTGGGAGCAAAGTTATGAAACCCTCAGCCAGACCAAGCTTCGCCGGATTCTTGCCAAATCTCCAAGGGCAAGTGGATGATCTCAGATCCTGTTTGATCATCTCCAGATCTTCGGGGAGTTCAAAAATCCCTTCTTCTCGCCATAAAAACATGCCTGGTCAGACTGCTTTCTCTGGTCCTTTTCTGGGCTCACGGAACGGAGACATCACGAGGGATGACCGAGGTTGCCTCTTGACCTTCCAGTGATGCAAAGTGACTGATGATGGGGGTTTTGTGTTGTTTCTTTTTTTTTGTTTTGGCCTTTGGGCTGCCTGGAAAAGGGGCCGGGTTCACAAATGCCCCATTGATGGCTGGGTTTAGATAGAGTCCCGTGGTGGGAATAAGAGCTGGCCTTGTGTCACCCACTGTCTCCCTCCCATGGCATTGGCGATCTGCGTCACCGCCCAATGTCGCAAGAACGAAAGCCGGAGTCTCCTATGGTTCAAAGGCACGAAGAAACATATTTTTGTTTTTAGAGGCCATGGGTTCAAAGATTTCTTTTCCTTTCTTTTCTTTTCTTTTCTTTTCTTTTCTTTTCCTTTCCTTTCCTTTCTTTTTTCTTTTCTTTTCTTTTCTTTTCTTTTCCTTTCCTTTCCTTTCTTTTTTCTTTTCTTTTCTTTTCTTTTCTTTTCTTTCCTTTCCTTTCCTTTCCTTTCCTTTCCTTTCCTTTCTTTTCTTTAGGAGGCTCTGAGTTTTAATCCCACCTCAGGCACGGAAGGCCACTGGGTGAATTTGGGCCAATCGCCAGGAGACGGTGTGAGTTCTAGTCCTACCTTAAGCACGAAAGTCAGCTGTATTTTGGGCACTCTCAGCTCAGCCCAGCTCACAGGGCTGTGGTGGAGAGAATAGGAGGAGGAAGGAGTATTAGGTATGGTCGCTGCCTTCAGTTATTTATAAAAAAAATAATAGAAGACTGGATTCAAATAAATAAATAAATCAAAGATGGGCTGTGCAGAAATTCTCCAGGATTTTGCCTTACTGGCACTTGTTCGGTGAGGTCAATGCACTTGAGAATTTCTTTATAGATGGGGAGGCATCTATAAAGATAGACGGGGAGGCATCCTTCCTCCCTCCTTTCCCTCCCTCCCTCCCTCTTTCCTTCCTTCCTTCCTTCCTTCCTTCCTTCCTTCCTTCCTTCCTTCCTTCCTTCCTTCCTTTTTGTTTTCGCTATGACTAATAAATACCTCCATAATAAAGCATTGCGTGCCCATTAGCAGTTACAGCTCACGGAGGAATAGAGATTACACAACCTGTAGTGAAACCTAACGATGCTTAGGGACACGCAATTGTCTCGGCCGTCTAACAGCTCCCACAAGCAAAAGAGGCCCGAATCCTCTGGGAATTTAGAGAGGAGAGGGGAGAACAATTCTAGACAAGGTTCCTTATTATAGAATTGGCCGTATAGCCAAGACGGGAGTTGTAGCTTCTGTGGCACCTGTTTTCACGGGCCATTAGCGTTCAGCAAAAGGGGTTTTCCTGTCAGCTTTCCAAAGCTGGTGAGTGAAGGAGCGGAGAATTTTAATGACATTCCGATGGGTAGAGTCTGGCGCATAGTTCCCCCATCCAATTGTGAGGTTGAAACAGCTTCTCTTGTTTTGGTGTCACATGTCTCGGGAGGATGGCTCACATCTGTGTATGCATTGAACCTCGCAACCTAAAAAGTCTTTTTCTTTTTCTTTTTTCCGGTGAATTCGAATAGTCATCGGATGCCACGCAGAAGTCACTGCTCAGGCATACTTTTCAGCTGAGTGCGGAAACTCAGCCCAGATACGATCTCCTTAACAGATGCAAAGTCAGAAAACAACAACTTTAATCTCATATGTACCAGCATATCTGAGATGAAAGATAGGGATTTCGTGAAACACCCTACTTTTACACCCTGATTATATCCTCACTTAGAATCATAGAATTGTAGGGCGTTAAGGGTTTAATGAAAAGGAGGACCAGGGGAGACATGATAGCAGGGTTCCAATATCTCAGGGGCTGCCCCAAAGAAGAGGGAGTCAAGCTATTCTCCAAAGCACCTGAGAGTAGAACAAGAAGCAATGGGTGGAAACTAATCAAGGAGAGAAGCAACTTAGAACTAAGGAGAAATTTCCTGACAGTGGAAGAGGCCTTGGAAGTCTTCTAGTTTGATGCCCTGTCCAAGGCATGAAACCTTATGGACAAATGGCTTGTCCAGCCTCTTGGGATGGAGCACCCAAACTCTGGGAAGAAAGCTATTCCATTGATTAATTATTCTCACCGTCAGGAAATTTCTCCTTAGTTCCAAGTTGGGTCTCTCTTTAATGGTCTTCCACCATTTGTTTTATTTTTCACTCTATATTACTTTGAATAGAATAGAACAGAATAACAGAGTTGGAAGGGACCTTGGAGGTCTTCTAGTCCAACCCCCTGCTTAGGCAGGAAACCCTATGTCAGCGTTGGAAGCCATATTAAGCTGGAAGCTTCCATGCTGCCACCTTCTCATGTGTGGGAAAGTAGGAGAGAGGATTTAGTAGTTGTTGGTAGACATAATAGCATTCTTTCCATCGGTCAAGGTCAGGGCGATCCTGCATCTGGAGAAGGAGTGGTCGGAGTGCCGAGTCGAGATGGGACGGGCGTTGATTGGAGCATGTGATCGACTGAGGAGTGAGGGGATGGTTTGGGGGGTTTTGATTTACTGAGGGAAAATCCGGATCTTTCAGATTCGGGTTTTCCCAGATGTGCCAGCTTATCAATTCTAGTAAAGAGAACTTTGGAAAATGCTTGCTTCCGTGTCTTTACTCGGAGGTGGGGTTTTCTGGAATGCTGACACCCTACACCACTTCAGACAAATGGTTATCCAACCTCTTCTTAAAAACTTCCAGTGTTGGAGCATTCACAACTTCTGGAGGCAAATTGTCCCACTGGTTAATTGTTCTCACTGTCAGGAAATTTCTCCCTAGTTCTAGGTTGCTTCTCTCTTTGATTAGTTTCCACCCATTGCTTCTTGTCCTGCCCTCAGGTGCTTTGGAGAATAGCTTGACTCCCTCTTCTTTGTGGCAACCCCTGAGATATCGGAAGACTGCTATCATGTCTCCCCTAGTCCTTCTTTTCATTAAACTAGACATACCCAGTTCCTGCCACTGTTCTTCCTATGTTTTAGCCTCCAGTCCCCTAATCATCTTTGTTGCTCTTCTCCCCACTCTTTCTAGAGTCTCCACATCTTTACTTTACTTTTCTTCACTTTACAGTACTAGCTTCCACTCATTCCTTAAATTGCATTTCAACAGAACAGGGAAAAAAACCACCAACCCATTAAAAATATTACGCCTATAAGGATTTCTCATACATGGCCATAAGTACTAAAAGGTTAACAGTTTCCATAAAGGATAACCATATGAATGAATTATCCATTCATTCTTGGTGTCTGTAAGCAACTTGTTAGTAAGTCTCCAGGAACATCTGTTTTTTCAATCCAGCAAGGTATTGGGGCCATAAAGTCCCTTTGTGATTAATAAAAAGGGGGGGATATGGAGAATCCAATTCAGAATAGCAGAGTTGGAAGGGACCTTGGAGGTCTTCTTGTCCAGCCCCCTGCTCAAACAGGAGACCCTGCCTTCCATTGAGGACCTGTATACTGCAGGAGTCAAAAAGAGGGCTGTGAAAATATTTACAGACCCCTCACATCCTGGACATAAACTGTTTCAACTCCTACCCTCAAAACGACGCTATAGAGCACTGCACACCAGAACAACTAGACACAAGAACAGTTTTTTCCCGAACGCCATCACTCTGCTAAACAAATAATTCCCTCAATACTGTCAAACTATTCACTAAGTCTGCGCTACTACTAATCTTCTCATCGTTCCCATCACCCATCTCCTTCCACTAATGACTGCATGATTGTAACTTGTTGCTGTATCCTTACAATTTATATTGATTGTTTTCTAGTACGATTCGATTGCTTATTTGTACCCTATGACTATCATCAATTGTTGTACCTTATGATTCTTGATGAATGTATCTTTTCTTTTATGTACACTGAGAGCATATGCACCAAAGACAAATTCCTTGTGTGTCCAATCACACTTGGCCAATAAAGAATTCTATCATCTATCTATCTATCTATCTATCTATCTATCTATCTATCTATCCATCCATCATCCATCCATCCATCCATCTATCTATCTATCTATCTATCTATGTATCTATCTATCTATGTATCTATCTATCTATCTATCTATCTATCTATCTATCCATCCATCATCCATCCATCCATCCATCTATCTATGTATCTATCTATCTATGTATCTATGTATCTATCTATCTATCTATCTATCTATCTATCTATCTATCTATCTATCTATCTATCTATCTATCCATCTATCTATCTATCTATCTTATTTCATTCTGGACACTTCTCACTTCTTGGAAACCTCCAGTGATGGAGCACCCCTAACCTCTGGAAGCAAGTCTGATTAATTTTTCTAATTGATAAAATTCCATTTGCTGAAACCATGGGTTTCCAAGTAAAATAGGTCTATCATCCGAAAGAATATGGGCATCTCGAAATAATAAATCCTGGCAGAAAGTCTAACTGATACGTGCAATTATCTCTTCCCTGCAGATCATAATGTAAGGACTTTGAAAGAGCAGATGCTTTAATGAAGTCTTTATTCTGATTTTGCGTCTCCAACCACATGATGACTCGGCTGTCAGGAATTTCTCCTCCCTCCCCCTTCCTTTCCCATGACTTCATCTGAGATTCTTGTCACGGGGAAAGTGAAATCCAGCAATACCTGGGGCAGGTGAGATCCTTCGGGCCATGGCCTGATTTGATGATGTCATACCAGTTTGAGCAGTGTCTTTGCATCATGCCTTAGGAGCTGGGAATTTCCCATATGTTGTCGTGAACTGTTTTGCAATGGAGTGATGAGGATGTTATCCATTCAGTTGTGTCCGGCTCTTGGCAATTCTAGGAGCCAAGTCTCTTCACATCTTTTTGATCTTGCATTACTATTTTCCTAGGCTCTGGCTGATGTTAGCTTTGAAGATGATTTTGCAATGGGATACCCAGCCCAGCCCAAATTGGGAGGATTGGCTTGAATGATCAGGATCTTCAAGAAGACAGAATGTAGAATAACAGAGTTGGAAGGGACTTTGGAGGTCTTCTAGTCCTTCAAGAAAGCTGGTGGGTTTCCATTCCCCCAACATTCTTGGAGGACACCTCGCATTTTACCAGCTCTGCTGATCTGTAAGTGCAAACAATTCACACTTATGGCAATTGGGCCTCAGTTACTTTAGTGTGGCCAAGATCTTCAAACACAAAGCTGCTGTTGGAAGCCTTTCCTGATACGTAGCACCTTTTCTGATTTGCAAACTGGATTAGAAGGCATAGGCTATTAAAAGATAGATAGGTAGATAGGTAGGTAGGTAGATAGATAGATACCCTGTTTCCCCTAAAATAAGACATCCCCTGATAATAAGCCCAATCGGGCTTCTGAGCGCATGCACTAAATTAACCCTCCCCAAAAAATTAGCCCTCCATAAAATATTTAAACGCATGTGCTGGTCCCCGCCATTTCCTCTGGTTTTCTCCACGTGCCCCAAAATAATAAGACCTCCCTGAAAATAAGACCAAGCGCTTATTTTGGGATTCAAAAAAACATAAGACATAAGAAAACATAAGGGTCTTATTTTCAGGGAAACACGGTAGATAGATAGATAGATAGATAGATAGATAGATAGATAGATAGATAGATAGATAGATAGATAGATAGATACCCTGTTTCCCCCAAAATAAGACATCCCCTGATAATAAGCCCAAACGGGCTTTTGAGCGCATGGTAATAAGACCAAGCGCTTATTTCAGAGTTCAAAAAAGTATAAGACAGGGTCTTATTTTTGGGAAAACACAGTAGATAGATAGATAGATAGATAGATAGATAGATAGATAGATAGATAGATAGCAAGACTCGCGGCAACAATTTACTTGTTTTGCAATGGAAATTTTAATCTTAATTGTGGTTATAAGAGGAGAACTACCTGTAGGTCAAGGGACGCGGTGGCTCAGTGGCTAAGATGCTGAGCTTGCCAATCGAAAGGTCAGCAGTTCAGCGGTTCGAATCCCTAGTGCTGCGTAACGGGGTGAACTCCCGTGACTTGTCCCAGCTTCTGCCAACCTAGCAATTCAAAATCACATAAAAAATTCAAGTAGAAAAATAGGGACCACCTTTGGTGGGAAGGGAACAGCGTTCCGTGCGCCTTTGGGGTTGAGTCATGCCAGCCACATGACCACGGAGACGTCTTCAGACAGCGCTGGCTCTTCGGCTTTGAAACAGAGATGAGCACTGCCCCCTAGAGTTGGGAACGACTAGCATAGATGTGCGAGGGGAACCTTTACCTTTACTTACCTGTACTTGTTTTCTTACTTTGAGTAAGGTGAGGAATATTTGTGGTTGGGGATCAAGGATGCTTACTCAACCGAGACCCAACCAATTTCTGCAGCTTGCACGCACCACCTTACGTCAGATTGTTCCTCTCCTTCTTGGCTTGACCCGGAGAAGACCGAGTGACTACAGTTCTCCTTTTCCCACCACTCATGTGGACATGTCCTGATGGGAGAAGAAAGGCAGCTGTTGCCTGGCAGCTGTGCTCGGCAGAAGAAGCGAAACGCTGCAAGTGGAGGACCGAGTGAGCATATCCAGCTGATGTTAAGGCCCATTTCTGTGGGTAGACAAAACAACACGTCTAAGGGAGCAGATGGTTGCACTCAAGAGGAAGAGATGGGTAAGGAATGTTGTGGCTCTCCAGGCGACACCGGCTTGTGTTTATGTTGTGAGTCTGCAGCAAAAAAAAAAAAGGAGAAGAGCGAATAACGAATCTTTGAGAAGGCTTTTTTTAAAAAAAAAATTGGAATACAGGGTTGCAGCTTGTTCGATGCAACCCACTTGTAATGCACATGGACAGTTGTTAGTGAAATCTCAGAATGTAGAGCAGCGTTTGGCAAGGTTAAGAGGGATAGAAGAATAGAATAGAATAGAATAGAATAGAATAGAATAGAATAGAATAGAATAGAATAGAATAGAATAGAATAGAATAGAAAATGGAATGGAATGGAATGGAATAGAATAGAATAGAATAGAATAGAATAGAATAGAATAGAATAGAATAGAATAGAATAGAATAGAATAGAAAATGGAATGGAATGGAATGGAATGGAATGGAATAGAATAGAATAGAATAGAATAGAATAGAATAGAATAGAAAATGGAATGGAATGGAATGGAATGGAATAGAATAGAATAGAATAGAATAGAATAGAATAGAATAGAATAGAATAGAATAGAATAGAATAGAATAGAATAGAATAGAATAGAATAGAATAGAAAATGGAATGGAATGGAATGGAATGGAATGGAATAGAATAGAATAGAATAGAATAGAATAGAATAGAAAATGGAATGGAATGGAATGGAATGGAATAGAATAGAATAGAATAGAATAGAATAGAATAGAATAGAATAGAAAATGGAATGGAATGGAATGGAATGGAATGGAATGGAATGGAATAGAATAGAATAGAATAGAATAGAATAGAATAGAATAGAATAGAATAGAAAATGGAATGGAATGGAATGGAATAGAACACAACAGAACAGAACAGAATAGAATAGAATAGAATAGAATAGAATAGAATAGAATAGAATAGAATAGAATAGAATAGAATAGAATAGAAAATGGAATGGAATGGAATGGAATAGAATAGAATAGAATAGAAAATGGAATGGAATGGAATGGAATAGAATAGAATAGAATAGAATAGAATAGAAAATGGAATGGAATGGAATGGAATGGAATAGAATAGAATAGAATAGAATAGAATAGAATAGAATAGAATAGAATAGAATAGAAAATGGAATGGAATGGAATGGAATGGAATGGAATGGAATGGAATAGAATAGAATAGAATAGAATAGAATAGAATAGAATAGAATAGAATAGAAAATGGAATGGAATGGAATGGAATAGAACACAACAGAACAGAACAGAACAGAATAGAATAGAATAGAATAGAATAGAATAGAATAGAATAGAATAGAATAGAATAGAATAGAATAGAATAGAATAGAATAGAAAATGGAATGGAATGGAATGGAATGGAATGGAATGGAATAGAATAGAATAGAATAGAATAGAATAGAATAGAATAGAATAGAATAGAAAATGGAATGGAATGGAATAGAATAGAATAGAATAGAATAGAATAGAATAGAATAGAATAGAATTCTTTATTGGCCAAGGGTGATTGGACACACATGGAATTTGTCTTCAGTGCATAAGCTCTCAGTGTTAATAATAAATAATAAATAAGCAAGTCAATAAATACATCTTAAGCATGCTTTATCAGTCAACCCATTATGTGAAGCCATGATTGCTTCATTTGCAGAAAACAGCACGCTAGATGAAAGTGGCTATGCTGGGTTAGCTGGATTCGGGGTTTTAACGTGTTGCATGATAAAATTGGAGCTGCCTTGCTCTATCTGAATCATATCAAAGGCATCACAAGTTTCTGACACTTGGTAGCGAGCCAACCGGACACCGAATAATTGTTATCGCTTAGCAAAGCTAGAGAAGGCCGGAACAAAAAAAACCAAAACCCTCACATATCTGTCGGAAGCAGCAAAGCAACAATCATCCGATCGCACGCTGGTTTTCGTGTTGTCAGATTTAATCTGATCAAATGTCTAATCATATCAGGCCATGATCTTCTGCTCCTCAGAGAGCCTGGCCCTTTGAGCACCGTATATGGGGCTTGGCAGGAGAGCTGGTGGGAAAAAACTCTGTCCATTCAAAGAGCCAGCTAGTTGGGTTTGAGATTGCGAGTCGGTTAGGAAGGGTCTTGTTCTTGAGAATACTTTGGGTAGGGGGGAGGTGGAAATGCCTGGAACCTGTGTTGGTAAATCATAATTCTGCACTGACCCCCCAAAAAGTGTTCTAAAGAAGGGTTTCCTAGCAAGGAATTTTAGGCTTAAATGTCATTCCAGTCCTGTGGACTTTGTCGGAGGAGCGTCATGTCAGCCTCTGATAGCCCCAGATTACGAAGAATCTACTAGCAGCTTTTCTGAATCGTAATTTTTTAGCAAATGTCACAGGTTTTTGTGAGCAGCAGTCTTCACATAAGCCTATGCCTTTTAGTAAAGTTTAGTTATGAGGAGGGTCTGAGCTTGGTGGTTTTCTTGCAGACGTTTCATGACCCAACTAAGTAACTTCATCAGTGTAAGGGAGGGTGGGGGTTTGCTCCTGAGCAATGTCTGAAGGTCAAATTTAGAGATCACCAAGGACTCCGCCGAAGAAGGCCATCTTTGTAGCTCAGGGTTGAACTGTGCGGTCCTTGGTGCTTGAGTTTGGTGGTTTTCTTGCAGGCATTTCATGACCCAACTAGGTAACATCATCAGTGCTAGGAGGTAGAGGAGGAGGAGGAGAAGGAGAAGGACTGTGGGGCCCTTGGTGTTCTCGGATCTTGGTTTTCTTGCAGGCATTTCATGACCCAACTAGGTAACATCATCAGTGCTAGGAGGTAGAGGAGGAGGAGGAGAAGGAGAAGGACTGTGGGGCCCTTGGTGTTCTCGGATCTTGATTTTCTTGCAGGCATTTCATGACCCAACTAGGTAACATCATCAGTGCTAGGAGGTAGAGGAGCAGTAAGAGGAGGAGGAGGAGGAGGAGGAGGAGGAGGAGGAGGAGGAGGAGGAGGAGGAGGAGGAGGAGGAGGAGGAGGAGGAAGATTGTGGAGTCCTTGGTGCCCTCTGAGCTTGGTGGTTTTCTTGAAGACGTTTGTCCAGGATGGTATAGGATCTCCTGCCATGAGCAGAGGGTTGGACCAAAAAACCTTCAAGGTCCCTTCCTAACTCCGTTATTCCATGTTCTAAGAAGCTTGCAAAAAGTGGGAAGCAAATGAATAGCAGAACAAACAAAAGTGTGAAGAAGACAGCCATTATGTTCTCTGTCGATCCAGGTTTGGGGCTTAGAGAGTTGCATGAAGCCAAATGTGCTTCTCTCTAGGTTGGTTTCTTCCCCATCTGTAATATCTTCTGATTCCTCTCAAGAAAAAAAAAAAAAGTAGGGTGACTAAGATTTTTCAGCCGGGCTTGGGGGGGGGGGGACAATGTTGCTGGCTTCTCCATACCTGCAGGCTCCTGCCGACGTTGCTTTCTTGGAGCCCAAATCGGAAAGCCACAAAACGAGGACTTCCTGACTTGTTGGCCAGCTTAAAAGCTTCAGCAGCGCCAACTGATGAACCAGCAACCTTCACTTCCTCCCTCAAAGTGTTTTTTTTTCTAACTGTAGCTTTCTCTCCACCTCAAGTTCCCTCTTCCCTCATTTTTCTCCATTCTGCACCAAGAAGGGAAATTGCAGGACGTATTAAAGAGCAATAAATATGTCAAAAGGCATCTCCGCTCCGTGCGTGTTTGGGAAACAAATTTCCGGTTGGCCATGATTTGCAAAGGGAAGGAATCAAAGGAGGAGGAGGAGGAAGTGGCGTGCCAAGAAACCGTAGGCAAATTTTCAGTGGCTGATATCCAGAGTCAAGCAAGTCGCTGGAAATTAAAGGATGGAGCCCGAGGTGGTGTGTCTGTCTGTCTGTCTGTCTGTCTGTCTGTCTGTCTGTCTGTCTCTCTCTCTCTCTCTCTCTCTGTCTCTCTCTCTCTGTCTCTCTCTCTCTCTGTGTGTGTGTCTGTGTAGAGGAGTCCAAAAATGTCAAGATGGTGGGGTTAAGCCTCACCCTTTAGAAATGTGTGAATTCTTTTATGACTCCCTCTACCTGTTGTGGACACACCTGGAGAGACAAGTGGGAATGGTTGGCTAAATTTGGTGAACAATTCATGGAATATAACCTGAAATGAGAACAAGGGAAAGGGAAAGGGGAAGGGGACGGGAAAGGAAAGGAAAGGAAAGGAAAGGAAAGGAAAGGAGAGGAGAGGGGAGGGGGAGGGGAGGGGAGGGGAGGGAAGGGAAGGGAAGGGTAGGGAAGGGAGAAAGAGGGAAAGAGAAAGAAAGAGAAAGAAGAGGGACAAAAAGAAAGAAGAGGGAGAGAGGGAGGAAGGAAGGAGAAACAGACAGAAAGAGAGAGAGAAAGACATAGAAGGAAGGAAGGAGAAAAGACAGAAAGAAAGAGAGAAAGACAAAGAAGGAAGGAGAAAAAGAAAGAAAGAAAGATAAAGAAGAAAGGAAGGAAGGAAGAAAGGAAGGAAGGAAAGAAAAAAGGAAGGAAGGAAGGAAGGAAGGAAGGAAGGAAGGAAGGAAGGAAGGAAAGGAAAGAAAGAAAGAAAGAAAGAAAGAAAGAAAGAAAGAAAGAAAGAAAGAAAGAAAGAAAGAAAGAAAGAAAGAAAGAAAAATATTTCTAGGTTTGATCTACAGACTCTGGGTCTCTTGTGAATGAGTCATTCCACAACAAAGCATGACCTCAGCTTCCGAAGGGGAGGAGGAGACCGAGTGAGTAATGGGGCAAGAGGTATCTTTTCCCCTCCTGTGACCCTTGCAACTTTCCTCTACTTGGCAAAGACCAACCTGGCACGGGGCACTCCGGCTGGGCAGGGAGTGTGGAAGGCAGGAGGAAGGGGGCAGCCTCCTCCCTTCTGGGCCCTCGAAAGGGGATCTCATCATCCCACCCACAACTTTCACCCCCAATCGCTGCTCTTTAACAAAATGGGAGGCCTTCACCAAACGGAGTTCCCAATATCCAGTTCCAAAAAAATCCAAACCATACTATTTTCTTGGGACCAAGCAAACAGTTATCAGGTTGGGACTACAGCATTTTTTTAAAAAAAATCAGGTTAAATCAGTCTTAGACTGTTTCTATAGCTCTGTATCTTATCTTTTTATGTACACTGAGAGCATATGCACCAAAGACAAATTCCTTGTGTGTCCAATCACACTTGGCCAATAAAGAATTCAATTCTATTCTGTTCTGTTCTGTTCTGTTCCATATTTCTATTCTATTCTATTCTATTCTATTCTATTCTATTCTATTCTATCCTATCCTATCCTATCCTATCCTATCCTATCCTATCCTATCCTATCCTATCCTATCCTATCCTATCCTATCCTATCCTATCCTATTGTATCCTAATATTGTCTATTCTATTCTATTCTATTCTATTCTATTCTATTTTATTCTATTCTATTCTATTCTATTCTATTCTATTCTATTCTATTCTATTCTATTCTAAAAAATATCCCGATGATGCTGGGCAATTCATCCTTGATTTACCACCAGTCACTTAGCACCCCCATTCAAAGTTACAACAGAGCCACCCCCCAAAAGATACTTACACCCTGGTTCTGAACTTCCGACAGTTGCCACCCTCCCTCCCACAGTCACATGTCCACATTTGGGGTGCTCAAATCCGTAGCAAACAAGGGGTTCGCTTAACTACTGTGGCATTTGCTTAATGAATCCCCCCCCCAAAAAATAAAGGTCATAAAAATTGAGTTGGACAAGGGATGACTTAATTTATGACTGTCACAACTTATAACCCTATTGGGCAGGCTCCATTACTACCTATCATCCTATCTGTGTCTAGGGCTGCAGTGCAGCCTTTAACCTCCGCTTGCTAACCTATAAATCAAACATGCAAATTCCACAGTGGTTGTATCCACCACTGCATAACTATTTCTTCAACAAAGAACAAACTGAGCTTTGGAAACAAAATTAAAACTTGGCACCTCCTTCCAGTCGTTCTGTTCTTGGAAACCTCAGGCTTCAAAGCTTTCATCGTGAGCCCAAGCGGCCTCTGATGCAACGGTTAGATATCAAGAACGAGGCGCCTCTAGCAATTCATATTTTTCTAGCCACAATTTGAATTTTTGATGTCCTTATTCTGCGCGCCGCTGCTAATGCCATTTTCTGGTTGAAATTTGGCCTTAAATAATGACCTAAGTGCCAAAGCCCACTGTAACAACATTGCCAAAGAGGCATTAAGAGTTGTTAACCTAATCTCGTGTAGCTTCTTCTCCGGTAATATTACACTATTAACCAGAGCATACAAAACATTTGCTAGACCAATTCTCGAATACAGCTCATCTGTCCGGAACCCGCACTGCATTTCGGACATTAATACAACTGAGCGTGTCCAGAAATGTTTCACAAGAAGAGTCCTCCACTCCTCCGCACGCAACAAAATACCTTATGCCACCAGACTTGAAATTCTGGGCTTAGAAACCTTAGAACTACGCCGCTTTCGGTATGACCTAAGCGTAGCTCATAAAATTATCTGCTACAACATCCTACCTGTCAATGACTACTTCAGCTTCAACCAACAACACACGAGCACACAATAGATACAAACTCGTTCCAAACTCGATTGCAGAAAATACGACTTCAGCAACAGAGTGGTCAATGCCTGGAATGCACTACCTGACTCTGTGGCTTCTTCCCCAAACCCCCAAAATTTTAACCTTAAACTGTCTACTGTTGACCTCACCCCATTTCTAAGAGGTCTGTAAGGGGCGTGCATAAGTGCACCAGAGTGCCTTCCATCCCTGTCCTACTGTTCCCTTTATTTGTATTCATTTTATGTATTCAATCCATGCCTATCCTATCCTATTCTTTCATATTTCTATTCTATTCTATTCTATTCTATTCTATTCTATTCTATTCTATTCTATTCTATTCTATTCTATTCTATTCTATTCTATTCGACTCTACTCTACTCTACTCTACTCTACTCTACTCTACTCTATATTCTATTCTATTCTATTCTATTCTATTCTATTCTATTCTATTCTATTCTATTCTATTCTATTCCATTCCATTCCATTCCATTCCATTCCATTCCATTCCATTCTTATTCTATTCTACTCTACTATTCTATTCTATTCTATTCTATTCTATTCTATTCTATTCTATTCTATTCTATTCTATTCTATTCTAATATCTGAACAAGCAGGGCCTGAAAAGACAATATATGGGTTTACTGCTAACTTGGAAACGTCTTTTCAGTTATTCAGTTTTGCGTGAAACAGAAAAAAAATGAGGTCCTTGGTGCTTTCTGGTTGTTTCCTTGCAGACATTTCATTACCCAACTAGGTAATACCATCAGTGCTAGAAGGGAAAAACCCCACTCACTTCTAACACTGATGGTGTTTATCTAGTTGGGTAATCAAATGTCTGCAAGAAAACAACCAAGCCCAGAGAGCACCAACTCCAGGTTTTCGGTCAGAAAAAAAAAAAGAACTTATCATTTATGATCTTGATGATAGATTACTGAATAGGGAAATGGAGATATACGATAACCACAAAGCAAGAGATAAATTTATAATCGTACCTGTAATGGTTATGAAGAAAATTGGAAGCTACTTCTTTGTATTTTCTCTCTTCCGTTTGTTTTGGTACTTTTTACCTCTTTCTTTGATTCCCTTTTTCCCTTTCTCTCTCTTTTTTAAAACTCTATATTAATTTCCATTAGTTTTTTATCTTCTTTCTTAACAATTTTCAGAAAATTATATTTTAAAAAAATGCTGGTGGAGCGCTTTAAGCATTGGCACAAAATCCTGTTTGTGAACAAACATCTTCTCCAGCGCTCCACCCTCCCTGGAACACCTTGTATGTATTTAATCGATTTATCCTCATTTGCCCCTTCCTTGCTCTCTGGGCTGGCCTTCCCCTGACCCCCTGATATAACAGGGTCCCTTTCAACAGGAGAGGCCCTCCCTCCTTATTCTAGCTCAGGGTTTCTCAGCCTTGGCAGCTTTAAGATGGGTGGACTTCAACACTCAGAATTCTGTTTTTCTTCAATCATCTCAATGCTCTGGAGACACCTTTCAGATTTTCCTTGGTGGTCTGAGCTGACTTTATTATTGGAACTCTCCTCTCCTCCTCCTCCTCCTCCTCCTCCTTTCC
Source organism: Pantherophis guttatus (assembly GCF_029531705.1). The sequence continues at coordinate 906,321 of NW_026844143.1, forward strand.
TATATCCTTCCTTCCCTCCCTCCCTCTCTCCCTTCCATCCTTTCCTCTTCTCCCTTCCTTCCTTCCTTCCTTCCTTCCTTCCCCCTTCCCCCTCTGCCTCCCCTATCCCTACCTCTATCCCTTACTCCTTCCCTTCCCTTCCCTTCCCCATTCCCTCTTTCCTTTCCTTTCCTTCTCTTTCCTTTCCTTTCCCATTACCTCTTTCCTTCCCTTCCCCATTCCCTCTTTCCTTTCCTTTCCTTCCCTTTCCCATTTCCATTCCCTCTTTCCTTTCCTTTCTTTTGCTTTCCTTTCCTTCCCTTCCCTTCTCTTTCTGATTCCCTCTTTCCTTTCCTTTCCTTTCCTTTCCTTCCCCATTCCCTCTTCCCTTCCCTTCCGGTCCTTTCCTTCCCTTTCCTTCCCTTTCCCCTTTCCTCTTCCCTTCCCTTCCCTTCCCTTTCCTTTCCTTTCCTTCCCTTTCCCATTACCTCTTCCCTTCTCTTCCCCATTCCCTCTTTCCTTTCCTTCCCTTTCCCGTTCCCATTCCCTCTTTTCTTTCCTTTCCTTCCCCTTCCTTTCCCATCCCCCCTTCCCTTCCTTTCCCATTACCTCTTTCCTTTCCTTTCCTTTCCTTTCCTTCCTTTTCCCATTCCCTCTTCCCTTTCCTTTCCTTCCCTTCCCTTCCCCATTCCCTCTTCCCTTCCCCTTTCTCCCTCCCTCCCTCCTAAAATAGCACCAGCGACCCTACTTTTCTCGATCACAGCAGGGAAGCACCAGCTAGCCACTTGGGAATTTTCGGTGGGCTGACTCAGGGATCAAACGTCTCTGACTCAACTTAAACTTTCAAGCCCGGACAAGTCCCCAGCAAAGTCAGCCAGATGTTTCCACCTGCGGAATAATTATTAATGAACAAAACAAATTTAAAAAAAAAAAACACAAGAGGTAATATTGCAAAAGAGCCACCGCACAGGGGGAAGACAAGCCTGCCCTCTTTCTTTGTATAAATCTCCAACAACCTTCCTTAAACTGAGACCTTGCAGCTGCCTTGGCCACCTGTCATCCCCGGCCAGCTTAGCTAATGAGAATTTTACTGCAATATATACTTTAAAACAGGGGTCTCCAACTTTGGCAACTTTAAGCCTGGCGGACTTCAACTCCCAGAATTCCCCAGCCATCAAAGCAAAGCTAGCTGAGGAATTCTGGGAGTTGCAGTCCGCCAGGCTTAAAGTTGCCAAGGTTGGAGACCCCTGCTTTAAAACACCCCCATCCCAAAAGGCTGTGTGTGTGTGAGCTTGATAAAAACATCATCTGTCAATACACAAAACAAGTTTTACTTATTATCGTCATATATTTGTTGTGCGGTTACTAACACTTAAGTCAGTTGACATAAGGACTGGAAATAAATGGGAATTTCAGCACGTCATCTTGGATATGCAGCCAAGGTTTTGAAAGCATCTTCCAGCTGGGACTTTGACGAGAAGAGACGGGTTGAATTAATGGGACAAACACAAAACGCTTGTTGAGGTCCCTTTGCAGTTTATGGGGATCGAGAATCTTGGACTATAGAGAGTTGCAATCGCAAAAAGACACATCAGGCAGTCCTTCGACTCACAAACGTGATTCAGACCAGAACTTCTGTGGCTGAGGAAGATGTTTGTGAAATAAATTCAATTTTACGATATATTTCTCCCCCGCAGTTGTTAAGTGAATCAGTACCGTGTTTCCCCAAGAATAAAACCGGGTCTTATATATGTTGCCTTCTGGCAGAAGATACAGAACAATTAAAACTGGGACCACACCTCTTCTGAATAGTTTTTATCCCAGAGCTATAATTTCACTCAACAATGAACTAAAGGGCCACCATCAGTGAGTTGATGGACAGCATAACTTCGTCTGTTGTGGATGCTTAGGTGGTTTTAGAGGTGGGGAATTTTTGGTGGGTGGGGGTGAGTCTGGGGCAGAGGTGAAATCCAATTTTTTTTACTACCGGTTCTGTGGGTGTGGCTTGGTGGGCGTGGCAGGGAAAGGATACTGCAAAATCGCCATTCCCTCCCCACTCCTGGGGGAAGAATATTGCAAAATCTTCATTCCCTCCTCACTCTGGGACCAGCCAAGAGGTGGTATTTGCTGGTTCTCTGAACTGCTCAAAATTTCCGCTACTGGTTCTCCGATCTGCTCAAAATTTCCGCTACCAGTTTTTCAGAACCTGTCAGAACCTGCTGGATTTCACCCCTGGTCTGGGGATTGTCATGTGAGTTGGGTCTGGTCTCTGGATGTCATGTGAACTTCATTGTATGGGTATACTGTGTATAAACGTACAATGACAATAAACTTTATTATTTACTTTATTCATTAAACATGAAACTCAGTCAACTGAACATTCAAAAATGCATCACAAATGCCATTGACTGGTGCTCATGGTTGAAACGGGTTGCTGCCAGCGTCCTAGGTATCAACCAAGTACCTTCTTAAGATGTACGATGTTCCGAGTAGCGCAGTTTTTTGCAGTTCCGCTGGTGTTATTGCAGGAAGCTGCAATTTGCTGATGTATCTTATAAAATTCTTGGACATGGTACCAAGTGCCCCGATGACAATGGGTATCACTGTTACATGTTTCATCCATAGCCGTGTAGTTTCGATGGCCAGGTCGCGATATTTCATGATTTTTTCCAGTTCTTTTTCTTTGACTCTGGCATCTCCTGGTACCGCGATGTCAATAAATTGTACGTTTCGGTTTTCAACAACTCTGATATCTGGCGTGTTGTGTTCCAAGTGACGATCCGTCTGTATTCGAAAGTCCCACAAGATCTTCACCTTCTCATTTTCTATAACTTTTCCACTTTATGTTCCCATGACTTTCTGGATACAGGTAAATCATATTTTTTACATAATGACCAGTGGATTAATTTAGCAACTTGGTCATATACAAATTCAATAAAAATGAAAAAAAAATGTCTATCTTTGTAATCAGTTTGTGCGATTTTGCTGCATTTGCATATTAAAGGGTATAACAGTTTCGACTTTGTTGTTGCAAAGTCAGCAGTTTGGATTGTCGGTGGATTTTTGTATCTTTGCTTTCATGGCATTAGTTCGTAGTGCTTGTTCTTGAGCAGCGAGTATTAAACCTTCCATTTCTTTCTTGATGGTTCCCATCTTAAGCCATGCCCATGTAAAGTTGTCATCATGTTTTCCTTCAATGTTTTTCAAGTGCTGTCCATGCAAAGCTTTGGTTTTCCATCTGTTTAATCTGTCATCCAGCTGTTTTTCCTTATATTCTGCCTTTGTTTCTGTCGTTTTTATAATGTTCTATTATTATTATTGTTGTTGTTGTTGTTGGTGGTGGTGGTGGTGGTGTTCCAAAAGACACATTAGGGCTTATTTTCTGGTTAGGTCTTATTTTGAGGGCAATATGGTACTAAATACATCCATCTAGCTGACAATCTTAACTGGGGCTTATTTTTGGGGTGGAGCTTATATTACGAGCATCCTGAAAAATCATGCTAGGACTTATTTTCCAGTTGGGTCTTATTTTCGGGGAAACAGGGTACAAGCAGTCATTAAGTGAAGCCGACTTCCCCCATGGACTTGGCTTATCAGGAAAGCCAGCTGAATCACACAACCTTGAGATACTGCAAGCATTGTAAATTCATGCAGGTTGCCAAATGCCCAGATTTTGATCATGTGAGCATACAAAATGCTACGACAGTCATAAATGCAGGGATAGGAGGTGATAAGTCACTTTTTTCAATGCCTTTGAAACTTAGAATGGCTGCTAAGTAAAAGTTTGTAAGTCAAGGATTGCTTGTATAGGTGTTTCCATCTTCGCTGGCGGTTGCCAGGAGCTGAAAACGACTTCATGGCACACCATCAATCCATCATAATTATTTCCGTTCGTTTCCTGGTTGCCCATACATCTTTCAAAAGGACACGCAAGGAATATAAAACACAAGGAGCCTTCTAAACGCAATTCATCTATAAAACAACTCTCATAGGACAAAATAATTTTTCCCCCAAGCAGAGTGGGGGGCTCCGTTGAAACCCCCTGACAACGTCATACTCACCAGTGTTGCAACGGAACTTGCACACTACTCAACCTAGTTTGAGGTTATCCGTTGAGCCGGATAATGTTTCTGAATCAGCCCGGGAATTTCCAAAGCCGAAGCAATTTGGGATGCTCAGAACAGCAAAAACAACCAAAAAAAAAAAAAGCCTCTCAGTGAGGTCTCCGGAACAGGCAAGAGAAACTATAGTGGGGGAAACTGGGATGGTAGGTTCAGCGGGGAAAGCTGAGAACAAAAGTGGCAGTGTGCTTTGGCACGGAACTACCGCTCACCCACACTGACTTCGCAAAGATTTCGTGCCCTGAGGTGAGATTCCATGCCACACCTGAGTAAGATGGTAAAGAATGGATTTCATGGGATTATGCAAAGAAGGAAGATGGCATTTTGCCCTGCTTGTTAAAGCTAATGGAGATAGACAGGAACTACGCTTTTGCCAAACAAGCCATCTGGGATTAATTGCATTTAATTAACCACTTCTGGAAAGACTTCGGGTTAAGAACTTGGGGGATGCTGGTGTAGTTTTAGCCATGAACTAGGTAACCCACAACCTATTGGGTCATCCTTTTGGAGCTATCCCCTTGCCTAAACAGAGAAACAGAATGACTAAGGTAATTAAAAGCAGTAGGAGCAGGGATGACTTCCCCATTGACTTTGTTCGTGGGAAGCTGGCAGGGTTAGGCATGATCAGGTGAGTGTGGCTGCCTTCAGGTGCTTTGGAGAATAGGTTGACTCCTTCTTCTTTGTGGCAGCCCTTTAAATAATGGAATGCTGCTACCAGGTCCATCCGTTTCCCCCCACCTCAACCCCCGCCCCAGTCCTTTTTTTCCCTCTAGACTGGCCATACCCAGTTCCTGTTACCGTTCTTCATATGTCTTCATACTGCATTCAGTTTTGGTCGCCTCGATGTAAAAAAGATGTGGAGACTCTAGAAAGAGTGCAGAGAAGAGCAAGGAAGAGGATTAGGGGACTGGAGGCTAAAACATACAAGAATGGTGGCAGGAACTGGGTCTGTCTAGTTTAATGAAAAGGAGGACTAGGGGAGACATGATAGCAGTCTTCCAATATCTCAGGGGCTGCCACAAAGAAGAGGAGTTAAGCTATTCTCCAAAGCACCTGAAGGCAGGACAAGAAACAATGGATGGAAACTAATCAAGGAGAGAAGCAACTTAGAACTAAGGAGGAATTTCCTGACAGTGAGAACAATTAATCAGTGGAACAACTTGCCTCCAGAAGTCGTGAATGCTCCAACATTGGAAGTTTTTAAGAAGAGGTTGGATAACCATTTGTCTGAAGTGATGTAGGGTTTCCTGCCTGAGCAGGGGGTTGGACTAGAAGACCTCCAAGGTCCCTTCCAGCTCTATTCTATTCTAAATATTCTAAAATACGGGTCTTGTCTCCCTCCCACATATCTCTCCCATGAACACACAACATAGACCCCCTCTCCCCTGCCCTAGAATCCCTTTATAATCCTCTTCACCTGAGGCCAATGTCAAGTCTGCACCACCACTCTGTGGTTTTGCCCTCCAGCAAGAAATTGGCAGATCCGTAGACCGTGAGGTCATAACCGTCCTATTTGTCTGCATTCTTTGGGAAAAATAAGCAGGCGTCCCCGCCTGGCCCCCTTATTCATTGATCTTTCCTCATCTGCAACAGACACACACACACACACACACACACACACACACACACACACACACGGGGCCATCATCAACCGAAGGATTGGCACCGGTTTTGCATTCTTAGACGTCTTGATAGTGCTTCAAAGCGGAACTCCTTGATGAAATGAAATTGTTTGGAGCACACCCAGATCAGCATTGTCGACTGGCGTGATAATCATGCGGCAGATCTTCAGGAATCTGGTTCAGATGTTCAAGATTTAGCAGAAAAGGGGGTCCAACTGCCCGAATTGCCTTCCCTGGTTTTTTTGTCCTCCATTCACAAAGGGTCAGGAAAACACCTAGCAATGACTTTCCCTAACGTGGGGGTGAGGTGAGGTGAATTTAATGTCAGGCAAAGGAACTCGGGAGTCAGATTTAACAGATTAACAGAGTTGGGAGAGACCTTGTAGGTCATCTAGTCCAACCCCCCACCCAAGCAAGAGACCCTACACCGTTTCTGACAGATGGCAGTCCAGTCTCTTCTTGAAATCCTCCAGTGATGAAGCTCCCACAACTTCTGAAGGCAACTTCTGTTCCATGGGTTGATTGTTCTCACTGTCAGAAAATTCCTCCCTATTTCTAGGTTGAATCTTTTCTTGATCAGTTTCCAGAGTCCAGACAGTTCAAATGAATATAAAGGTTTATTCTACAAGAATCTGAACTTCTAATGGTCAAAGCCGATGGGCGGTAGAAAAAGAGTCAATTGAAGTGAAACAAGAAGAACAAAATGAGCTTATCTGGAGAGATATTACCTATTTGGTCTACATGGTAAGGCTGACAAGGAAATACAGGTAATATCTATCGTCATACAAGCTGCATTCCTGTATATACAAACTTCAGTTAAAGTCCGCAAACATTCTCTCCATTGTTTGAGATTCCTGCAAACAAGAAGTGGTCATACCAGTTGTATTTGGAGATCCAGGTGCGTATTTATAGAAAATTCTCTTCCACTTCATTCCGGGCAAGCTACTCTTCTGTGTCCAAAAAACGATTTCGTGAGAAGTAAAATCTTTTTTTTAAAATTGATGTCACTTTTAGATTGACGTAATTGACCATGTGGTTTCTCTCTCCACCCATTTTTTTTTTAATCATTAACGTTGATAAAGGCAGGCTACTCACCTCCAGGTGGAGGTCCAGATATGTCCACAGAAAACACTTATTTATATGTTTTGAAAATGACTCACAATTCTGTTTTATTTGTTTAGCAGAGTGATGGCGTTCGGGGAAAAACTGTCCTTGTGTCTAGTTGTTCTGGTGTGCAGTGCCCTATAGCGTCGTTTTGAGGGTAGGAGTTGAAAGAGTTTATGTCCAGGATGCGAGGGGTCTGTAGATATTTTCACAGCCCTCTTTTTGACTCCTGCAGTATACAGGTCCTCCATGGAAGGCAGGTTGGTAGCCATTGTTTTTTCTGCAGTTCTAATGATCCTCTGAAGTCTGTGTCTCTCTTGTTGGGTTGCAGAACCAAACCAGACAGTTAATAGAGGTGCAGATGACAGACTCAATAATTCCTCTGTAGAACTGGATCAGCAGCTCTTTGGGCAGTTTGAGCTTCCTGAGTTGGCGCAGAAAGAACATTCTTTGTTGTGCTTTTTTGATGACGTTTTTGATGTTAGGTGTCCGTTTTAGATCTTGAGATATGGTAGAACCTAGACTAAAGTTCTAGGCTAAAGTTCTGCTAAATGAAATGGATGACATTCCGTGAACAATGAGGACAGTTTTTAGTTTACGGATTGGGGGTTGCTCTATATTGCAAATCAGGAAAATCCTAAGGCAGGGACATCCCCGCGCAAATGAATATTGCACTTGTTTGCATTTGCATGTTTTCCTATAAATTAGCACCCTATGCAACCTTAGTTCGAAAGGCCTGCGAGTGTGGCTCCTTTAAAAGAGGCTGCGTGCCTCGGATCACATTTCCTGGGCCTTGTGACTTGAAAGGGTAAAAGACTGAGAATTTCCAGGATGCTAGTTGTTTTTGTTCTTACTCAGCAGATCTCTCAGTAGTTCTTGATGTCTTAAATAATTATTACAAGGGTATCACCGGAAGCCAAAGGACTTGGCGGGAAGCCACGCTTGCGAGCTTCTTCGGTTGCAAACAGCTGTCTCGGTTGTGCCTCGGCGATGTGATTTGCTGCACCATGTGCTGTTCCTTTGCAAAACTCGTGAATCAGATCCTTTCCCTTCCAATCCAGCTTGACTCCCTCCACCACCACACCACTAACCCACCAACCCCTTCCAAGAAAAGCCGGCTTTAATTTGATGAAAAGTGAATTCTACATTTTGCTTTCGTAAAGTAAAAGTTGGTGTTTTTGTTTTCATCTTTTGCAACCCAGCTGTTGGTTTGAATCAACGGAGTTTAGCAGTCGGTGGGAATTTCTGAGATTCCCTCAATGAGAAGCAGATGTTTAAGGGAGATGGAAGTTCATGTTTCACGTTTGCTCAGGTGGAATGCCCTTCAAGTGGATTGAAGATACACTTAAGAATTCCCACATGGGCTGAGAATTCTCACCTATCTTGAAAGCATCACCGACTCAAGAAGGCTTCTAATGAACCAATGCATTTAAACAGGTGTAATAAGAAGGATATTGATGTCTGCCTTATAGATGGATAAAAAAAACTGACTTGGAAATAGGGGTGACCCTTATAAAACTAGGCATGATTGGAGCGGTATCCTACTGTTTTACTTTAGCCCGATTCTATTTTATTTTATTTTAATTGGAATGCCCTTTATTTATTCATTCATTTGAATTTGAGGCTGTTTAGCTCCTCGGTAATTCTGGGGAAGTTACAGAAAAGGAATATATATATATATTTTATTGCATATTTAGTTTTATACTAAACTTAGTAGAATGTAGAACTAAGTTTACGTATTGGCTATTCATATATATATTGAGACAGTGCGATTCATATTGCTCCTAGCTCGAACTGAAGATTGAGACTTTCGAAACGTAATTTTACGTAAGACCTACAGAAAAGAGAATATATATATATATATATATGATTTATTAGGAATTTAGTTACAGTTAGTAGTGTTTGACTAAGACAGGGTGTGTCATTCTTCCTATCAGGCATTTTTTGTTAGTAAACAAAAAATGCCTGATAGGAAGAATGACACACCCTGTCTTAGTCAAACACTACTAATTGTAATTAAATTCCTAAACGTTCATTTAAATTTAAATGATTTTTTTTGAAAAGTTGATTTTAAAAAGATGAATAAAAACATGGACACAACTGCAATAATGGAGGAGGTAATAATGATTGGCTTTTAAGGCTGAAATGGCATGGTGTAGGGTTTCCTGCTTGAGCAAAGGGTTGGACTAGAAGATCTCCAAGGTCCCTTCCAACTCTGTTACTCTGCTAAATTATCAGCCTTATGTTTCAGCCATTATATCATCCAGTTTTTTGTGTATAAATAGTCCTCAATTTACATACATTCATAGAAGGGGGGGGCAAGCTATTCTCCAAAGCACCTGAAGGCAGGACAAGAAGCAATGGACGGAAACAATTCAAGGAGAGAAGCAACCTAGAACTAAGGAGGAATTTCCTAACAGTGAGAACAATTCATCATGGAATGGCTTGCCTTCAGAAGTTGTGGATTCTCCATTATTGGAGGCCTTAAGAAGAGATTGGACAATCATTTGCCCAGAATGGTATAGGGTCTCCTGGTTTGGACTAGAAGACTGCCAAGGTCCCTTCCAACTCTGTTATTCTGCTGGAGAATTTCTACAAGCTCTTCCTCAAAGTGGGTCGAAAAGGGAGACAATAGATTGCATATTTCTTTAAACACCTTCATCTATTGAAATAATGGGCATTTTTCTCAGGCTAATCACAACCTACAGAGTTTATTAAATAGGGAGGGAAAGTTTAGCAAATGTCAGAGAAATGTCTTGGGTTGTATCACAGTGGAGTTTCCTACTGATGAATAAAGAAATGGGGCATGCCAACTCAGGGCTTTAATTCTTTTGAAAACATTGCCAGCAACAACCTGCTTTGCTTCTATGAAACAGGGGTGCCTAGTTAGATGTTTTCTTTGGCCTTTGGATCGTAAGAAAAAACAAAAATAAAACAGCAACAAACACAGAAGCCACCATGGCTTGGAGAAAAGTTCACCCTCATCATCAAGGAAACCAAACAGGAGGACTGGTTTAATAGAGAGGAACATCAAAAGGCCAAGAACTTCAATTTTGCATTTTGGCCTCTTTTGTATGATTTCCACAAAGCGGATAGAAATTTTTGGCTCAGTGCTAGGATTTCTTACATCTCATGAGTCTGCTCCTGGGAAGATGCCAGTTGTTTGAATTGCCTGCTACTCATGCTCCAAGGCCCACGTTGTTCGCTGTTACTGTGGCTAGTGACCACGGACAGAGGAAGCTGGCGAGCACCCATACTCTTGACGTGCTGCTCTGCAAGCAGAAAAGCCCTGAGTCAGGAAAGCAATGACGCCAAAGAGCTTGCCTAGCAGGATTAGTAACATCCAGAGAAATTCAATTCATTCATATTGAGAGACATGACTTCATGGGCATTACTTTACCTAGTTACTTCGTGCTTCTTCATTCATTTGCAAATTGGACATTATTCTGTTTAGTTTGACTCATGGCTGAGAGTAGGCTTTGTCACCCCAAAGCCAATCCAGCCTCTTACGATGCTCTATTAGCTTTTTTTTTTTCTTCATCCAATAACTGTTCTTCAAAATTGCTGTTTTTTTGCAATTTTGTAGAAAGATGTGGTAAAATGCAGGTACATGACTACTTTTATGCCTCCTGCTCTCTTATTCCTAACAAAAACTGTACATAGTTGATATGAATGAGCCTTGGTGGCGCAGCAGACTAAAGCACTGTTAAGTAACTCCAGCTGCCTGCAATTACTGCGAGTTCAAATCTCATCAGGCTCAAGGGTTTTTTTTGGTATTGTGGTAACCAAAAATGGACACAGTGTTCCAAACGTGGTTTAATTCTTTTTAATTCTACTGGGTAAATAACGGTCAGTGTACTTACCGAGTCTTGCAACTTCCGATGCCCAAAAGTTGGTTTGAAGTAATTTCCGATATCTGGGGTAAAATTATGCTGAGTCTGTAATTTCAGGGACTTCTGGAAAAAAAAAGAGAAGAGAGATATGGCATGGCTGAAACTGTGAAGCAGCTTGTTTTGTGTAATAGTTCAAGCCAACCATATCTGCTCTGAACTTCTGTGATTTTAAAGCCACAATGTATGGGACCTATCTTAATCTAATAGTGCCATGCTAAGAAAAAGCTGCAGGTTTCTGTGTATAAATTATTTGCTAAAAGCAAACAAGCAAGCCAACACTCTTTTTCCAAGTTTCCAGATCTCCAGAGAGTTGTATACTGGATATTATTCTCATAAACTGGAAACCAAATTGTCTTATAGGAAGAAATGGAAATAAAGACTGAATCCATCTCCAGGAATTATTTGTGTGCGTCAGTACGTTTCAGGTCTTGGAGAAGTGGTATACATCTGGGGAGACCAGCTTAGGGAAGGCAAGTGCCAATCAAAACCACTGACTTCTTCCTTTCCACCAAAACAGACCTTTCAAATAATAATTACAGGCAGTCCTGAAATTTCAACCATTTGTTTAGTAACTATTCAAAGTTACAACAGCACTGGAAAAAGTGACTTATAACCAGTTCTCCCACTGATGCCTGTTTGCAGCATTCTTACGGTCATGGGATCAAAATTCAGGCACCTGGCAACCGGCACGTCATTTATGATGGTTGCAGCATCTTGGGGGGGGGGGGGTCATGCGATCCACATTTGCAACCTTCCCAAATGGCTTCTGACAAGCAAAGTCAATGGGGGAAACAAGATTCGCTTAACAACCGGGTTACTAATTTAAGAACTGCAGTGGCTCACTTAACAAATGTGGCAAAAAAAAGTCGTAAAAATGGGGCAAAAACTCACTTAGGAAATTTCTCACTTGGCAACATAAATTTTGGATTGAATTGTGGTCGTAAATTGACGACTACCTGTACTTCCCTGCTCAGTACTAAATATTGTTTTGAACTGAAAACTAAGGAGCGAGCCCCCCCCCCTCCGAATAACCTTGAAGAAAAGAGCTGGCTCTTGCTTTTAAACTAAAGATTATTTATTTCAGTTTTGGATGCTGCCCAACTCCAATCAGCTCTTTTCATGGAGGTCTATTTTATCACTTCTTGAAGCCTTTGAACATTTGGGGGTGGGGAAGCTTCCTGAAAAGAACCCAGGTGCTGCCCAATGAGATCATGGGAAACCGTAGCGGAAGAAAGGAATTGTCAAAAGGTGAATCACCCCTTTTTGCCCAGTGATGAGTTTGGAGGTGAGAACTAAGTGGGTGAAGCCACAGGGCTATTGTCTCCTCCTTCATCACCGAATGAACTATGCAAGGAGCTGCATGATGATCTGGAACTTTTATTACTCACTGCGAATTAAGAAAGGTCAAAACTCCATTGACCAGACATATCAGATGAGATTTGGCTCCGCAGAGCAGGAAATTTTGGCACACCGAAACTGTTTTCTGCTCGGTAGAGTCCCCTACTTTTTCCCTGTAATGAAAAGAAAAGCAATACAGTAATCCTAGACTGGCCTTCACTGAGCTCACACATGGAGTAATAGTCCTAGACTTATATACATCACTGGCACCGGAATTTCCACCTAAACTCATTGGGAGTGTAAATGTTCTGACCCAGCCTTAGCAGACGCAAAAAACAGACTCCTGGTCCCGGAAAAACCCTTCTTTATTTACCTCTTGTGAATTAATTGCATTCACCCATCGAAAAGTCCAGGCAAGAGTCCTGCAAGGAGTTAATGGCAGCAACAGACCTTATCAGTTCCTTGCGATAATTGATCATTGCAAGACCGTGAGCTCCCAGCCGAAAGGCTGAAAATGAAGTTCTGGCAAGCAGTCTTTGTGGCACGAAACAGAATGAGCAAAATCTTCAGAAATACGAACTGTTGTCTCCTACGACCACCACTCCCTCTTTCCTTCTCTTTATTCCCCAGCCAGGGAGGGGCCATTCGGCATCCACGTGTGCTTTCCTTCCCGAGTCGACTCCTTGTCCTCCGTTGTTCTCCTCTCCTAACTGCTCTGTGTATACGTGCATCTGGAACAGGCCCCAGCTGTTCTTCCTCCTCACTCATCTCAGCCTCTACAGGCAGCTGCCTCTGTGATGGCTGGGAAATGTCGGACGGCCCCGGCTCCATCTCTGCGTCTGACACAGAGCATCCATCAAAGCCTTTCCTAGACTCCAGGACTAGCCCAAGTTCTGTTCTGCTGGCAGCTGGCGGGCCACAACAGTAAATGAATAATAATAATAATAATAATAATAATAATAATAATAATAATAATAATAATAATAATAATAATAATAATAATAATAATAATAATATAATTTTATTTCTATACCGCCCTTCTCCTGAAGGACTCAGGGCGGTGTACAGCCTATTTAAAAACACAAGACAAAACAACGATTAAAAATTTAAAATACTTAAATAGATTTGGCTCAATTTAAAACCCCAGAAATTTAAAATACCCCAATTTAAAATTATTATGTTGATAGCCCGGCCTGGCGGAACAACAGGGTCTTCAGTGCGCAGCGAAATGAAGTCAGATAAAATGTTATAACAATTCGTTAAGTGGTATTTAGTGCTTATGTGGTCCTTAAATGAATCCAGCTCTCCCAAATCGGCATTTTGTTGTCGGAAATTGGCAAAAAAAGATGGCAAACTGCAATCACAACCGGTCACAAAGGTGACTCAGTTGCCAATGGCAATTACAAAACTGTTAAGAGCGGTGCGACGGCTGTAAGTAGGAGTTATAAGGCGCTTTTTCTGAATGCATTGTCATTTTGAACCTTTCTTAGATAAATAAATCAAGAAGTACCTGTACTTGCCATGCCTTTTCTAAACCAGGTGAACAGGAGCAGGCCATTTCACCACAAAAGGAAAAGGCTAAATCAAGTGAGGAAGGTGAAATCATGAATGTCGGTCTAGTCTAGACCCACATCACACAGTCTGCTCACACACACCTTACCCAGTAGCTCTGTTTTGAAAACTTGAGATCGGGTTGAATTATAAGGAAGTGGCTTGCACTGAGTGTCTTTTCCGGAAAAGCAGTGTGGCTTTAACTCAAGAAGTGACTCCTGGCTGGTGAGGTGAGTAAGAGACCTTGGTGAAGGCAGGTAAGGTGTTTGTAAGGCATACCGGAAAGGCAAAGTTTGTGGGAGAATTCCCCTCGTTTAGCAGTTTCTTGAAACAAGGTAAAGGAGGCTATGACCTATATCACACACACAAAAACTTTGCATTGCCTCTGTTAAGTTGGTCAAGAGCCGAAATGGAAAATATTTCAATTCTGGGCTACACGCCTCACAGTTTCCCCTGCTGCTTTTCCTCACTCACCCAGAACATAATAAACAAGACAAGAAGTAACGGATGGAAGGTCATCAAAGGGAGATGCAACCGAGAATCAAGGAGCAATTTGTTGACAATGAGAATGATTAATCGAGGGAGTAGTTTTTCTCCAGGAATTAGGGCTGCTCCATCACTAGAGTTTTCAAGAATAAACATTTGTCTGGAATGATATAGGGCATGAGCAAGGGGTTGGACTAGAAGACCTCCAAGATCCCTTCCAATTCTCTTATTCTATGTTCTAAGACAGCACTTACTTTTAAGGGGTCTGTTATACCTGGGCTGCAAAATTCCAAGGAACCAGGAGATGGTTTCTGTTTCTCACTCCAGGGGAATCTGGATTATTGCAGCCCTGTACTGTAGGGTATAATAACCACACACAATTCAGTCCTTTTTATTCTGAATGTTTGGAAAGAAACCACATAAAGGGTCTGGGAACTGTGTCTGTCCATCAGCAGGATAACGCTCTAAAACCTGAACTGAACAGAGCCAAATATGCCACTGTGGGAGGGTGATAAGAAAAGCATTCCAGAAAAAAAAAATTCTTTAGAGTGGGAATGGCCTTTGAGAGAAGGAGGAAGAGCTGCAGCCTAGAACAACGGTCTGATAAGTGAAATTTGAATCCAAAGGAGGAGAGGTGGAGAGTGCATCTCAGAAGAGACCCTCCCTAGTTTTGGAGAGAGTAAAAGCAAGGGATGGGGAGGGTACTTTCAGGCTTTTTAGCCCTTAGACCTAGTGCAGACAAGAAGTACAGGCAGATGTATTCTTTATTGCAAGGATCCTTCATAGTCTGAAATGTGCAGGAGAAATTGCTCAATATACAGCGATTTTTATGGCACGTTAGTAGAAGGTTCTCTCATTTCTAAAACTGTGTTTGCTGAAACAATGCACAGAATGTGAGAGAAGAGGCTTGTTTATATTCCCTTGACTTTGGTTTCTTTGCAAAATGGCACCCAGTAGTGTGAGAAAAGAGGGACACGGTGGCTCAGTGGATAAGACGCTGAGCTTGTCGATCGAAAGGTCGGCAGTTCAGCGGTTCGAATCCCTAGTGCCGCGTAACGGGGTGAGCTCCCGTGACTTGTCCCAGCTTCTGCCAACCTAGCAGTTCGAAAGCAGGTCAAAAATGCAAGTAGAAAAACAGGGACCACCTTTGGTGGGAAGGGAACAGCGTTCCGTGCACCTTTGGCGTTGAGTCATGCCGGCCACAGGACCACGGAGACGTCTTTGGACAGCGCTGGCTCTTTGCCTTTGAAACGGAGATGAGCACCACCCCCTAGAGTCGGGAATGACTAGCACATATGTGCAAGGGGAACCTTTACCTTTTAGTGTGAGAGAAATCCCAATGACCATTTTTGCAAGATGCAAGAAGAAACCATATGCACTTCAGGCACGGCTTGTGTTAGGATACACAGTGGATATCAACGCAATAAACAAAACGGTAATCTGTCATATAAATAATAGCTGCTAGATATAATCCATCAATCTACGCCTGTTTTTAGTGAATAACTTAAAGCTATCGTTTAAAGCGATCATCGTTTTTTTTAAACTAGAACTGACAAGCTCTTCCTGCTAGATTTTATCTCTCACACTAGAAGATCAGTTCCATCGTTTACAAATAGGAAGGGGAAGATCACAAAGTTTTGCACCAAAAATCTCTGAAAGGTTTGCACCAATATTGTGTGCTTGGCCCTATGGAGCAGTATGCTTCACAAATATACATGAAAGAGCAACCAAAAAGTGAAAAGAAGCAAAAGTACCTAGAAAAAAACACATCATTACAGGGAAATGAAATGTTTTCTAGAAATGACTAAGATGAGACTCGAGATAAGTCTAGCCATGCAAACTGAGGAAATGACTTTTTTTTTTCCCTGGGTTCCTGCTCGGCTTAATCAAGTTAGAAGTAATGATAACTATTTAAATTAGCACTGGTGTTTTTGATAACTGGTGGCTCCATATACCCTACTGAGTAACACCACCAAGAAATGCAATTATTAATGAAACCCAGTCTGTGGTTTCGAATGAGAGCCATACATGTGATTCTTCTGTATTTATTCGAAAATAAAGAGAAAACGGAGAGAACACACAGACACACACATACACATCTCCAATGTATTCTCCTCCATGTTGAATAATCCACAACAAACCACTATGGAAATTTTGTGCCCAGGGAAGCACAATGATACAAAGGTACCATATTACAGTTTAGCTGTATTTCTAAATTGTTAAACCGACAGGGTGATATGATCTCATTACATTGACAGAAATGTTTATCAAAGACAAGAATGGGAGATGCCTTCGCAAATGACAGAATCGGTTTGCTTATGTAGCTTCAAGGCAGCTGGGCTAATTTTTTCCCTTATTCCAAAATGGGCTCGAAATTGCCATTGTCCCAAATATATGCTGTCTTTAAAAATTTACCCAGAGTAGGTAACAGATGAGAAACTACTGTCCAGGTGCATTACAGCCACAGCTATTGCTTCCAAGGTTGTCATAACTTTTGAGGGGCAAGAATCAAATCAAGTGTTGTGCTGACTTTCTTTTTCTTCTTCTTTGGTGCACTCGTGTTTTCTTGGCTGGAAGCAAAGTCCATTTGCCATGTCTGCAAGAACCACCAAAGAGAACATTTAATACATTTAATATTCATATTTACTCATTCTGTTTTATTTTGAAATTTTTCAATACTGCCCTTCACTCACAAAAATGGATTGCTGGACTCGGTACAAAGGTAAGGGAATAATGCTAAAACGGTTTGTGTTTATCTTATACAAATAAAAAAGAAAGAAGTATGAAAGAGGCAGCAAACAACATTCTTAGAATAAAAATGAAATTAATAGGTCTGAACGTATAATGTAATTTTTTTTTTCATCTGGCACCCAATGAATACAAAACTTCAAAATGTAGTAATGGATAGGTGAAATCAGCTCTTTGGGTATATGGACCATAGGTAGTTTAGAATTTTAAAATGAACTATAAATTGGGCTCAGAAGCAAGTCATTCAATGATAACAGTATAATACACTTCACTTATTCAAATTCAGAAGTCTAGCCTAGAGTTCTGAATCTACTCCGTGGACAACCCACATATGATGCCTCACAAAAATCTTACTTAAGAGCAAGGCTAGCCCCATTGAGGAAGGAAAGGCTGTTTCTGCAGGACTAACTCAATTCAATAATAGATACCACAAGTCAATGAACATATCTGGGTCAGTAATAATAATATGATTAATCAAATACAGTAAAATATGATTATTCTCTCTATATCTAGCAATTCTGCTCTTCAATAGTGCTAACGATTACAACTTGGTAACATTTGGAGGGGCTTTGGAAAGGTTCAACTATACTTGGGGCTACAGATTATTGATCTTTTCAGATAGTGCCCTCCCTGTTGCTTTACAAATTAACAGGATGGAACTACTAATAACGAACACTGATTTGCCAAACAAATGTTATTTTGATTATTAATTGTATTTAATCAATTGAGAAAATTCTGTAGCCATAATAGATTTTTATTTCAGCAAACATTGGGTAACATATTTTTTCACATTTTGATTAGCAGTTAACTGTAGACTGAATGACACAATAATTACAAATGGATACAGGATGGACTTGACAATCACACTAATATACTGCTCACTGATGAAGTGAAGTATTGAGTGTGGTACTACGAGCTTTGGTTTGAAGCTCTTCAACATTTTCAGTGAACAGATAAAACAAGTAAGTACCAACTTTTTGGATGATTCAAAATTGGTAAATATTTAAAAGATGAGGTTAACATTCAGAATGAACATTTACTAGGAAACAGAAAGTGAATGCGGGGGCACAAGAAGGGAAATATGTGGTTGGGTGTTAATGAAAAATTATTGTAAACTGGTTATAAATTGAATACTGCATGAGTAAAAAATGGGATTGGACACCAAAAAGCTTAATCAAATTTTAAATTGCAACAACAGAATTACTCTTTTAAGTCATGTAAAATATAGTAGTATCACCTTATTTTGCATTGATCAAATCCCACCTCAAATATAAGTATATAGGGTGGGGAATTGTGGTGGGTGGGAGTGTGTTTGGGGATTATGTGTGTGGGACCTGGTCTTTGGGTGTCAAGTAAATTTTGTTGTATGTGTATACTGTTTATACACATACAATGACAATAAAGTTTATTTATTTAAAATGTTTGAGTGTTTCTGATTTTAGTTCTTTGGTGATTTCTTTTCTCCTCTTTCCCCGCATCTTAGATTCTTAAATCTGCCTTGCAACATAATATGTACTGTGATGTGTGCTATACATGGAAGCTATTCATGCTTAAATTTGTCCAACATCTGTTATTAATATGAGGTGGTAATTTTGTCATTATTGGATGTTCTCCAAGTTTAAATTCCCAGTGTAATATGGTTGGTAAGGAATTTCTGGTGTTCAAAATGTTGCTCAATTGCTGATTTCCCTTACATATTCCTGATCGGAAATCTGAATTTTTGTAAATAAAAAAAAATAACTTTATGTAAGAAAGGAAAACATTTGTAACATATAAAATGGTAGGTAAAACTGATGCAAGTGTCATTGTGACTATGTTTACGTGGTAGTTAATTAATTCAAAGATTTTTTTTTATGAAAAAGCAGGAAATGGGTCACAATTCTGTGAAGATACTGATTCCATATTCTAAAAAGCCTGCGTGCAGTGTCCTAATTTAATCCTGTATGATATCATGTTTCATAGAATCATATGATTGCCTTACCAGGGAAGAGTGATGTATCATTCTTTGAAATATAGTATCATCCAAAACAAATTAATAAACTCTACGCAGGATTTAGTTTCCAATGTTGTTTCAGCCATACTGAGTAACTTCATTGAGGACGTGTTATCGCTCAGTGGTAGAATTACAGCGCTTGCAAAATTACCTCGGTTCAATCTCTGATACTATCCAAGAAATCTGGAAAATGCTATTACAGTAAAATGTCATTGTAATGGGACTAACTAGAAGACTTTGTTATTCACAAATGTCTGTTAAATATGAAAGTATTGTGTGAGCAATCCTTAAACATGACAATTGTACAAGCTTATGCTCCGACCATTGATGTAAGAGAAGAGGACAAAAGAAGATGAGTTTTATGTTCAGTCAAGCAAAATGCACTCGTTGAAGGAATGTCAAAATTGGAAAAAACAAAAGGAAGTGAATTGATGGTAGAAAGGTTTGGGGACCCCTGCTCTAAAACATTACAGAAAAGCTAAAGGTTTTGCTTGTTTGTTTTTTTTTGTAGAATTCTGCCGCAGCCCTGGTAGAATACACTGTGTTATCCTAGAAGTGAAGATATTCACCTCCCACTCAGAAAGTTGAGAGTTCAATCCTAAGCAAGGACAGATGTTTCTCTATCAGGGCACAAAGAGAAACTATCTGCTGCAAAGTTCAGGTAGGTATCAGAAAGGGTATCTGGCCAGTAAACACTCAGCTCCAGAGTAGATTTAATAATTCTATGTATTCTATACACTTTTACACAATTTTACACACATCAACAGTGACAGAACTGCAGCTACATCAACCACATTTTCTCTGAAGAAACATTATTTGAGCTGCGGTGGCACAGTGGTTAGAATGCAATACTGCAGGCTACTTCTGCTGACTGCCGGCTGCCTGAAATTTGACAGTTCGAATCTCCCTAGGCTCAAGGTTGACTCAGCCTTCCATACTTCCGAGGTGGGTAAAATGAGGACTCAGGATTGTTGGGGGCAAGAGGCTAATTCTGAAAACCACGTACAGAGGGCTATAAAGCACTGTGAAGCGGTATATAAGGGCTATTGCTACTGCTATTTCTTTTGAACATTGTTTTATTTTGATTAAAGTTATTAACACACAGGTCAGCTTCTGTGAAGACCTATGTGTACCAACCAGGAACTTGTGAATATACAGTAACAACAAACCTTGGTTCACAGCTAAACTTAAGCAGCTACGTCATTCCAAAGAGGAAGCCTACAGAAAAGGTGATAAAATGCTGTACAATCAGGCCAGAATGTATTAACAAGAGAGATCAGAACAACAAAAAGAAGATACTCTGAAAAGCTAAGAAATCACTTCTCAACAAATGAACTCTAAGATGCAGATCTCTAAGATGATAGGATTTATTGTTGGACCAGTAATGGTCCATTAATGACCAAATGGATTCACTTGGCTGGTCCAGTAATGGCTCATGTAATTCTTCACAGGGAAAGCATTACACCTTCAAAGTCTCAGTATTCTAGTCATCCACAATTGCATACATGTCTGTTGTTAGAGGAAAAGTGTCTTGGGAGGTTCATTTTAGTATTTAATTCTGCTAGCGTTCAAATCAGGCCTAGGCTGAATCTTTAGCCTAACTTTCTTCATCATTTTAAACCGGTAGGGTGAAAATATTTCTCAACCAGTAGAGAGGTTACTGATATGCCTCTCTGGGTTAATTAACCAATACATCTTAATTAGATTACATTAGATTAAACACAAGAACTTTAGAAAACTCAAATACGTTTAAAGACTCACTTTTTTTTTTTAACCAAATACAGTAAGGAAAAACACAAAGGGGAAATGAAAAATTCCGTGGAATTATTTCCATATAAGCATGTCCATTGAAAAGTGACGTGGCCAGAAAGGCATTTCCATCTTCTGGAGACCTGCTCTCTGCCTTCTCCCAGACAGATGTTCCTTGTGCACTTCCCTTGAATGGAGACAAGAGAGAAGATCCGCGATCCGCCCTCTGGCCTTTGGGAACTGCCAAGACCAATATTAGGGATGGGGAGATGGTAGAGTTTCCTAGGGAAGGATGGAAAAGGGTCCCCACCCTGTCTGCTACAATATTTTCCCTGCCATTCTTCTACCAAGCCGAAGGGTGGATAGGAAAGAACTGGAAAACTAACTTTTAGGGCAGGCTCAACATTTCCCAATGTTGTTTGGGATCCTAGACAATTCAGTTCCTTTGCAATGGGTGTGGCATCTTTATAAAATGAGGGAAATGTAATTGTCATGTTTTAAAAATAAAAAGGCATTTGGACAGTTACCAGATTTAAGAGGCCAGGCCTCTTAAATGTTCTATGTGCAGGCAAAGGACAATTTTTAAAAGCTATTAAGGTACTTACGAGGAGTTGCAATCTTGTCTCCTCTAATTTCTACATTATCCTACTATTTAATGTCACTTTTCTCACCTCAAAGCTCAAATCTGATCTCTTTATGCATCTTGTAGGGGAGATGGGTGGCACAGAAATTAAATCAACCAACAAAGAAATAAAATCTATACAGGCTTATTTTTTCAAGTATTGCAAGCTTGCATTTAAAAAAAACTCGCATATGATATGTGTTAGCATATTTAGGTTTATAATATAGAGCTCCATGATAATCAATTTGAAATTAATCAAAGGATAATAAAAATGGATTGAGGAGAGCCATTAAGCTGCAGACAAAATTAAATTTGCAAGATCAATTAGAGTTTATGTGCAATTTGGTGTCAAAACTAGAAATCCTGTTTTTTAGTTCTGTATTTCATAATAACTAGTCAAATGAACTGGCATCCTGATATATCAATAGATCATATCCTGATAGCATCATTTCCTGTCCTTGCTCCATATTTCTAGGTACTTATCAACAGCAATGTCTAATACGTTAATGATTTCGGGACCAGGCGAATTTAACAGAATAGGAGAAAAAGAGAAGTAGGAACTAAGGATGTGGTTACCATTCTGGTTTCCATTGTGTCTTTAGAAGAACATTTTTCTTGGACCTGGGAGAAAGGGAAATTAAAATATTAAAAACTAATATGGTAAATTCCACAACAGTGGTTAACAGAACTGGAAGGGACCTTGGAGGTCTCTTAGTCCAATCCTCTCTCAAGCAGGAAACCCTATATACCGGTAATTTCACACAAATGCTTGTTAAACGTTCTAAGAAATTTCTCCTTTTGTTCTAGGTTGGTTCTCTCCTTGATTAGTTTCCATCCATTATTTCTTGTTCTGCCTTTAGATGCTTGTGGCAGCCTCTTAGATATTGGAAGACTGCTATCCTGTCACACCTAGTCCTTCTTTTAATTAAACTATACATATCCAATAGTTTATGATTTAGTGCATTGTGCAAATACAGAAAGGAAGTACAGTTCAGGAAGCCAAGTCATCTTAATTTGGTTGTTCAGTAAACTGCAAAGAAAGAGACTGAATCACACCCCCATACATTCTTTAGCTTCCTTTGCCTACATTTAATGGTATTTGGCATAATCTAAATCCAAATATCTCACCCACGATGTGTCAAGTTGTGGTTTTTTTGAACTGCCATCGCATGGATTCCAGTGAGCGACCTGCTGCCCAATAATTTTGCTTACCTATTTCCTAGTGAGATAATAGGTAGGGAAAGTCCCTCTGCTAAGTAGAACAGAATTAATGAATCATTCATAAAGTAATAGCTTTTCCAGACAAATAAACTGGTTTTGCCTAGTGGCTTGATTTCCATTTTTCCATGAAATGAGCACATGATCATTCAAGCCAACCAGTCCTGAAAAATAGGGAACAACAGTTTCCCCATGAAAAAAATAAAATAAAAATCTATCAGCAAACTGAAAAATTGTTGGTGCTATAAAGGTACAGCTTGGGCACCAAAAGGTAGAAGAGACAATGGGCTCATATCAATTCTTTGTTGATGGAATGTTCTCTTGCAAATGGACACCAAATTGTAATATAAGCCATTAGTTGACATTTCTGGAGAAGGCACAGTGTCATGGTATTTTAATGAGGACTGCTGTTCAGTGAATGACTCAGCAAATCTGGGATTGCTGACTCAAGAAAAGTGTCTATTTTTAAGCAAGAAATGGGGCTTAAGGGAACAAACAGCCCAGAAACCTACTCAGCCGTTACTTCAAACAAAATACCAGATCATCATTTCAACTCTACCAGGCAAACCGAGGCCATGATTTCTGAGGTCAGAAATAGACAAAGACTAAGATTCTGTCTGCATTTTAAATGTTTAGAGTACAGACACAGGTTTCACTTAGATTCTTGTCCAACACAAAGTTCTGGCTAGCACCAGACGACAAAAAATAAGTCAAAACAGCAATGCTCACTTTGTGAGACGTCTTAGTACCGCATTCTTTCTCTGTCTCTTCAGCTCCATCCTTTCTGATTGTTTCTAAAATAAACAGTTTATATAATTTGCAGGCACAGATCAAAAATATTTTGCATATAAAAATAAAGAAATCTTGGGAAAATGGCAATAATCTATCTAAACAGAAATTTGTCTGTGTGAAAGTAGGCATTATTTGTTAATTGAAAAAATATTATCATCTCAGTCTTGAGCCAAAAACATCCATTTACGTATAATCAAAAGTCAGAATAGTTCCTACACACAGGCATCCAAGATTATTAGATTCATACATGTCAATATGACAAGGAAAAAGAACATCTAAATCGTATTAGGGGACTGAATTATTTACAAATAAATATTGTACTCCAGACGTTGAAGTGATTTGGGTGATCTTGAATAAAACTTACATGATACATTATTTATGGCCTTTCATGAAAGAAAACAGATTTGAAAAATCTTTGCTTATGTCCACCAAAGCCAGCATGCAATAGCAATGTAGAAGTAGTTGATAATCTAAGGGACATGGCATAAGAATAAAAGATAGAAGAAAGGAGGGCACTGGCACTCCCTCTGCCGTGATGACCTTTTAGTCTTGGGGATTTTTTAAATTTTGATTTTCACATTTAACTCGTAAATTTTAACCTTGTTCTTAATTTTGTTTCCAATGTTTGGTTTTAATCATGTGTTTATGTTGTTTTATTAAGTTGTTCGTACACAGGTGAGATAGCAAGAAAAAGTTAGACAATCATTTGTCTGGGATGACCTAAGATCTCCTGCTTTGGGAAGGGAGTTGGACTATAAGACCTTTAGGGTCCCTTTCTGCCCTATGATTGTAGAAATGTAATGACTGGCTGGCTGACTGACCGGTTGACTAACAAAAGAGAGAGGGGGAGAAAGGCGGAGAGGAGAGAAAAGGGGAGGGGGGAGAGATACTTTGATAGATTATACTTAGAGTGATTATTTATTTGGAGGGGGGGGAATAAAAGCTAAACCAGGAAAGGGGGCAAACTTGAAAGACTAAGGATTAGGAAAAAAAACTGTTCATGTTTCTAACTTTGCTTTAAAAAAGAAAATTCAAGAGTAGAACAAAGAACAATCTTACAGAAACACATATTCTATTAAAATGTCTAAAATCAAATAGTGTACGTAAATTTATTTTAAAAAGGCAATTCAATCCCCGTATTTTTCACACGAACGTAAAACACTGTGCATGAAGTGATACCATTGATATGGTAAAAGTTGCGTGTCCAAAATAAAAGATAAAAGTGAGTTTTGGAAGAATAAATAAACTAGAAAGACAGCTTTCTGAAATAAAGGACTAGGAGCATTCATCCTTGTCCTTTATAATGAAGGGTATGGGGTTACTGTAAATAGAGTCCATGAAACCATTATAAAATATATTAGATGAATGCTCCTATTCATGTGTGAGATTTTGCAGAAGGGAGCAAGGGATGACACATTTGCTGCATGCAAATATGTATCTAATGGATGATACCACTCTTAGGAGGAGGAACATTAGGCTCCTAAGATACCTGGGCAATGCTGACTGTGACTTATGACCATTTGTTACACTTACAATCGTTGCAGCATTCTCCTAGTCACCCAATCAAAATTCAGACGCTTGGCAACTGACTCATATTTGGGATGGTTTCCTTGTCCCGAGTTCAAGTGATCACCTTTTGTGACCTTGTAACAAGCAAAGTCAAAGGGGGAAGCCAAATTCACTTAACAACCGTGTTGCTAACTTAGTTGCAGTGATTCACTTAACGACTGTGGCAAAAAAAAGGTTGTAAAATGGGGCAAAACTCACTGTCTTGCTTAGCAATGGAAATTTTGGGCTGAATTGTGGTCATAAGTGAAGGCTGATCTGTACCTCAAAATCAAGCAAACTATGTCATATAAATCCGATGTCCAGTTAATGACAGAAAATGCCTCTGGGATGTACACATAATGTAAGTTTTAGATAGATATACCTGTTATATCTGGATTCAAAGGGGGCATGTGCTGTGACACTGCATTTTCTTCAAACATCCTATTTTTATCCACGTAAGCAGCCATAAACTTCCTCTGCAAAACAATTCACCATGTAATGTTCCATTTCTTTAATTTCAGTTAAAGGAAGACGTAACCGCCTTATTTGCCTAACTGACAATAAAAGGTATTTGCTCAATTCACAGCATGACACATTGTGATATGTGAATTTGGTTAACCCATAGGTTAAATGTACCAGAATTGAAAGTCTTGCTATAAAAGTGAAAGTAATGAGGGAATTTAAAAACTGTTAGAATAACCACAGGAGAGAAAACAGGTAGGTTTCTCTAATAGTTTTCTAATGGTTTAATCATCATCACTTTCTCAGATCACCTTGGCCACTGTATGAGAAATGAGAATGGTGTGTATTTTCCCTTAGAAATTTAAAATACACTTTAACTAACAGTTCCCTGCAGGAGAAGTTTCCCTTTCAGAGAGGACTCCACCTTCATTCATTTACAGAAAATCATATACAAAAAAAAAAAAAAAAGAAAGAAAAACCACCTGCCTTGCTCATTGGCAACGTCGCACAAATGAGATTCGGTCTCTGTTAATGTGACTGATTTGTGTCAGCACAAACCTAATGCTGTTAAATCTATCTGGGGGAAGTCTGTGTGCCTGTGTGTGCAGATATGTGACTGAAATAACTACTGTAAGGACAACTCCAGTGGGGCTTTTTTTCTGGGTAAAAATAACTAAATTGGGACACATTTTTTCCCTGTGCAAAAACAGGTACATTTTGACCTATGCCTTCTGATTAAGTGTATTAATTTATTAATTTATTAAATTTATTTATTTATTAAATAAATAAAATTAATAAATAAATAATAAAAATTAAGTTGGCGGACAGGCTTTGTTCATTTTGGAAAGAGATTGCTGTTATGGCCTACAGGTAGAGTATAAAAATAAGAGTCATATCCTGCTCTAAGGGAGGAGGAATAGTAATGGACAAATTTCATCCTTTTCCTAGGGGACAATATGCTTTTTTTACGGAAGTTAGCAGAAGCTCTTTTTCACTTCACAAGAAGTCAAATATTAACTTTTCCCCATAGCTAACAAATTATTTATTTACTAAATTGATAAGCTGCCTTACAGGAGCTGAATAAGATGCAAACCGCATCACCTCTTCCCAGGTTTTCTCACCAAGAAAAAGCCGTGAGGTAACAATAGAAGAGAATATCTGTAGCTCAGGGCTGAACTGTGGAATTCTTGGTGTTCTCTGAGCTACTGCTGTTTGTTTGTGGATGTTCAACTAGATTGATTAATACATTTAAATCTCGATCTTTCCAATAATATTCGTACACCATACTGGCTCTCCCCAGTAAGTTTTAATCTGTGGGCCTTTTCTCTTATGTGTGTAGCTTTAGCCTTTAAACTTTCCTTCAGGTCTTCATGGGAGATGGAGTTGATCCACCTTCAATGAATCTACCTGGTGTGTTCCATCATCCTAGATCCAGATCTAATGTAAAGACAATTTAAACTTGTACTGTCAATATATATTCAAAGAATCATGTCATACACAGGAAGATTTTTTTTAAGCAAATCTACTGAATAATTAGGCATGCCTATAAACCTCCTAGGAATAAAGTAATTCAGATTTGCCTTTAAAAAAAACCATAACAGTATATTTAACAGGAGTACTTAAAACAGGTGCCCTGCCTTTAAGTAATAAGGCTATGCACAACTACCTCATAACCCATTTTACGACTGATGTTAGGAAAGCAAAACTCCCACTATAAGGTCACCCTCATTTTTGTACAAACTGGTTTGTGGAAATGTAACCTGTTCTGGTGCTTTAGTGCTGTCCTCTTCTTCTTCTTCATCATCACAGTCTAAACCTTGGTGGGAGATTTCAGTGGGACCATTCTCTTCCACCAGACTGTTCTCCAGCATCCCCATCCTTTTGCTGTCTGTTGTTACCCTCA
Source organism: Pantherophis guttatus (assembly GCF_029531705.1). The sequence continues at coordinate 933,450 of NW_026844143.1, forward strand.
CTTTCAATACATGGAATCCAGTGGAAACAGATCCTACTTTGAGGTTCACAGGGTCACCATCAAAAAGAAGACCATCTGAGCTGTCGCCTTCCTTGAAGCCATGAGGTTGGTAATCAATGGGTGTGACTGCAAAGGAAGCAGGTGTGAAAACTGGAGCAACAGGTACTGACTCTAGGACAAGAATCTATCTCTCTATCTCTCTATCTCTCTATCTCTCTATCTCTCTATCTATATCTATCTATATCTATCTATCTATCTATCTATCTATCTATCTATCTATCATCTATCTATCCATCCATCCACCCGTCCGTCCGTCCGTCTGTCTGTCTGTCTGTCTATGTATCCATCTATCTATCGTGGGGCAAAGCATCTAAATACATTCCATGATCATTATGCACATATTTGCCCCAATAATTTATTTAAAATATGTTTACTTTATGAGTCAGCCAAGAAGTTTCTCATAATGATTTTTTTTTTTTTAGATTAATAAAAATAACAACGTTACGGACAGAGATTATCTTGTCTAGAAAACACAACAGGGAACGAAAAGAGGAGGAAGGGGAAGGAGAAAAATATAAATTCTTGTTCCTAGAGAGAGCAACTTGAATGCAAAGAACTGGGAGAAGAAATGATAGAGCTGGTTTTTAGCAGAATCAGCGGTGAAGGCACTATTTCCCATTTCAAGATTCACAAGTTCTGAGCTAGGATTTTCGAGAGAGAGAGAGGGAGGGAGGGAGGGAGGGAGAACAAGGATCTGGTCTCTGTTTTATTATTGATTCCACATTTAGTTCTAGTTGGGTTGCAAGCCCCCAGTCTTGCATTGGCAACTCCATTGCCATTTCAACGGCAACTTCTAACATCTCTGGGTTGGGTTTTGTCCTAAGTGGAAGCCAGAACAGATAGGAAATCTTGCCACTTACCATCTTTGTAATAGAACAGTTTCATGGTCAAAGTAATATCATTAGGTAGGGGTCCAAGATGCTGCATCAATATATACAATTTGCGGATCAGTAGAATACTGGCTTTTTTAATTTCTTTGCTATTTGTTCCATTGTGAAAGCTGACTTGAGAACTACCAGGAAAACAAAAGATAGGTTAAAAATGATCTTGACTGATGTGGCTTTTTTGGGGGGAGTAGTACAATAAAATTATATATCAATGGAAAGATAATTTATTATCTAATTATCTAATTATCTAATTTAGAATCTAATGCCATAACTTTTATGAAGGATTTGCTATTAGAATAGCAGTTACAGTATAAAGAAGAAAAGTGAAAAGAGGACTTTTTGCAAGCCTTCCAAACTTCAGATGGCAATGTACTTATTTATTTATTTATTTATTGGTTCGATTTATATGCCGCCCTTCTCCGGAGACTCAGGGCGACTTACAATGCGTTAAGCAATAACCTCCATACTTTTGTATATACCTGCTTAGTAGGGCTTTCGCCCCCCCCCAGCGGTGTTCTTTTTTTATACAAAGTCAGCTTATAGCCCCCACAAACCGGCTCCTCATTTTACCTACCTCGGAAGGATGGAAGGCTGAGTCAACCTTGAGCCTGGTGAGATTTGAATTTGCAGTGATTGCAGGCAGCTGGTGCTACTTAACAACACTTTAGTCTGCTGCGCCACCAAGGCTCTACTTCACGGAATAGGGAAAATAATTTAAAAAGTGTACCATTGGGTTCCCATTCCCTTCATTTTCCTATAAGCGCAGTTAAAGAACTGTGATTGTAATTAATTGTGAAATTAAATAGAATCATACTATGATATTGCCTGACTTGCAACTTTACAGTATTCACCAGAATAAGCTGCTCACAAAAGGAATAATTTAGAGACATTAACAGAACAAAACAAATGACTTCACAGGGTACTAAATGATTAAACCATCCTAAAAATGGGACAAGAGGCACAAGGACTAAATCTAAGCCATATGTGCCATCCAAAAGTATTTTGGGCACTAAGTAAAGTCACTGTGAGTCCAGTGTTAAATACCTAAACCAATGCCACATTGATCCAATGCCAGATGGAGTCCCTACTGAAAAAGACTTGTTAGAGACAGCTAGAGTATCCAGATGGATTTGCCACAAATAGGATGATGATGATACATTAATTAAGTCAGATGTCTATATTCCACAAGTAAGACATTTGTTAGGATTGGGGTACCATTTCTCAGTTGCAGCGTAAGCCAAAAGAGTAAAAACTAAACACTGCATTAGGACAAATATAGCGTACCCACTGACTCATTTTACTGGAAGGACAGGACAAAGCTGTAGAGTCCTTTTTATAATTTCAATAAGATAAATAGGGCAACTAAGGCATACTGGTGGTTGGCAATTGTCTAGAATTGCAAACTGGGTCATTAACAGTGAATTGACACTATGATGCACCAGGGCACATCTCCAAATACACAAAAAGATGATGAATACTCTTTTTGTCGGAGTACTGAACTTATGTCTCTGGGTGTCCCCTCTAAAAAAATAAGAAATGGTGCATTAATTCCCATTAGACAGAATGGACCCAGCTTAAATGGAAAAAAAAAAAAAGGCTGGATGGTAGGTACAACATATCTCTCTGTTTTTCACAAGCAGCTCCAGTTCACACAGTGAGCAGAGACTATGAGACTGGTGCATAATGAAGGATGAGCTGTCCAAAAAAGCAGCTGAAGGGGCAAATTATTTTTTTGTCCTCCCGCAACTTCCAAAATTACCACATTATACCAAAACATGCTTCAAAATTAAGAGTATATTTCCACATGAATTGTACCACCAGGTGGAAAAAAAAGTTCCTTTTAGGTCTATGCTGAGATTTTTTAAAAATCCACCTGCCACTTTCCAACATGATCTTGAGCTATTATGATTTCAAGCTGTTTAGATGCACAACGACTGAGATGTGATTGTGTTTATAAACGTTTGCTCCATAAGCAGCAATTTGCTACAGTAATCAGTTTCCATAGTTCTGAAAAAATAAAGGATTTGTTAATAAACCTACATTAGAGACTACACTTACACAATGAAAATATTAAAAATCAAAGAAGTCAGAATTTGCATTCCTGATGACAATTTCCACTCGTGAGATATTTAATATAAAGTGCCTGCTGTTTCCAGAAATTAAAGAACAAGAAATTTACCTAGTAAAGTCCATCTGAGGTCCATTCTTTGTGTATTTGAATTTGAACTGATAGAATTCTGTCAAGTGCTAAGGATTGAACAGGAAACAGAACTTGAGCTCGTTTTCCTTTTTTTAAAGAGAAAACTGAAATATTTAATATTCAAATACAGATTTATATTCGATCAGTGATTCTATTATTATTCAGAAAAATTTACAATTCTTTCAGTCAATTAAAAAAATATAGCAACATGAAAGGAAAAAAAAAACATCGTAAGAACAGAGACAAGAACAGGCTTAGAGATAGGCAAAGGCATTGAATAGGAAATAATCTAATATCATTGCTACAGCATAAATTTAATATCAAACTTTCTCTTAAAGATAGTTTATTAATTATCAGAATAACAGAGTTGGAAGGGACCTTGGAGGTCTTCTAGTCCAACCCCTGCTCATTCAGAAGACCCTACACTTGGTGCCGAAACTGGAGTGCGCGTGTGCGCATGTCGGAAAGCAGAAAACCAGCTCCCCGGTGCATGCATGCACACCAGGCAGCTGCGCTTCAGGTTTCCAGCACTCCCACATGCGCAAAGAGCAGCTGGCCGGCACGCATATGCACGCCAGAATCCAGAAGAGCTCACGCCATAGGTTCACCATCACTGCGCTATACTATTTCAGACAAATGGCTGTCCAGTCTCTGCTTAAAAACCTCCAGTAATGAAACACCCACAATTCCCGGAGGCAAGCCGTACCACTGATTAATTGTTCTCACTGTCAGGAAATTTCTCCTTAATTCTAGGTTGATTCTCTCCTTGATAGGTTTCCTCCCGTTAGTAATTTTCTGTATCTTGAGTATTTGAGTATTTTAATACACAAAGATAATCAGAGGTTTGGGCCAAAAAATTGTCCGAAGGAGGGTGGAAAAAGTGTGAAGTGGCCCACGTTGAATGAAGCAAAAGATAGATGTAATAATGATACTAAAGGGAATTTATATATTTGAGTTGCATCATTATCAAGGCAACTAATCAGATGAATCCTGGCTGACTTAAATATGAAATGAAAAAAATCTGTCTGTACAGCTTGCGGTTTACAGCTTAGGGTCTTACCTCAGGGTCTTTGGGATTGGTATAGATCTGTTTCAAGAAAGTAGACAAAATTAATATGGCTCTTCAATGGATTATCGTAACAAAACAAAGCCAAACCACAGCTTTCTTTGATCACAGGCTGATAATCATAACTGCAGGAATGTTTCTTTTTGTCATTCTTCCTGCATCTGTAACTAGTCACATAAACTGAGCAAATTATGAAATGATGAGAAGAGTGTGTCTATATTTGGAGAAATTAAGTAATTTTTTCCATAAGCCAAGCTCGGATCCAGAGAATTGTTCACCACCTACATAGATAACTGTGGTCAATTCATCAACCCTTCCAACCCACCAGAAATTTGTTTTAAAAATCTCTAATAACAGAAGTGTGTGGCCACATTTAATTTCAGTGAGGGGTTTTTTGCAGAACAGAGATAACACGATCTATTTAGCTAAAATGGTGAGGTGTTTTTGTGCTTCTTTGAGGTCTCGTTCAATTGTTCCACTAGTGGAAGAAGGCTTTATCTTTCCAATAGCAAACAGAAGAGTTGGAAGAGAAGTTATCTTTCCTGGCATTAGTATTTCATTGTTGCCTTTTTCCCCTAGTGGGAGGTATTAATGCTTGGTGAAACTACTTTGTCATGAAAATATCTAGCACAATATCCCAGATTGTCAGATTCAAGCAGAAATATAATAAATATAATAATCTATATCAGTGGTGGAATTCAATTTTTTTTACTACCCGTTCTGTGGGCATGGCTTGGTGGACGTGGTGTGGCTTGGTCGGCGTGGCTTGGTGGGTGTGGCAGGGGAAGGATACTGCAAAATCTCCATTCCCACCCCACTCTGGGGTCAGCCAAAGGTGGTATTTGCCAGTTCTCTGAACTACTCAAAATTTCCACTACCAGTTCTCCAGAACCTGTCAGAACCTGCTGAATAGCACCCCTGATTTATATGATTTGATTGATTGATTCATGTCGACTCTTGTCAAGCACGTAAATTGGGAACTTCAGATGAATATAAGGATTTATTGCAAGCTCTCTACAAGAATCTGAAGTATTAATGGTCAAAGCAAATTGGCGATAGATAACAGTCTCAAGGAACTCAAGATGGGCTGGACTCAGATCTCTCATGGGCACAAACTTCTCGGCCTCAGCCTGGTCATCTCCTACAAACCCTCAGCAACATTAGATAGATTTTTCTCCAGAAGGATCTGTTCCCAGCCTAGTCTTCCAACAGTGCACCATCACCACTGTACCTAAACCCATCTGCCTCTGGCTGATGAATGTTCTGTTTCTATCTTTCCTTCCATCTTTCCCTACATTATAGACTTTTGCAGAAAGCTACGACATCACCTGTCTGAATTATTATCATTTGACCTTGGTCATTTGTGCCTTGAATGAGAATTCTGGGTTTAACAGATTTAACAGATTAATAGAGTTGGAAGGGACCTTGTACTGTAGGTCATCTACAGAAAACCCTGCACCATCTCTGACAAACGGCAGTCCAATCTCTTCTTAAAAGCCTCCAGTGATGAAGCTCCCACAACTTCTGAAGGCAACTTCTGTTCCATGAGTTGATTGTTCTCATTGTCTGAAAATTTGTCCTTATTTCTAGATTGAATCACTCCTTGATCAGTTTCCATCCATTATTCCTTGTCTGGTCTTCGGGTGCCTTGGAAATTTTTTTGTTTGATGTTCCATGGTATTCTCAGGTGTCTTCTCCAACAGCAGAATTCAAAAATGTCAATACTCTTTCAGTCCTGCTTTTTCCAAATTCACTTTCACTTCTATAAAGTACCACAGAGAAAACCAATGCCTGCACCATTCTTATTTTTGTAAGTGCGGACATATCTTGGCATCTGAATACCTTGCCCATGGCCTTGCTAACCTACCAAGCACTAGACTGCACCATATTTTGTGACTACTTGCTCTTTTATTATTAATAGTTGCTCCTAAAAGGCAGAAACTATCCACCACTATTATGGTTGGTTGGTTACCTATTGTCCTTAGTTTGATCTTCTTTACGCTTAGTTTTAGCCCTATATTTTCACTTTGCTTCTTGACTTTATTATTACACTTTGCACTTCACCTATCAGGGTAGTGAAGAAAAATGGAGGCGAGAGTGCTATGTATGCCATCTTGGTTAACTACCGCTCTAATAAATAAATAATATGCAACAACTCTACAAGTGATCCATCACAATGATGGTGATGGAATGAAAAAAAAAATGAAAAAAGAGTTCAGATGACAATATTTTGCATGTGAAAGACAAACCCTTCTGTATTTGCCATGATATGATTCCTCAAGCTACCCTTTCTAAACTGAGAATGAAGAAAATTTGTACATAGTACTTACTGCCAAAACTGCCATATGTAGCTGCAAAACAGAAAAAAAGAGACTGTTCAAAATCTGCATTTTATTTACAATGTGCCCATCACTGCCTGTCAACCAGTCACCAGAAGAGAAAAATTCCGTCTATTTAGTGTGCCACTTTTTATTTGCTAGTTGGTTGCCATAAATAAATAAGTGTTAATGCTTCCTTCCTTGTTAAGGAAGAGGAGAAGAAATAGTTCTCCTGCCTCCTGACAATGGGACAGACCTGCTTCTGCAATAGATGTCATTTCCCCATCAAGAATTTGAAGAATTTCAGGACTCAGATGAATTGCAAGAACATCACTGACACTCTGTGGCCATTTGGCTTCATTACAAAGAAAGAAGCTGGGGTTGATTTTTCTTTCCTTTCTTTTTTCAGTTGTGTTTCCCTCTGTCTAAATACAATATAAATTGTCTTTCTATACCAGAAGAAAATTCCAAACTTAAATCACTCTTTTGCATATTGCAACTGGTCTTCCAAGGACCCAAACTGCATCACTCAACCTTTTTTCAAAATTCAAAAAAAATCATGAATAAAACTATTTCCAAGCATGCAAATATTTCCTTCATGATATTTTATGTCTGTAAAAAGCAATAATAAAACTGAGGATCAAGGCACTGGAACTTTAGATGTGGCATTTGGCATTGCACTGTTAGGATCACATGAAACACTCAGCCAGTGGCATGAATTTGCGATAAGCTATTCGGCACCAAACACGAAGGTTTAAGTAATTTATCTTCTCTTGATTAGATAAGGACTGGGAAAACCAGGGATCAAATGCATACTCAGCTTAAAATTTACTGAACGACTCTGGTCCAGTCTCTGTCTTAAAATCTTTTATAATTATAGCAATTTAACACCTACCTAGCACAAAAATGGGAAAATAAACATTTTACACAGAGACATAAGGCCCTTTCATGTCTCAAGCAAAGTATTGCAGTGCATCAGGCAATCTTTAAAATATGCCAATTAATTAGATTTATTAACATTTCTATAGTTAAGCATTTGAAAGTTTTCAGCACACCATTTGTGTGGAATTGCTTTTGTGTATATGGTCATTCAAGCAAAAGAACAAGAAGACTTTTTTCCTGAAAATTTGGGGTGAAATCACATTGCATCAAAGACACTTTCAATATGAGTTTAACTACAGCTTACATAATTCTTTTCCAGTGCATCAAAACATCCCTGGATCCTATCAAAGAAGAAATGTAGATAAGTAAAACATCAAAAATCTGTTGGTACAAGAAATTTCTAAACTCACAAGTGCAATTAACAGCTGATCACTAATAAAATGAAGAATTGAAATGCAAAATTTAAACCAGATTTAACAGTAAAGATAATATCTCTATCTTTGTACAACCATTGGTTAATGTTGTATATTTAAAGTATACCGACAGGTGCTCATTACTGCATTCTGGCGTTATTTTCTGACTCTTACCATTTAACTACTTGAAGTGATCCCTGGCAACTTTTATCTTCTCGGAGGATTTTTAAATATATATCTGGAAAAAGAAGTACATAATGATCTACATGATAATCATGATGATTAGAATTAACCAACGCTTTATCAGCTTCATTTTCAGGTGCTGTGAAAACTGAACATTGTGAAACTGTGAAACATTGTGAAGTGTGCAATTACTCTTTAGTGCATTTCAATGACAGTTCTAAGGACAGCCTTATAATGTCAAAATGTGAGGTGATTTTCCCTGCGTATGTCAATTTAATTACAGGTATGATGCTCACTTGATGGGTAAGAGTTGCCTTTTAAAACTATTGTCTTTTGTCTTTTTATTTTATTATACTAAGGCAGATCACTTTGAAGAATATATGTCAATTTACATGGTTCATTTTCATGACAATATACGATTATGAAATTATTGTGAGATGAAGTTATTAGGCGCTAGATCTTCAATCGGGACAAAATGAAATGAAATGCCATGATTAGTGTGGTGGTAAAAGGTACCACTCACACACATGTGAGCTGCATTCACTCCCAAACCTCTTAAATGTCCCTCCTAGATGTGAACTGCTTGTATGAAAACCTCCCTGAGTGGACTTTGCTTATCAGAAGGTCACAAAGGGTGATGATATGACCCCAGGATACTGCAACTGTCATAAATATGTTGCCAAGCATCCAAATTTTGATCACTGTATTGCAACAGTTGTGAAAGATAGTCATTTGTTGCTTGTATCATTTGTACCCTATGACTATCATTAAGTACCTTATGATTCTTGATGAACGTATCTTTTCTTTTATGTACACTGAGAGCATATGCACCAGGACAAATTCCTTGTGTGTCCAATCACACTTGGCCAATTAAAAAAAAATTCTATTCTATTCTATAAGTCACTTTCTTCAGTACCCTTGTAACTTCAAGCAGTCACTAAATGAATGATTGCAGGTTCAGCAGTACTTGTTTTACTTTTTGCATGCAAATAAATTTAGCACATTGGATCTTCAAAATGCTTTGTCTGTTTTATGTGAGACAGGTTTGGGCCACTACATTGGACAGCTGTGGCCTGCCAAAAGGGAGGTGTGCAAACGGCTGGCCCATTCTTGCTCCAAAGCAATCTCAGTTTTGGAGTTAAGGCAGTAAACATGTTTACCCTCTAAATAGCAGGTTCCATATGAGCTTTCCGGGAAGAGACCTCGCAGGTAACTGATGCAGGAAATTGAAACTGCAAGCAGCCTTTTCACCAGAACCAGGGATTCTTGCTCAGAAGCAATTCGGCTTGGAAAGAGGGCCGTTTCCTGCGTCAGACAAAAATGAGTTACATGTCTGTTAAGAAAGCAAATTCAAAGGCAAATCCCCAATTTTCTTTCCTAACCATTTTGTTCATCTGGAGTTTCATACCTTCAAGGTTTTATGCTTCTGGCCGATGTGCGTGATTTGGGCCGTAGCCATTTTAATTTAGAGAGCTGGCTTTTGGGTCACAACCTAAAGGAAGATGAGACAGTTCTATGTTTGATATAATTTTTACATTCAATGTGCATCCAGTTTGTGCTTATCCTTTGATTTGTGATGAGCACAAATTGCCAACAGCACCCTCCTGAATATGAGTTTCTTTTGTCCTCAGATTCTGCCTCTGAACTATCTCTGAATTTTTCTCTTTTCAAACTATGCATTTTATGCATTGCTGTTTTTTATGCATTTTTTGCCTTTAAGTCTTTTTTTTTTTAATCTTTTAAATCTTTATTTTAAAACATTTAAGGAGCAAAATAAATGGCTGGATAAAATGTAACTGAAGGAAGTTTTTAAAAAAGACATTATAGATAGAAAGTGTAACAGAATAACAGATTTGGAAGGTACCTTGGAGGTCATCTATTTCAACCCCCTACTCAAGCAGGAGTCTCTATACCATTTTTGACAAGTGGCTATCAAATCTCTCAGTCTCTCCAGTCTAGCCTACAACTTTTGATAAACAAAATTTTACAATTTTACAATGTCATAACTTTTAAAATATATTGTCTCAGTTTGGCGGCTGTTTGTTTTAATTATTTTTTTGAAAAGCTTAAACATTTGTTTCAAAACATGTAAAGGATAAAACAAATGGCTACATATAAAAGACAAATCGGACATCATTGGTAAAAATACATCTGTGAATAAATTTTAAATAAAATTTAACATGTTTTTCATTTTGTTTTTTAAACCAATGCATTTTATGTCCTTCTGTTTTGTTTTTAAATCTTAAATTAAAATCAATGTGATGGGTAAATGAAAAGTTCTTTTTAATAATAATTTTAAGGTACAGGTAACTGAAGAGACAAAAGGGTTTTCTTAGAAATTTAAGGAATAGCCAAGGGAAGAGAAAATGTACTTTATAGTAATAATTTAAGTAAAAGAAAAACAAAGAGTTCTTTTTAACAATAATTTAAGGGGCAGACAATGGTGGAGAACTGAATTGAGACAGAATATCAATTTATTATGACTAATTAAATAAAGATAAAAATGTCTCAGTTTTGAGGGGGTTGTTTGTTTTTATTGTTTTAAAGATTTAAACATTTGTTTCAAAACATTTATAAAAGGCAAAATAAAGAAGATGATAAAGACAAAAAAAGACATTAGGGGTGAAAATAAATCTGTGAATAAATTTAAAATACAATTTGACATATTTTCATATTGTTGTTGTTGTTTTAAATCAATGCATTTTATGCCCTGGTTTGTTTTTAAATCAATGCAACAGGCAAGTGAAGCTGAAAAAAAATATTTTTAGTAATAATTTAAGGGGCAGGCAATGGAAGAGAAAAAGCTCTTCATAATAATTTATGGAATAACCAGTGGAAGAGAAAATATACTTTATAGCAATAATTTAAGCAATAGGGAGCTGAAGAACGAAAGGCTCTCTTTAACAATAAATGGTATAGAGCTCCTTTGAATATCAATTTATTACAAACATGGGAAAAATAAGAGTAACTTTTCAAAAAGCTGTGAGGGGATTTTGGCGGGAAGAAGGAGGCCATCTTGGTCCGCCATCATTTCCCCTCAGGTGCCTCATTCCCCCCTTCAAGCCCCGCCTGGGCAGCTCTCTTCTCAGTCGCTCTTTTAACTTTTTATTCCTTTTTCTTTTATTCCTTGCTATTTATTGCATCCCTCATTCGCCCTTGGAGTCGGAGCAGCCTATAAACCTCCCAACAGAAAGATTAAAATAACTAAAATAATATTTCTTCTTGTAGGGAGTTGGGTACTGACTGGGCTGCCTGCTTTTCCCTTTCTTTGGAGCATCAAAGCTCTTTTCATTTTATTTGGGAGGTAAAAAGTGGCCCAATTGTTAAAATTCTGTTTTGTTTCGTTTTTTTCCTCTCACTCTGCCGTCCCCACTTCTGTTTAGTTAAGCCTCAGACGAAGCTCTCTTTTCAGCTGAAGGAAGATAAAAATTTGGGCGGGAAAAGGCAACACGCTCATATTTTTTTTTTTAGTGAACTCAATTTTTTTTAGCTTCAATGAAGCACACAAAATATTTTTTTTCTTCTTCTTCTTTCAGATCCTATCCTGCCTTTGCATTTGTGGCCTGTTATTATATAATAGAGGATTTCATATATAAGGGAAGAAAATTAAGTCATCCTCCTCCTTAGGGGGAAAGTTAGAATTATTGGCAGTACCACAAGAATTATATAATAGATTTAATGTTAAATAGCCTGTCTTATATTGTCAAGGTTCAATTTCTCTTTGAATTCACTGCTGCTTCACCGCAGTTTACAAGCATCCTTCTAACATTGTGTGTGTGTGTCCCTTTGCTGTAGTTTTCCCCTCTTCCAGTTAATCTAATCTAACCTCCTCCTGCACCATTCCAACCCTTTTCCCCTGAACGCATCCTAAACTCTGTTGCTTTACAACTTCAGCAGCTTTAAGCCTGTGGACTTCAATTCCCAGAATTCCCCAACAACTCCCAGAATTCCCCAGCCGCCATGCTTTAAGATGTACAGGCTTTTCAACTGCTTTTCAACTTCAGCAGCTTTAAGCCTGTGGACCTCAATTCTCAGAATTCCCCAGCCAGCATGCTTGAAAATGGGTGGACTTCAACTCCCAGAATCCCCCAACAACTCCCAGAATTCCCCAACCAGCATGTTTGAAAATGGGTGGGCTTCAATTCCCAGAATTCCCCAACACCTCCCAGAATTCCCCAGCCGCCATGCTTTAAGATGTACAGGCTTTTCAACTGCTTTTCAACTTCAGCAGCTTTAAGCCTGTGGACCTCAATTCCCAGAATTCCCCAGCCAGCATGCTTGAAAATGGGTGGACTTCAACTCCCAGAAGTCCCCAACAACTCCCAGAATTCCCCATGCTTTAAGATGTACAGGCTTTTCAACTGCTTTTCAATTTCAGCAGCTTTAAACCTATGGACCTCAATTCCCAGAATTCCCCAGCCAGCATGTTTGAAAATGGGTGGGCTTCAATTCCCAGAATTCCCCAACACCTCCCAGAATTCCCCAGCCGCCATGCTTTAAGATGTACAGGCTTTTCAACTGCTTTTCAACTTCAGCAGCTTTTAAGCCTGTGGACTTCAATTCCCAGAATTCCCCAGCCAGCATGCTTGAAAAATGGGTGGACTTCAACTCCCAGAATTCCCCAACAACTCCCAGAATTCCCCATGCTTTAAGATGTACAGGCTTTTCAACTGCTTTTCAATTTCAGCAGCTTTAAACCTATGGACCTCAATTCCCAGAATTCCCCAGCCAGCATGTTTGAAAATGGGTGGGCTTCAATTCCCAGAATTCCCCAACAACTCCCAGAATTCCCCAGCCGCCACGCTTTAAGATGTACAGGCTTTTCAACTGCTTTTCAACTTCAGCAGCTTTTAAGCCTGTGGACTTCAATTCCCAGAATTCCCCAGCCAGCATGCTTGAAAATGGGTGGACTTCAACTCCCAGAATCCCCCAACAACTCCCAGAATTCCCCAACCAGCATGTTTGAAAATGGGTGGGCTTCAATTCCCAGAATTCCCCAACACCTCCCAGAATTCCCCAGCCGCCATGCTTTAAGATGTACAGGCTTTTCAACTGCTTTTCAACTTCAGCAGCTTTTAAGCCTGTGGACTTCAATTCCCAGAATTCCCCAGCCAGCATGCTTGAAAAATGGGTGGACTTCAACTCCCAGAATTCCCCAACAACTCCCAGAATTCCCCATGCTTTAAGATGTACAGGCTTTTCAACTGCTTTTCAATTTCAGCAGCTTTAAACCTATGGACCTCAATTCCCAGAATTCCCCAGCCAGCATGTTTGAAAATGGGTGGGCTTCAATTCCCAGAATTCCCCAACAACTCCCAGAATTCCCCAGCCGCCACGCTTTAAGATGTATAGGCTTTTCAACTGCTTTTCAGCTTGACCTTTCCCCAGCCAGCATCCCTTTATGGGTTTTACTTCCCAGGATTCCCCAACTAGGAGGGTGGACTTCCTGAATTCGGGCTGAGAAAGGCTAATCTAGCGATCCAAAGTCATTTCGTGAGCTGTTTTAATTCAGGCTGGAGCCTCTCTCTCCATTTTAGTACATAACTTTGCTCATTTCTCTGCTTTTGCAGACCGCTTTCTGGATTATGTTTTCCTGGCCTTCCTGGGGTATGATTGGCATGTAGATCCATTTTTGATTTTTAACTTTTTTTAAAGATGGGATGGGAAGCACATCAGCTCTTTTCCAGTCCTCTGGTACCTTGAAAGACTTTCAGATCTGGGAATCAGAGGTAAGATTCCCAGATCACCTCTGGCTCTTTCCTTGCCACATCCAGCTTGGCCTCTATAATAATAGCTTTGTTCTTTTCTGTGTGTTGGAAGATCTGTTTCTTGATTATCCTTTATTATTTATTATTATTTATTATTTATTAATTGGTTCAATTTGTATGCTGCCCCTCTCCGAAGACTCAGGGCGGCTCACAATGCATTTAAAATTATTATAAAAAAACATTTAAAAATTAAAAACATTAAAAACTTTTCCGGGATCTTCCCAGCTATTAATGTGAGACTGATTGGTCTGAAGTTTCCTGGGTCTTTTTTTTTTTTTTTAAAGATAGAGGGGTGATATGGGGGGGGGCTTCGAAGACCGCCTGCCAACCGCTTGCGGTCCCCGACCCCCGGCCCCATTTCTTGGAGCCACCCAGCCCAAAGCCGCTTTCGCAATGCCTCCGGGGGTGGAAGAGCTGTTCAAAAGCTCGTGATCCTCTTCTCTTGTTGCAATATTCATCTGGCATCTCGTGCTGGAGGGCAAAAACTCCGCCCCGGCCTGCACTTCTCCAGCGGGAGCCTTTGCGGGAACCGGGAAGCTGCGGAGCGCTCCAGGACCCCTCTCTCTGCAAACATGGAGGCGCCTCGGATAGGGAACCTCTATCTGGAAGATCCCTTGCTCCAGGGTTACCTGAGAGCCCATCTGCCCGCCCAGGTGGGTCAGCGCCAGGCGGGGACTCGGCGGTGGGAGCAGCAGGGCTGGCTCGGCGCTTCTCTTCCTTTGCTGCCCTTGGCCCCCTCCCCACTGCTTTTGCTCCTGCGCCCCTGTTCAGGTCCCTTGACCGGATAGGGACTGGAAGGTGAGGGAACCGCAGCGCTAGATGAGCGAGGATTCCTGCCCGGGCCAAGAGGGTGGACTAGAAGACCTCCGAGGCACCTTCCAGCCAAAGGGTTCTAGGAGAGTGCCAACCAGGTCGGAAAGCTCCAATTCTCTGCGTCTCAGATTTGGGACCGCTGCCTGCCTCGTGCTTGCAGGGGCAAAAAGCAGAAAAAAGGGAGAAATTAAAATACCGGAGGCGGGAAAGACTTTTCCCTGTTCCTGGGACTAGAGCAGCGCTTCCCGAACCTGTTCCTTCATTCCCCAAAACTGCATGTCAGGAGGTCCTTTTTACTTAATGTAGGTAAAACTCTTTAAGTCTATTTAGATATTCTTATTGGGATTGGGTAATGGGTTTGTGCCTTGTTACCATTATATATATTAAAAAAAAACTCTGTTACCCAATTTTACAAGGACTAATATATATTAATATATATTTAATATATATTAAAATATATTAAAAAAAAACTCTGTTACCCAATTTTACAAGGACTAAAGCTGTGCAAAAGGCACTTTGGCTTCCAGGCACAGCTCTTATCTTTTTAATGCAGAGGTTAAAGAGCAAAGACCAGTTGTTCTTTTGTAATGGGAAGTAGACCAAATGGGATAAATAATTGTCTAATAAATCCTTTTGGTGTGACATGCCAACTGGAACTGGGAGAGTTGCTCAATTTCTGTTCCCCAATGCATGAACATGTTTCAGATTCAGTACCAGAGACAGCTGATCGGGAAAAGGAACTTTGTTTCAGAGATGCCTTTCCAACCTGTATTTTCATCGTTTCACCCCAGAAATGGGTGATACGCATGCAGTGAAAGAATATAGAATAATAGGGTCGGAAGGGACTTTGGACTGAATTGTAATGAATATGTGCAGAAACTTCAGGCTAGTTACCAGCTCACATGTATTCCAAGTGTTCTTTAGGAAAGACACTGAGATGTAACCAGATTGTACCAACCACAAATTTAGCTTGAGGTTTGAAGAAGCAACATCAGCTTCAACCGCAAGTGAAACTACAGACCAAATAAGAAAGAAAGAAAGAGAGAGAGAGAGAGAAGGAAAGAAAAAAAGAAAGAAAGAGAAAGAAAGAAAGAAAGAAAGAAAGAAAGAAAGAAAGAAAGAAAGAAAGAAAAAATAAGAAAGCAACATTTCAACTTACCTTCCTTTATTCCTCTCTACTTTCTGGTTGTCTGTGGAGATTCTCAGTTTTCCTGGTCATAGTTCTCTCAAATGTGCTTTTTCAAAAGGCAACTTTCTGGTTCCTGTCTTTCATATTTATGCATTGACCTTGTAGGTGTTTGCTGAGGTGAACGTTGACCTGGAACGGTTCGGAGCTCGTTTGAGAGATGAAATTTACTCTTTGGGTCGTGAGTGTGAGCTAAACCCTCCTAGATTATTGCATTTTGATGCCTGGGGACAACGTGTGGACCAAGTGACCACCTGCCCAGCCTGGAAGAGGCTGAAGGACATCTCTGCTGAGGAGAGCCTTGTGGCTGAAGGTTATAAAAGGAGATATTCCTGTTGGAGGTACTGCTGTGGTTTATGGGAGCCATGCAAAGCCATGTGAACCTGTTTGGGTATCTCTTGCATATTCTTGAATCTTAGCATGGCTTAATGTTTGGTAGGATTCTTTTTTGTAGTAATAATTAATTAAATTTAGATGGTACCCAACTCCCAGTAAATCTCTGAGGGAGATGGGCAGTTTAGAAATAGGAAACACAAACACACATGTCATATTAAATGACAAAGTGTACTTTATGTTACCTAGTCATTGAGTGCTTTGCACCAAGGACTGTTTTTGCTATAGTCTTCCTTTTTTTTTTTTTTTTTTACAAAATAATGACTTGTATTAAAGTTTTAAGATACACAGATAAAAAGCTAATGCAAATTAAGAAAAATATTAAAAAGTAAAAACAAAATATAAAAAGTGCAGAGAAAAATATAAAAAGATATAGTAAACAGGAAAAAAGATATCCAAAGACTTGACTTCCCCCATCTCGCATGTACAAGCAATTTAAATAACTTATAATAATTCCCAAGTGCATTGTTTGCAAATATCCTGGAATTCTTCCAAAGTTAGAATATTTTGCTCCATTCTGTTACTTCTCTTTTAATTATAATCTTTAGTTTGTTTTGGTTCTATGTTCAACCTTCAAAGTCCTTTTATCATGGTTTGTTCTAATCCACAATATTTTTCCCACAGGAAGGTTTATTATATTTAATTTCAAAAACTTCCTCTTTTTACAGAATTCTAAATCATCCATAAGATGAATTATTATAATTATTTTTTTAAAAAAATAAATCTTTATTTATATTTATAGTTAAAAAAGAAGACAACACACCACACAAATAACAAAACAAAACAACAAAACAAAAAACATAAATGCATATAGATATTGCCTTAGTAACCTAATATTTAGTACAAACCTATACAATAAATTCATACTACATTCCGGGGGAGACAGAACAACCTATTTTAAATTTATAAATCAATCAGGTCTATCTGACCTCACTTTATGTGTATAATAAAATATTTTCAATAAATACAACGTCTATTTATATTATTCTGATTTTGATTTTGATTTTCTTTTCAATAGCCAAGTATACCATTTTTCCTAAGATAAACATGTTTGTGTTTGGTCTCTATCTTTCCATTTTTTTGTCAATCTATCTGCTTCCACGCAGCCCAAAAGCTTCTTTATTATTGCTTCATCTGATGGGATATTTTTATCTTTCCAGAATTGAGCAAATGTTATTCTCGCTGCAGTAATAATATGTAATACGAGGTACCATGAATCTTTTTTTAATGTTTTCTGGTTTATAATTATTTATACGCAGAACTATCCCCTCTCCCCCACATCACTGCCACTGGTCTGCAGAGCCAGAAAGGTTAGGGACTGCTGCTCTAAGCTTTCTGGAGACCACTGTCATACATTCTCACTGCAGGGAGCTGCTGTCTGCAGCGGGTGTGGGTGATCCCCAGTCCTCTCTTTCTCTGGAGAGGAATTCTGAAAAGCTGGTTCCTATATCAGCTCCTCATTCCACTGCATTTTTGGGCTCTCCTGTAACCAACTTCTTTACCATTGCTTCCTTGGAAGTCCTTTTCCCAGTAGTGTTTTAACTCTGGGAGTGACAGGACATTTTGTGGAGGCACGCCAAATATAGCTTCATATATTTCTCTTTTCATAGCCGTGTTTATCAGGCTGCCAAGCTGTATCTTTTTATATTTTCTTCTGCTTGCTACACGTCCCCTCTAGCCATGACTGATGGAGCAGCAAAAGTAATTGAGGTAAGCCTTTAATATTCAACAGGTGGGACTGTTGGACTAAGCAACTCTTCTTATTATTTAATACCTCCAAGTGTACTTACTAGTGTCTGTAAAATAAACTCTATTGTATCCTCTTAAAGAACAGATTGTTAAATTTATTGGAAAGTCACATCCATTTTGTACCTGTTGAATAGTCAAAGCTCTTTCCATCTACACCATCAAAAAATTCCTTGAAGGATGGTTGGATTCTGCCCCTCCTCTCCCCCCGCCCCCCAGCAACAATCCCAGGATCTGGGTCCAATTTCAAATCATTTTACTTTGTAAGCCATCCAGCATCATCAAGAATGAATTGGGCGGCAATGTATATTTTCATGTATAAATAGACATAAGTCATAAATCGTGTCCTGTCACTCCCAGAGCCCGTACAACAATACTGGACTTGTGTGCCAAAAGCCACAGTTGATGATGCAACTTAACAACTGGTTCTCGAAATCGTCTTGACAGGGAAGAGGTGAGCATTTGGCTGCTGTGATCATGGGGAGTAGAAGAGCTGGTTGGACCACAGCATCCTTCAACTGCTGCCTATTTGCTGCTACTGTTGGTGGGATCAGCAGAAGTGTGGTAGCACACTCTGATGGCTGATTTACTAAGTCCAGAAGTCAAAGGCAGACCGGTTGACTTTCTGCAGATAAAAGGTTTATGCAGCGAATGGGTGAAGCAGCCAGTGCTGAAGGCACAAGAATAATTGTCAAGCCAGCGCGTAAGGGGTCATTTCCAGGCATCACGAAGCCTCCACCAGAGAGATTTTGTAGCCCAGGCTGCAGCTTTTTACTCCAATTCAGCTGGCATTCATTAAGGCTGAAAAGGCAACCAGGAGAACAACTCAAGGCATCCTGTCTTAGAAGGAAGCCTTGGGGCACCTTTTAATTGGAAGCCCCTGGTTGAGTAGCTGCATGGGTTAATCCAGCTCAGAGTCTTGCGTGCTAGTAGGAATTGATTTTGGAATTGATTCCAGCCTGGTTCCCCTCTGTGGTGTTACATATAGTACCAAGGCCTTGGTGATTGTCCCACTCCTCTGAGCATGCCTTAGGCCATGACAGTTGAGAGCTGAGGGTGTAACATCTCTGGAGATGCTACCTTGCCTAACTTTGCTGCTCAGCAACTTTTGCCATGAACCTGTTTGGCAGCTACCCTTCTGTGCCAGGGTTCCTGACTACCTTGCTGCTTTTGATATTAGGTGCAAGTATGATTATAATGAAGGGATGAGGTGGCTTAGTGACTAAGACACTGAGCATATTGATCAGAAGGTCGGCAGTTCAGTGGTTCGAATCCCTAGTGCCGCGTAATAGCTGAGCTCCCGTTACTTGTCCCAGCTTCTGCCAACCTAGCAGTTTGAAAGCATATAAACAAGTAGAAAAATAGGGACCCCCTTTGGTGGGAAAGTAACAGTGCTCCATGCGCCTTTGGCATTGAGTCATGCTGGCCACCTGACCACGGAGACGTCTTCGGACAGCGCTGGCTCTTCAGCCTAGAAATGGAGATGAACACCACCCCTAGAGCTGGAAATAACTACCATGCATGTGCAGGAGAACCTTTACCTTACACCTTATGATTATGATGGTGACCACAGTGTACTTTTAGTCCTCTTGCTTGTGTCATCCCATCTCACATAGGAAATGAAGGGCGGGCTGACAGATATTTCATCTCTCCATCCATCTATATACAGTATCTGCCTTTTGTCTCTTGCTTGCAACTCCAACAGTCTTTAGGTATCCCAAAACCCCTGGAAGAAGCCTATGCTCGTTTGACATCAGGTGACCCCAAGACATTCTGGATCTCTGGCCAATGGATGACTGAACGCAAAGGCGGCTCTGATGTTGGTAAGGGGATGCAACATGGGAGACCCAATCCTTTCTTTCTGAAATAATACAGGTTAGCGAATAAGATTGTATTTGGGTAGACTGACTTACTCAACAGTCTGCATTTAAAGAAGTTTACATT
The DNA here is from genome assembly GCF_029531705.1 of Pantherophis guttatus. The sequence continues at coordinate 953,309 of NW_026844143.1, forward strand.
CATATGTTAGGCTATTTTTCCAGGCATGTTTTGTGTGTGTGTGGGGTGTGTGTGCTACATTTTGAATTTATTTATGTATGCTATTCTATAAAAAAGGGAATGGGAAATCCATAAACTACAACTTGCACAATGGCTATACAAGTTACCGCCTTCTACATTAATCTTCAATGCAGTTCTTCTGCAATCACAGATGGCAGATAAAATCAGATATCTTGTTCACACAGAGGCTACCCAATATCCCTGATGAAACACCTCTTCAGAGGCATAGGAATTGTGCTGTCGGCTAATTTAAACTTTAATAGCTAGACTATTAAATAGTGATTGACATTAATGAGAAAGTATTGCATTTTTAAAAGGCATTTTGGTGTTTCAACGTTTGGGATCTGGTCTGGCTATAAGAAAAGGTTTGTTTGCTTGAGCAAGCACTACCTCTTGAAGTCCAACCTACCTCGCAGGTTTGTGCTGGGGAAAATAAGAAAAGGGAGTTGCGAAGGTCACCATAAACTCCTGAATGGAAAGCAGAAGCAAAATTTAATCAACCAGTGGTCATTAGTCCTCTTTTAGGGAAAATTCCCAGCCCAAAAATGTGGGGTTTTTTTTCCCCAGGTGGTGGAACAGAAACTGTTGCACGGGAACTTCCAGATGGCTCCTACAGCCTGCATGGATTCAAATGGTTCACATCAGCGGCTGATTCAGACATGACGCTGACCCTGGCAAGGATGGTGGGCCCTGATGGGCAAGTAAAACAGGTCAGTTTCCCAGGCCAACCCAAAGAATATGAAACAGCAGCTTGCAAGTAGTTACACATGTCCGAATTCCAGCTCCGTTTATTTGGTCTGAAGCTAGCATCTTTTGTGTGGCAGGGCTCCCGAGGCCTCTCGCTCTTCTACCTGAAAATATATGAGGATGGGAAGCTGAACGGCATAAAAATAGAGAGGCTGAAAGAGAAGCTGGGCACGAGGGCGTTGCCAACGGCAGAGCTGTTGCTGGATGGAGCTCGAGCACATCTGGTAGGAACCACGGAGGAAAGTATTTCGTCCGTTCAGGACATTGAGAGGAGCACAGAGAGTGCGGTCAGGCAGGGAAGGCTGCTGACCTTGAAAGGAGGGAATCAGCAAGATGGAAGGGCTCACTTAGACCAGCATTTTTCAGGCTTGGCAACTTTGAAATATGTAGACTTCAATTCCCAGAATTCCCCAGCTAGCATATGGATTTATACCAGTAGGTGGAAAAGCTATGCAGGGGAAGATCCTCACCTTTAGTGTCTGGTGCGGCTTACTTCAAATGATTTCTGTTGTTTTTAAAACTGTTAGCAGAAAAAAAAAAGCTTGAGACTTCTGAACAACGGTTCAAAAAAATTTTGACCCCAGAGGATGGTACAATAGGCCTCTTTGGTGCATTCAGTTGCAAACATGGTTTTAGTATCGTATGTTGCTCCTTTTCTTGAATTGTGTGTACTCAGCTTTATGGTTCCTCTGATACACAGACTTTGTACATTTTTAGAATTAGTTATTTAAATTGAAAGGTTGGTTTGTAGGTCCAGTCTTCCTGCCTTTGCTTCAAGCCAAATGCTCTTCTCTTTCTCTGATCCTGAAAATGGTATTTACGAATTATTATTATTATTTTTTTTGAAATGTACCACTGCTGCCCATTTAATTGCAATTAGCTTTTTAAGGGGAACCGAATCAAATCGTTTGAAGCTGTTCCTTGTTGCTTTCAGATCTCTACGGAAGGCCAGGGGATACCTTACATTGCCAACATGTTGAACATCGCTAGGATCTATAATGCTGTGGGCGCAGCAGGAAGTATGAGAAGGTGATTTTCAAGCCTGAGAAGTAAAAGCAACTAAGAAAAACTATATCTGGACAAAATTAAAAGCAATTCAGTTCTACTGTTATCTCAAGGATAATTGGGCAAAGAGTGAGAACAATTGGGAAAATGTAGTTTGGCATATCCTAAATTTCAAACTGCTAAAGATGTGATGACATCACCTGAAAATGTTGATCAACTTCCTCCAAACTATAGAGGATTACTCAGGTGAATTAAGCATTTCAACATCGTCACACACCTATCTGCAAACTTTGTTTTAAGCAAAAAGAATATGCCAAAAAAAAAAATACCCATTTTGTTCTCCAGTATTGGCAGCATGTGTTGTTGTCTGCCTGCAGCCTGCAGAGCTGGCAGCAGAGCCGGACAGTGAGGAGGCTGGGGAGGAACATGGGTTCCTGAGTGGAGGGGTTGTTCCCGTAGTCTGTATAACAAGAAATGGAAATAATTTTGCTACCTAGAGGCTGGATTGATAAAGAGGAAAAAATTCCTAGCATTTTTATTATATTAATGTTATATCCCTCCAGTGTATAATGTTATATATTATCTTCGGTGATATCAGAAATAGTAGAGGTCTCCTGCGAGAGCAAGGGGTTGGACTAGATGACCTACAAGGTTCCTTCCAACTCTGTTACAGTGTTATGCCTTAATTAAAGAATGAAATTAAATGCTGGGAAATAGCAGAAATACATTTTAAAAATAGGAGCAAAGGCAGCACTTAATCCCTGTGGCTGGCTTTGTTCCCATCCATAGAATGGTCAACCTGGCACGGGATTACGCCACCAAAAGGGAAGCCTTTGGAAAACCCCTCAAAGATCACCCTTTGCACATGCAAACTCTGGCACGAATGGAGGTGAGCACACGCCCTCTTGGGTCCAGACTCCAGGGGTACTTGGGAAAGATTCCAGAATGTTCTCCTACGGTTGGAATCAGATGCCAGTGTATGGAGAGTAGCATACAATTGCAGAACTTTAACAACAGAATGAAGCATGTAAGATTCAGAAAGTTTAACTCACTATGGAAGGAGAGGTAGTTTGCTGTAGTGGTGAGGGCACAAGGCTGGGAAATGGGGACTTCTAGTCCGACCTTAAGTCCAAAGCCAGCGGGGTGACCTTGGGCCAGTTACGCGCTCTCAGCCCTAGGAATAAGAAGCAGGCAAGGGCAAATCCTTCCGAAATCCTTTCCAAGAGAACTGCAGGGATTTGTCCAGGAACTTGCCACACACAGGGAAACAGCCATTGCCACCCGCAAACCATGGTTTGTAGTTTGCCATGTGATTATTGTTCCGGATAGTTGTAGAGGGAGGAAGCAGGAGGAGGAAGGGAGGAAGTTGCCGGCCTCGAGGTGCCGGTTTGCTCAGACGAACTGCCTTCCCACTTGTGCAGGTGCAAAGCCAAGCAGCGTTCCTGCTGCTGATGGAGCTGGCGAGACTGCTTGGCCTGGAAGAAACGAAGGCGGCGACGGAGCAGGAGAAGCACCTGCTGAGGCTGCTCACCCCTCTTACTAAACTTTATACTGCAAAGCAGGTCACGCTCAGTTTGATGCTATGGGCTAATCAGTGTCCACGACTGGCAAAGAGGGCGCCTATACAGGGGCATTGAGTCTACGGGATCAAAGAATTGGGAATCATAGTCAACCCCTCTTCCCCTAGCAACGTTTATTCAAAGGCATCAGTTTTTGTCACAAACTCATGAAGGCAGAATGCCTTTGAATGAAACGGGTTTGTCAGAAGAGGGGCTAGTGGGATCCTGGTTATTTGGTTTGGCAGAAGACCATAAGCAAACAGGCCCCTGAATCCTCAAGTAAATTAGATAAAAGATCAAATGCACAAAAGCAAAAACTTTCAAACATTTACATATCTGGAGCCTGGCAAATTTCTCAGATGTGTAAACAAGTCAGTTTGTGTTTCAGGCGATCGCTATGAACTCGGAAGGCCTGGAGTGTTTTGGAGGACAGGGCTTCATGGAAGACACAGGTGTGCCTGTTATTGTTCGGGATAGCCAGGTAAAGAAGCCCCGGACTTTTAGTTTTGTTTTTTTACTCCTTCTTTACTTTCTTGCATCCTGCTGCTAATTTAGGGAGAAAAAGCAGGAAGAGAAATTTGCACCTTATTTCCTTTGTTTCACTTTTTTTTCCTGACATTCCTTTTGTTATCGCAGAGTTCTGAGATCATGAAGAAAAGGGAAAAAGGTAATTCAGGCCTCTGAATACTCAGAAAGTACTTTCTTAAGGAATGCAGTCTCTTATAATGAATATTTGCCTTTGAAAAAACAATAGTAGCATTCCATAACACCTGAATGTGTTCCAAGTGCATTTGGAAAATAAATTCACTTACAAACCAAACTATTTAAAAATTACATTTCTAAGGTCATTACTGAGAACTGCTATATTTTGAGAATAACATATAAAAGATCTTTCTGACCACATTAATGCTTTTAAAGTACAGAACTTTCATTCATAGAAGGGGAAAAAACCCTTATCCTTGAGTGTTTATAGGGCTAGACTAGGAATGGAAAACCCGAGAATATCATGGAAGCTATTGGGAGACTTTGGGACTGTTATGCTTGGTCAGCCCAACTTATTCCTCCAGGTTGTTGCTTTAGCATCTGTTTCTTGAGTTTTGCTTCCTTTCACCGGCAGGTGCTTTCAATCTGGGAGGGAACCACGAACATCCTGTCCCTGGATGTTCTGCGCTGCATCCTCAAGAGCCAAGGAAAAGCGCTGGATGTCTTTTTCTCCACTGCCCAGGTAGGCTCTCTGAAGGCACCCATACCTGAGTTTGTCACACCACCTATAAATGTTAACATTTGAGATGCTCCTAGTAGAAGCAACAGGCTCACTCGGCCTCATATAAAACTGTGGTGGTCTTTATTGACATTGATTTCTGCTGCTATTGCCCCTTCAGAACTCAGTCCACTGTATTTTGAGGTGCCACTAAACCTATCCTTATTTTTTTGCAACTGTCTTGGGGGGAATAGAGAATCCTATCTTCGGAGAAGTAGCAATTGAGTAACCTCTTTTGCCAGGCAGACGTACTGTGAATTATGTGTGTTTGTTCTATGACTTGGGGGGGTTCCTTGCAGGCCAAGTTGGAGGCAGCTACCCGGCAGCCGGAACTGCAGGCTTCTGTGCAAATAATTCAGAATAATCTGCAAAAACTCAAGCAGTTTGTTCGAAGAATGGACTCGAAGGGAGAAGCTGGCTGGCAGCTTGCAGCGAGAGACTTTGCCTATGATCTGGCATGGATCTACGAAGGTAATGAAAGAATTGCCTCAAAATATTTTGCTTCCTTACCACAAAATCATCTCAAATTGTTTGAGTGTTGCTCAGAAAGACTCTGAATGATAATCCTCTGAAACAACCCAGCATTCGGAGTTTGTATGCAATGCTTAAAAAAAGAGGATTCTGTAGCCAAAAATAAAAGCACACAGAAAGTGGCTCTTGTTGGGGTGATGGAGTATACAGAAAACCGAACAGAAGATGTCAGTGATGCGCTACTGTTAGAAATGTAAAAACACCAAAGATAACAGTGCAAGACCGAATTGATCAAGGAGGCAGGAAAACCCACAGATTTTGAGCTGGGATTAAATTTAACATCAGTAAAATTAGTCTTCTCTTCTATACATGGGATTTGAAACAGTGCAACCTGGGGGTTTTAAGTCAGGAGCTCAGCCAAGCCTCTTATTTGTCGCCTTTAGCTGCTGCATCACCTTCCTAAGCATCCTACTGATATTTCACCTTCCCAGGAATGCTTGTGATTATTGAACAGGCTCAGGATTCTTTCCTAATTCCACAGCTCATGCTGTCAACTGTTCTCCCAAACCCAAGCTTGGCAGTGGCAAAAGAAGAAGCAGGAAGACAGTTCTTTAGGAGAAAGTGGTTCCTGGAATGCTGCTAACCGGGATTAATAGGAAGACTTTAAAGGAGCTTGCAAGTTATTCCCTACAGTGGAGAATTCCCCATGTGGTCAAGTGTGGAGCCGATTCAGGTTACAGGGTAGATCTCATTAGGAGGATAAATCAAAAATGTTCATAGACTGTATTTAATTCCCACAGGAGTCCTTCTACTGGAGCATGCAGCCAGGGCTGGTGCATCGGCCACAAACATCTATGCTGCTCAGAGGTATCCATTAAATCTAACAAGACAGAAACCCAAAAGATTGCACGCATTAACATCAAACACATATCCTGATGAGCAGGAGCAAACATGTGCATGTGCCATTTAAGTGAGCGGCAGGGGCACGTGCACATTGGCCGCTCGCGTGGAACGACCTCCTCTCCCCCCTCCCCACCAGTCCGCAAAGCCGGAAACGTTGGGAAACTCTGTTCTAACTGGTTGTGTGAACAGGTTCCCTTCCTGGATTCTGAGAAAATCATTCACCTCTGTCCTAACAAGGGGGTATGCAATAATTTGTTTACACCAGCTCAAAATGGTGAGCCAAAACCTTTCTCCAATTTTCTGATACCGTATTTTCCGGCGTATAAGACGACTTTTTAACCTAGGAAAATCATCTCAAAAGTCGGGGGTCGTCTTATACGCCGGGTACCCGAATCTGAGTTGCTGGCGCTGACCGTTGACACTTTGGGAGCGTCGGCAACATTGAGTTCCAACCTACAAGAGGTGCCAGGCAGTGCGGAGCCCACGAGAAAGGAATGCGTCCCCACTCTACCCCGGAATTCGGGTCACCTTCCTTCCTTTCCCAGCAGTCCACGGTGAAAGTGGCGCCGCGGTCGACCTGGGCCAGCGCCTTGCACACCTGGCTCTGCGTCTCCATTATGAGAAGCCCCATGCGACTTCGCATGTCTCCGCCCCAGTCGCGCAGCTCTCGCAATCCGCTCACCGGAGGAGCCATGAAGTGCCGCACCGCCTTGCCAGATCTTCCTTGTCCTCCTTTCCCCACAGCTTTTCCCGTTGTAATTGCTGCTGCTGCTACCGCCGAGGCTGCTCCTTCATCTCCGCCCACCGCACCAGACCCAGCCCGGCCAGCACCGCCGTGGCTCCCGCAGTCCAAGCGGATCGGCGCCTGGGCTCGCAGGCGAAGGGTGGGAGTGCGCAGCGATCGACGCCGATCGCTGACACCCACCATCGCCCCAACGGGAAGAACCGCCCAGCAGCGATTCCAAGGAATCGAACATCCTGGAGCAGCGCAGGCCGGCCGGAAGCTTAAACCCCGGGAGCCCAGGTGCCAAACCCCGCACAGCAGAAAAGACATGACAGCCGGTGCCCAGTTCCTTCTGCAGCCATCTGAATCAGCGCCCGGGCTTGCAGGCGAAGGGTGGGAGTGCGCAGCGCACTTTCCTGGCTTGGCGCCGATCCGGACGGCTGCAGAAGGAACTGGGCACCGGCTGTCATGTCTTTTCTGCTGTGCGGGGTTCGGCACCTGGGCTTTAAGCCTCTGGGCCAGCCCGTGCTGCTCCAGGATGTTCGCTTCGGGCTCCTTGGAATCGCTGCTGGGCGGTTCTTCCCGTTGGGGCGATGGTGGGTGGCTGCGAGCCTGGAAGAGGTGGTGAAATGCAGAGCAATACCTCGTGGGGAAGGAGTCCGCCGTGGCTCCCGCAGTCCACTCACCATCGCCCCAACAGGATGAACCGCCCGGCAGTGATTCCAAGGAGCCCGAAGCGAACATCCTGGAGCAGCGCAGGCCGGCCCGGAGGCTTAAACCCCGGGAGCCCAGGTGCCAAACCCCGCACAGCAGAAAAGACATGACAGCCGGTGCCCAGTTCCTTCTGCAGCCATCCGGATCAGCGCCCGGGCTCGCAGGCGAAGGGTGGGAGTGCGCAGCGCACTTTCCTGGCTTGGCGCTGATCCGGACGGCTGCAGAAGTAACTGGGCACCGGCTGTCATGTCTTTTCTGCTGTGCAGGGTTCGGCACCTGGGCTTTAAGCCTCTGGGCCAGCCCGTGCTGCTCCAGGATGTTCGCTTCGGGCTCCTTGGAATTGCTACCGGGCGGTTCTTCCCGTTGGGGCGATGGTGAGTGGACTGCGGGAGCCACGGCGGACTCCTTCCCCACGAGGTATTGCTCTGCATTTCACCACCTCTTCCAGGCTCGCAGCCACCCACCATCGCCCCAACGGGAAGAACCGCCCAGCAGCGATTCCAAGGAGCCCGAAGCGAACATCCTGGAGCAGCACGGGCTGGCCCAGAGGCTTAAAGCCCAGGTGCCGAACCCCGCACAGCAGAAAAGACATGACAGCCGGTGCCCAGTTCCTTCTGCAGCCGTCCGGATCGGCGCCAAGCCAGGAAAGTGCGCTGCGCACTCCCACCCTTCGCCTGCGAGCCCGGGCGCTGATTCAGATGGCTGCAGAAGGAACTGGGCACCGGCTGTCATGTCTTTTCTGCTGTGCGGGGTTTGGCACCTGGGCTCCCGGGGTTTAAGCTTCCGGGCCGGCCTGCGCTGCTCCAGGATGTTCGATTCCTTGGAATCGCTGCTGGGCGGTTCTTCCCGTTGGGGCGATGGTGGGTGTCAGCGATCGGCGTCGATCGCTGCGCACTCCCACCCTTCGCCTGCGAGCCCAGGCGCCGATCCGCTTGGACTGCGGGAGCCACGGCGGTGCTGGCCGGGCTGGGTCTGGTGCGGTGGGCGGAGATGAAGGAGCAGCCTCGGCGGTAGCAGCAGCAGCAATTACAACGGGAAAAGCTGTGGGGAAAGGAGGACAAGGAAGATCTGGCAAGGCGGTGCGGCACTTCATGGCTCCTCCGGTGAGCGGATTGCGAGAGCTGCGCGACTGGGGCGGAGACATGCGAAGTCGCATGGGGCTTCTCATAATGGAGACGCAGAGCCAGGTGTGCAAGGCGCTGGCCCAGGTCGACCGCGGCGCCGCTTTCACCGTGGACCTCCTTGGAATCGCCTTGGAATGCTGGAACCAGCTGGTTGCTGAGCGGAGCTTTCCCCAGGCATCTAGGGGGATATTACCGACGCTCTGACTTCCCCAGACCGGTGGGGCTCGCCATCAGTGGGGATCAGCTGGGGAAGTCGGAGCGTGGGTAATATCCCCCTAGATGCCTGGGAGAAGCTCCGCTCAGCAACCAGCTGGTTCCAGCATTCAGCAGCATGCAGCCTTGACTAGATCGGCACAGCTTCCTGTCAATGTTGTCGGCGCTTCCGTAGCGTCATCAGTCAGTGCCAGCAATTCAGATTCATGAAGCTGTGCGGATCTCGACAAGGCTGCATGGGTGAAGGAAAAAAACCTGGTACAAAATAGCCCTCTTGCCACTACACATAGCGTAGCCCATTACCTTTCTCTACAGTACAGCAACAATACATACAGTACAGCAACAGTACATACAGTATAGTATACAAATATAACAGTCAAGACCCCATCATGGCTCCACCAGCAAGAAGAAAGAAATATGAAGCCAGTTTTAAACTTAAAGTTGTAAACTTTGCCATGGAACATAATAACTGTGCTGCTGCAAGACAATATGGAGTAACAGAAAAGATGGTTCGGGACTGGAAAGCAAATGTAAAAGCATTAAAGAGTATGCCAAGGGGTAAGTGTGCATTAAGAAGAGGCACCCCACATTGGCCAGAACTCGAAAAACATGTAGCAGACATGGTGAATGAGCATCGCCAAAACGGTTATGTAGTTACACGAAATAAAATACGTTTGTTTGCACTTCAATGGGCCAAATCTAACCCAGATCACAGCAACAGATTTAAGGCCACTGTATCCTGGTGTACTAGATTCTTGGAAAGGCATAATTTGGTTCTGAGGCAAAAGACAAAAATTGCACAAAAATTACCTGCAGATCTTGATGCCAAAGTAAATAGTTTCCATCGATATGTAATAAAACAGCGCAAGAAACATGGCTATGCGTTAAGTAGTATCGGAAATATGGATGAAACTCCAATGAATTTTGATATGATTGGAAATAAAACTGTCCATCCAAAAGGTGAAAAAACAATTTTAATTAAAACAACAGGACATGAGAAGTCCAGTTTTACAGTGGTACTAGCATGCACAGCTGATGGCTCCAAACTGAGACCAATGATTATTTTTAAAAGAAAAACAATGCCGAAACTAAAGTTCCCTGTTGGTTGTTTTGTACATGTGAATGAAAAAGGCTGGATGGATGAAGAAGGGGTAAAGCTATGGCTTGATAATATATGGAGCAGGCGACCAGGTGGACTTATTCAAAAACGTAGTCTACTGGTGTGGGATATGTTCAGGGCTCATTTAACTCCCAGCACCAAGCAAAGGCTTGCAAGAATAAACACAGATGCGGCAGTTATTCCTGCAGGATTGACATCGTTGGTACAGCCACTGGATGTGTGCCTAAACAAGCCATTTAAAGATCGCATTCGAGAACAGTGGAATGAGTGGATGGTTAGCGGTGAAAAGTCATTCACAAAAGGAGGAAACATGCGTGCTCCACAGTTGGATGTTTTGTGCAAGTTTGTCATAAAAGCCTGGAATGATATTGATGCAGAAACAGTAATCAAGTCTTTCAAGAAGTGTGGCATATCAAATTCATTAGATGGTATGGAGGACGACTACTTGTGGCAAGATGAAGAGGAAGCCGAAGCTGAGACCACACCATCTGATACGGAATTAGATCCATATGATGACTGCCTTACAAATGTATCACAAGATGTCCTTGATGTACTTATGATATCAGATGACGAACAGGAGGATTTTGAAGGCTTTTAAAGGGAAACTGTCACGCCAGCAAAACCTGTAAAAATAGCTTGCAGTTATGATGGGCGTTACTGACTCGCCAGGGACTTGCCCGGCACTGGCTCTCTATTGTTTGTTATCTTCCTCCTATCATCATCAGTTCCAGTTTGGTTGACAGCTTAGAAAACAAACAGCATGGCAGCTCCCATGGGTTTATTGTCTTATCCTTCCTTTCAGCTTTAGAGTGAATTAGGAAAAGTTTAATCCAATTGCACTGTTTTATGTTGACATGTTTGATGACAAACAGCCTTATGTTTATAAGTGACAGTTTTCCTGCTAAGTACCTGCGTGTCATAAGCATTTGAATTAAAATTACCATATTGAAATCAAATCTGATGTTTTTTAATTTTTATTTGGTGTGCGTTGGAAGAGGGGTAGTCTTATACGGCGAGTATAGCCCAAACCCTATATTTTAACAGGAAAAGTAGGGGGTCGTCTTATACGCCCAGTCGTCTTATACGCCGGAAAATACGGTATATATGTGTCATTAAGCTCAAGGCAGATGCCATCAAAGCTTTCTGCTGTATACTCTTATTGAATGTTGATTGTCACAGACCTGCGTCGGTAGCCAAGAGGCGCTATCACCTTTCAATCGTGGCAACAGGAAGCAATGTTGAGGTAGATGGGGTCTGAAACTAAGAAATCCAGTTTGAATTTGAAGGCAGAAGGCTTTCTTCTCTCTTCTGCAGGTGGTGTCAGGAGGACGTCTGCCTCGTGGACAGAGAAGAGAAGGCTGGTTCTTACAATTCTACAGCAGCTTCCCTGGATAAATCTTTGGTGTATGATGGGTATCCTTCTCTGAGAGGAAAACTGTAGCAAGTATCAGCTGATCACTAATAAAACGAAGGACAGGAATACAAAATTAAATCCATATTATTTAACAGTAACGATAATACCTTTGGCTTTCCACAGACTTTAGGTAATGCTGTATATTCAAAGTGTACTGGCAGATGCTAAGTATTATGGCATTCAATTCTCATTTTTACCATTTGACTACCTGTAGTGATCTCTGGCAACTTCTATTCTCTCAATTAAAAGTGATTCTTAATATACTACTCCCATCTATATAAATGGGTGTGAAATTAAAATTGTTTTCATAATTTGTCCAATAATGTCATGATGGACATAACACTGTAGATATCTGACACCTGTGATAAATGTCCTTGAAATATTGAATATGGATGTTTAAAAAAATTTCTTTCTCTTTTAGATTATAAATATCCTTTCGTGATTCAGAACAATGTTTTCTTTTTGTGTAATTCTTCCATTCTGATTTCTTTTTTAAAAAGAGTTAAACTTTCTTTTTAAAAAATTATTTTAACAATTAAAAAATTCTTTTAAGAATTACACAGAACCTTTTCTAAAGTTTTGTTTATGCATATAGATTTAAAAGAAAAGAATGTCTATGCCTTTGCATACTTTGAATAAAGAAATATCTGGCTTGCTGTAATTATTTTCTTAATAATTAACAAAATATATTAAATCTGGTATTCCCTGTTTGACCTCTTTTCAGAACTCACAAGTTTGCACTTGTGTATTATGAAATTGATTGAACATAACTTGGGCTAAACAACTAAACCCAAATAAATGAAGACAGGTGGATTATTGTTGGAGCTCAAGCTTATTTTCTACCAGTGTAGTTTGTAATTAATGGTCGATTTTCTCTTGATGCCATTTGGGGTCCTGGGACCAGAATATGTGGGACAATGAAGTCAAGAGGTGGGCTACATAGAAGCAAGGACTACCTACATAATTTAGTGTTCTGCCTTTGCTAAGAGCTACCCCAACCAACTTTGCTGGGAATCCAGTGTACATTGTTTCACTTTTTGCATGCAAATAAATTTAGCACGTTGGATCTTCAAAATGCTTTGGCTGTTTTATGTGAGAAAGGTTTGGGCCACTACATTGGAGACAGCTCTGAGGGCTGCCAAAAGGGAGATCTGCAAATGGCTGGCCCATTCTTGCTCCAGAGCAATCTCAGTTAGGGAGTTAAGGCAGCAAACATGGCTACCCTCTAAATAGCAGGTTCCACAAGAGCTTTCCGGGAAGAGACCTCGCAGGTAACTGATGTAGGAAATTGAAACTGCAAGCAGCCTTTTCACCAGAACCAGGGACTCTTGCTCAGAAGCAATTCGGCTTGGAAAGAGGGCCGTTTCCTGCGTCAGACAAAAATGAGTTGCATGTCTGTTAAGAAAGCAAAATCAAAGGCAAATCCCCAATTTTCTTTCCTAACCATTTTGTTCATCTGGAGTTTCATACCTTCAAGGTTTTATGCTTCTGGCCGATGTGCGTGATTTGGGCTGTAGCCATATTAATTTGAAAAGCTGGCTTTTGGGTCACAACCTAAAGGAAGACGAGACAGTTCTATTTGATATAATTTTTGCATTCAAACAATGTGCATCCAGCTTGTGCTTATCCTTTGATCTGATCATCTGTGATGAGCACAAATTGCCATCAGCAGCGCCCTCCTGACTAGGAGTTTCTTTCATCCCCAGATTCTGCTGAATTTTTCTCTTTTCAAACTATGCATTTTATGCATTGCTGTTTTTTATGTATTTTTTTGCCTTTAAGTCTTTTTTTTTTTTAACCTTTAAAATTTGTGTTTTAAAACATTTAATACTGGATAAACTGCAACAGAAGACAATAAAAAAGGACACTGTAGCTTGAATATAAAACATGAGTCAATAAGCAAAATGTTGCAATTGTCAGAACATCCAAAATGCACTGTTTCAGTTTTGAGGGGGTTGTTTGTTTTTATTATTGGTTTAAAGGTTTGTTTCAAAACATCTAAAGAGCAAAATGAAGACAAAGACAAGACATTATGGGTGAAAATAAATGTAATTGAATATAATTTGACATGTTTTCAATTTGATTTTTAAATCAATGCATGGATGCCCTGATTTGTTTTTAAATCAATGCCACAGGCAAGTGAAGAGGAAAAAAAAACCTTTTTAGGAATAATTTAAGGGCAGGCAACAGAAGAGAAAAAGCTCTTCTTCATAATAATTTAAGGAATAACCAGTGGAAGAGAAAATATACTTTATAGCAATAATTTAAGCAATAGGGAGCTGAAGAACGAAAGGCTCTCTTTAACAATAATTTAAATGGTAGAGAGCTCCTTTGAATATCCATTTATTACAAAGATGGGAAAAATAAGAGTAACTTTTCAAAAAGCTGTGAGGGGATTTTGGCGGGAAGAAGGAGGCCATCTTGGTCTGCCATCATTTCCCCTCAGGTGCCTCATTCCCCCCCTCAAGCCCCGCCTGGGCAGCTCTCTTCTCAGTCGTTCTTTTAACTTTTTATTCCTTTTTCTTTTATTTCTTGCTATTTATTGCATCCCTCATTCGCCCTTGGGCTCGGGGCAGCCTATAAACCTCCCAACAGAAAGACTAAAATAGCTAAAATAATATTTCTTCTTGTAGGGAGTTGGGTAGTGACTGGGCTGCCTGCTTTTCTCTTTCTTTGGAACATCAAAGCTCTTTTCATTTTATTTGGGAGGTAAAAAGTGGCCCAATTGGTAAAATTCTGTTTTGTTTCGTTTTTTTTCCTCTCACTCTGCCGTCCCCACTTCTGTTTAGTTAAACCTCAGACGAAGCTCTCTTTTCAGCTGAAGGAAGATAAACATTTGGGCAGGAAAAGACAACATGCTCAATTTTTTTAGTGAATGAAGCACACAAAATATTTTCTTCTTCTTTCAGATCCTACCCCGCTTTTGTATTTGTGGCCTGTTATTATAAAAAGCTTAATAATGTAAGGAATAGCCAATTGAAGAGAAAATATACTTTACATAATAATAATTTAATAGAGAACTGAAGAACAAAGGAATCTTTTTAAACATTAATTTAAGGGGCAGGCAATGGTAGATAAATATCTCCCTAGATAAATATCTAGGGAGCTGAAGAACGAAAGGCTCTCTTTAACAATAATTTAAATGGTAGAGAGCTCCTTTGAATATCCATTTATTACAAACATGGGAAAAATAAGAGTAACTTTTCAAAAAGCTCTGAGGGGATTTTGGCGGGAACAGGGAGGCCATTTTGATCCTCCCTTCATTTTCCCCTCAGGCACCTCATTCCTCTCTCAGCCCTGCCTGGTCAGCTCTTCTCTCTGGTGCCTTTTTAGCTCTTTTATTCCTTTTTCTTTTATTCCTTGCTACTTATTGCCTCTCCCATTCTCCCCTGGGTTCAGAGCAGCCTATGAATCTCCCAACAGAAAGATTAAAATAGCTAAAATAAAATTTCTTCCTATAGAGAGTTGTGTACTGACTGGGCTGCCTGCTTTTCCCCTTTCTTTGGAGCATCAAAGCTCTTTTCATTTTATTTGGGAGGCAAAAAGTGGCCCAATTGTTAAAATTCTGTTTTGTTTTTTCCTCTCTTTCTCTTACTCTGCCATCCCCACTTCTTTGTGGGTCAAAATAACATTTCTTCCTGTAGGGTACCGACTAGGCAGGCAGCTTTTCTCTTTCTTTTGAACATCAAAGCTCTTTTCATTTTATTTGGGAGGTGAAAGGTGGCCCAATTTGTAAAATTCTGGGTTTTTTTTTCCTCCTTCCTCATTCTGACATCCTTGATTCTCTCTGTCATGTGAGACCAGCTCAGGGGAAAAGCTGTTTGCACATGTTCTATGGAACTCTTCTCTTAAATAGAGAACATTGTTGGTTAGAAGAAATAGAATAAAGTTCTATTCTCAGCTCAAGCTGGACAAAAAATTTGGATCCAGTTTTGGTCGCCATGATATAAAAAAGATGTTGAGACTCTAGAAAGAGTGCAGAGAAGAGCAACCAAGATGATGAGGGGGCTGGAGGTTAAAACATATGAAGAATGGTTGCTGGAACTGGGAATGTCTAGTTTAATGAAAAGAAGGACTAAGGGAGACATGATAGCTGTCCTCCAATATTTGAGGGGCTGCCACAGAGAGGAGGAGGTCAAGCTATTTTTCAAAGCACCCTAAGGCCAGACAAGGAATAATGGATGGAAACTAATCAAAGAGAGAAGCAACCTAAAACTAAGGAGAAATTTCCTAACAGTGAGAACAGCTGATTGAAGTGAAACCCTATCCCATTTCAGACAAATGGTTATCCAACCTCTTCTTAAAAACTTCCAGTGTTGGAGCATTCACAACTTCTGGAGGCAAATTGTCCCACTGGTTAATTGTTCTCACTGTCAGGAAATTTCTCCTTAGTTCTAGGTTGCTTCTCTCCTGGATTAGTTTCCATCCATTGTTTGTTTTCTCAGCTTCTGGTGCTTTGGAGAATAGCTTGACTCCCTCTACTTTGTGGCAGCCCCTCACATATGGAAACACTGTTATGTCTCCCCTAGTCCTTCTTTTCATCAAACTAGACATAGCCAGTTCCTGCAACCGTTCTTTGTATGTTTTAGCCTCCAGCCCCCTAATCATCTTTGTTGGTCTACTCTGCACTCTTTCCAGAATCTCAGCATCTTTTTTATAATATGGGTACCAAAAGTGGATGCATTAATGTATTCAAAGTGTGGTCTTATTGAGGCTTTGTAAAGCAGTACTAATATTTCAGATGAACCAGGGAACAAGAGGTCTGTCCTTCCAGTTTTGGAGTGAGGAACGGCCAGAAGAAGTCAGGAGAAAGCAGCCCTTTAGATATTGGAAGACTGCTATCATGTCTCCCCTGGTCCTTCTTTTCATCAAACCTAGACATCCCCAATTCCTGCAACATTCTTTGTACGTTTTAGCCTCCAGTCCCCTAATCCTCTTTGCTGCTTTTCTCTGCGCTCTTTCTAGAGTCTCTCAACATCTTCCTTACATCGTGGCGACCAAAACTGGATGCGATATTCCAAGGGTGGCCTTTCGCTTCCTCCTTTGGGGAACTTCGGGGAGCTCGCCCTGCGCTCGCAGAGGCACTGCAGAGATTGCACGGCTCTCGTTTTTGCCACCTTCTTTTGCAATGGGAGAGGATGAATTGGGGAGCTTCCCGCCGCCCAGCAGCAAAAAACAGGCCGAAGAGCTGCCTGCCAACCGCTAGGCGTCCCTGACCCCTTTCTTGGCCCAGCCCCGAGTCGCTCTCGCATCGCGATCCTTTGCTCTCGTATGAAGCGTTAAAATCTCCTCCCCGGGGCACCCACCTGCATCAAACCTGTGTAGGACTCGCCCCGACCGCATGGCACTTCCCCAGCGGGAGCCTTTGCGAGAACCGAGAAACTGCGGAGCGCTCGAGGGTGCAAGCATGGAGGCGCCTCGGATGGGGAACCTGTACCTGGAAGACCCCTTGCTCCAGGGTTACCTGAGAGCCCATCTGCCCGCTCAGGTGGGTGAGCGCCAGGCGGGGATTTGACGGTGGGGGCCGCAGGGCTGGCTCGGCGCTTCTCCGCCTCCTTTGCTGCCCGTGGCCCGCTCCCCATCGCTTTTGCTCCTGTGCCCCCTGCCCCTGGCCAGGTCCCTTGACCGGATAGGGACAGGAGGGTGAGATGCGCACCCAGTTGGGAACCGGGCAAGGGGATGGACTACAAGACCTCCGAGGTTCCTTCCAGCCGGATGGTTCTATGACAGAGCCAAGGAGGCTGGGAAGCTCCAATTTCTGCCTCTTGTGTAAGAGTGTCTCCTCCAACCTTTTTCAAAGGGGTGCTACTGTACAATTCTCTTCCCCCAGCCAGCTGGTGTGAGGTTACAAAACAGGCCAGGACAGTTTACATCATACTGAGAAGGAAGGAAAACTGGCAGAAGAATATTAGAAATTGATTAGGGACTTAATATGTTTGGAGGAGGGGAGTAAACTGAGTTTCCATGAAAAGAGCTCCCTCTCCTTTTAGAGTTATGATGGCAGAGTTCAAATCATGTTTTTCCTGAAGTAGTTTTAAACTTTGATATTTCCATTTTTGGGAACCCTGTCACAATTTTGAACGCTCACTGATTAAGTCCTTGTTCATTAAGTGAGGACTACCTTTAGAATATGCTGTCTCTGCTGTTTATTCAGACAAATTGTATAATGCAACATTATCAAAAGGAAAAATCTTTAAGCAAATACCTTTGGCATATATATGTTGGATACCATTGCTTATCTGAGGGAGATGGAATGTTCTATTCCATTCTAAACAAATAGAATGGAACAGAACGTTTACATGAGCATCCTGATTCTGGAAACACAAATTTGCAGCCTTGAAAAAAACAGCAATGATCCAATTCACTCATTAGATTACAACAACAGAGTTTCAATTTGATACAATAGCATTGCAAACAAATGATTATACAAAAACGTATCTTAACTTGTAGCATCTACAAGTTAAGCACCTGTGGTTCTTGTAATATTGCAGTTCACATCATTAGCCATGGTGGTTGAGGCTATTTGGAGTTCTGGCTCAGCCACTTTGAGTGAGTAACATTTTCTACCACCCTTACCTTATGCAGTGCAACCTGAATATTGTTAAATCATTATGTACAACAAATGTCGCACACTTTGTAATATTCCACCATAAGTAAATCGGGTGAAATCCAGCAGGTTCTGAAAGGTTCTGGAGAACTGGCAGCAGAAATTTTGAACAGTTTGGAGAACCGGCAAATACCACCTCTGGCTGGCCCCAGTGTGAGGTGGGAATGGAGATTTTGCACTTTCCTTCCCCTGTCACACCCACCAAAACACACCCACCAAGCCACACCATGCCCACCAAGCCACGCCCACAGAACCCGTAGTAAAAAAAATTGGATTTCACCACTGAAGTAAATCATCCATATCACCAGCAACTCAAAGTTTATAAGTCACTTTTTCCAAGGCCTTCATAACTTTGAACTGTTATTAAACAAATGCTTATAAGTCAAGGACTAGCTGTACATTTAATGTACTAACAGTATATATTTGTTTTTTCCTCCAGCTGCCCAAAGACAAATCATGCATTAGATTCCCACTCACGCTAAAGAGCTAAACAAGCTCCGGAAGCCTTGTGAGAACCATCAAAAACTTTGATTCATATATATCCCTTTTCAATGCTGTATTTTCATCAATTGTTTTACCCAAGAAAAGGATGATGGGAATACAGTGAACGAAGCTTGAAACTGAGCCCATATATAATCTGCGTGTTCTTTAGGAAAGACACTGAGAGGCGACTTGGTTGTTCTAAGAACTAACCACAAACATAGCTTATTTGAAGAAGCAACACCTGATGAAACTGCTGGCCAAATAAAGAAATCAGCAGCCCTTTAACTTAGCTTCCTTTGTTTCTTTCAAAACTACATTTTGATACCTGTCCTACCACCTCTTCATGTTCCATATTTATGCATTGACCTTGTAGGTGTTTGCTGAGGTGAACGTTGACCTGGAACGGTTCGGAGCTCGTTTGAGAGATGAAATTGACTTCTTGGACCGTGAGTGTGAGCTAAACCCTCCTAGATTATTGCATTTTGATGCCTGGGGACAACGTGTGGACCAAGTGACCACCTGCCCAGCCTGGAAGAGGTTGAAGGACATCTCTGCTGAGGAGAGCCTTGTGGCTGAAGGTTATAAAAGGAGATATTCCCGTTGGAGGTACTGCTGTGGTTTACGGGAGCCATGCAAAACCATGTGACCCTGTTTGGGTATCTCTTGCATATTCTTGAATCTTAGCATGG
Source organism: Pantherophis guttatus (assembly GCF_029531705.1). The sequence continues at coordinate 972,382 of NW_026844143.1, forward strand.
CTTAATGTTTGGTTTTGTTTATTTTTTTAAATTATTATTTTGTTTAATAATAATAATCCACCAATTTAAATAGTATAAAAAGAAAAGATATATAAAGACATGACTTCATCACAATTCATCACAACTACAAACAATTTCAGTAACTTCAATAAATTATCAACTTCCCCGATATTTCAAGAAAATATCTTTTCTTCCCTTATCTCTTATCTATGAACCAATTTTAAAGCATTGTCATTCAATCCTCATTAGCAAAAGTCCATTAAGAGATACCAGAAACAACAACATATATTTTAACCAAATAATCCAACTTTACAGTCCTTTCTTTCAATTTAAGGATTTTGGTCTTTAGACCCTTAAAATCAGCAGTCTCCAACCTTTTGGATACCATTCCATAGAAAACAATTTTTCCTCGAAACCAAGGTGGGGAGGAGGGGGGACTGATTTCATGCGTTATCTAGATCTCAAGGACAGATGAAGCTTCACTCACTTGCGTGGTCCAGTTAGAAATGAGTCGCAGAAAGATACTAGTCCATGACCCGAGGTTGGGCCCCCCTGCTTTAAATAGTGTCCCAGAATTTGATTTGTCAGTCTCTTCTCAGAAGCACCTTCACATTTTAACATCTTCATTGTAAATCTAAGATAAAAAGCTATACAAATCTAGTTTGTTATTTGTAGATCCCTTTTAATTATTAAGACAAGTTGTTTTGATTTGTAAATCCAATATAACATCTTTTTCCATATTGATCTTATAACCTGTCAACTATGGAGATTCTCAGTCATCTAGGTCATGATGGTCCCAAAGTGCTTTTTTTCAAGAGGCAACTGGACTTTATGTTTTTTATTTGAAGACATTTCACTTTTCATCCAAGAAGCTGAATCTTTAGCAATCAGAGCTGAAGAAACTTCTTGGATGAGAAACCAAAACCCAGAAAGTTCAGTTGCCTTTTGAAAAAGCACCTTGGGACTCTATACCTGTGGGAGTCTATTCTCTTCTGGTCTCTTGGTGGGGAGCTTTTATCCGGAATACATGTGGGCGATCCCAAGTCCTCTTCTTGTTCAGAATTCCAGACAGGAATTCTGAGAAGCTAGCTCCTTCCTCATTTTGTTGCAGTCATGGGCTCTGCTCTCCAGGGAGTCAACTTCAATTCACCAACTGCTTCCTCAGAAGTCCTTTTCCTTTTCCAGTGTGTTTCAAATCTGCCATTTAGGCATTTTGGGGAGGCATGCCAAGTTCATCTTCATGTATTTCTCTTTTTGCAGCCGTGTTTATCAAATTGCCAAGATGTATCTTTTTATGTCCAATTCTGCTTGCTATGGATGCCCTCTAGCCATGACTGATGGAGCAGCAAAAGTAATTGAGGTAAGTCTTTGCAAAGGGGGAACTGCTAGAAGTGACCGTTTTTGTTATTTAAAACGTCCAGGTGTCCTTAGTAACATTTGTAAAAATCTCTCTGTCCTATCCCCTATCCCTCTGTTTTATGCTAACAAGTTGGAAAGTCACATCCATTTTGTACCTGTTGAATAGTCATAGCTCTTTCCATCTACACCATCAAAAAATTCCCTGAAGGATGGTTGGATTCTCCCCCCACGCCCCAATAATACTCTCCCAGGATCTGGCTCCAATTCCAGATCATTTTACTTTGTAAGCCATCCAGATTCATCAAGAATGAATTGGGTGGCTATGTATATTATCTTGAACAAATAAATATAAATAATAAATTATGTTCGTTGACTCAGGGAGAATTGCCATCTTTGGTCCTGGATGGGATGGCACTACCCCAAACAGACCCTGTGCGTAATCTGGGGATTCTCCTGGACTCACAACTCCTGCTTGAAGAGCAGGTGATGGTCACAGCCAGGAGAGCCTTCGCGCAACTGCGAGTTGTGCACCAGTTACACCCTTTCTTGGACTAGCAATCCCTACCCACAGTCATTCATGCCTTAGTCACTCCCCGTCTTGACTATTGCAACACGCTCTACATGGGGCTGCCGTTGAAGAGCATCCGGAAGCTCCAGTTGGTGCAAAATGCAGCGGCCCACATGGTTTTGTGCGGACCCCGGTATGCACATATATCATCTCTCCTGCGGGAGCTGCATTAGCTGCCAATTTGCTTCCAGGTGCAATTCAAGGTGTTGGTTGTCACCTTTAAAGCCCTTCATGGCTTGGGACCAGGTTATCTGAAGGACTGTCTCTTGTCAGTCACATCTACTGGACCCATTAGAGTGAGGAGGCAGGGAATGCTGCGGGTCCCATCCCCAAGGGAGATACACCTGGTGGGACCCAGAAGGGCCTTCTCCGTGGTGGCTCTCTCTCTCTCTGGAACATCATTCCCCCAGACCAGAGATTAGAACAGCCCCCACTCTAATTCTCTTCTGGAAGGAGCTGAAGACCTGGATCTGCCAGCGGGCTTGGGGAACCCAGAGTGGGATGGAGCCCATTAAATGGCTCGTGTGATCGGCTGTCGCTGGGGTGGGAGGTGGGGGTCGGGTGATTTTATTACATTAACTTATTTGATTTTTTTTATGAGTTGTACTGTTTTTAAATGTATTTTTTTATATTCTGTAAGCCGCCTTGAGTTGCCATGGGCGAATAGACGGCAATATAAATCTAATAAATAAATAAAATCTCCCGTCACTCCCAGAGCCTGTACAACGATACTGAATCTGTGTGCCAAAAGCCACAGTTGATGATGCAACTTAACAACTGGTTCTCAAAGTAGTCTTGATAGGGAAGAGGTGAACATTTGGCTGCTGAAATCAAAGGGAGTAGAAGACCTGTTGGAACACAGCATCTTTCAACTGCTGCCTATTTGTTGCTATTGTAGGTGAGATCAGCAGAAGTGTGGATGCACACCCTAATGGCTGATTTGCTGAAAGAGACATACTACATTCAGAAGTCAAAGGCCAGGCCAGTCTGAGCCTCAGTTGAGTTTCTGCAGACAAAAGGTTTATGCAGTGAACGGGTGAAGCACCCAGAACTGAAGGCACAAGAATAATTGTCAAGTGTATAAGGGGTCACTTCCAGGCATTAGGAAGCCTCCACCAAAGAGATTTTATAACCCAGGCTGCAGCTCTTTACTCCAATTCATCTGGCATTCATTAATCCTGAAGAGCCACCCAGGAGAGCAACTCAAAGCACCCTGTCTTAGAAGGAAGCCTTGGGGCACCTCTGGGTCTTTTAATTGGAAGCCCCTGGCTGAGTAGCTGCATGGGTTAATCCAGTTCAGAATCTTGTATGCTAGCAGGAATTGATTTTAACCTGGTTCCTCTCTGCCATGTTCCATATAGTACAAAGGCCTTGGTGATCGTCCTCCCCTTGCCCTCCCCTTTCAGACCTATGGGTGCAGTAGCTCCCTTGCCTAACTTTGCTGCTCAGCGACTTTTGCCATGACCTTGCTGTGCCAGGGAACCTGATTATCTAACTGCAAATAGGCCCCCAATTTTGATGGTGATCACTGTATGCTTTTAGTCCTCTTGCTTGTGTCATCCCATCTCACATAGGAACTGAAGGCCGGGCTGACAGATATTTCATCTCTCCATCCATCTATATACAGTATCTGCCTTTTGTCTCTTGCTTGCAACTCCAACAGTCTTTAGGGATCCCAAAACCCCTGGAAGAAGCCTATGCTCGTTTGACATCAGCTGACCCCAAGACATTCTGGATCTCTGGCCAATGGATGACTGAACGCAAAGGCGGCTCTGATGTTGGTAAGGGGATGCAACATGGGAGACCCAATCCTTTCTTTCTGAAATAATACAGGTTAGCGAATAAGATTGTATTTGGGTAGACTGACTTACTCAACAGTCTGCATTTAAAGAAGTTTACATTCATATGTTAGGCTATTTTTCCAGGCATGTTTTGTGGGGGGGGGGTGCTACATTTTGAATTAATTTATGTATGCTGTTCTATAAAAAAGGGAATGGGAAATCCATAAACTACAACTTGCACAATGGCTATACAAATTACCGCCTTATAGATTAATCTTCAATGCAGTTCTTCTGCAATCACAGATGGCAGATAAAATCAGATATCTTGTTCACACAGAGGCTACCCAATATCCCTGATGAAACACCTCTTCAGAGGCAGAGGAATTGTGCTGTCAGCTAATTTAAACTTTAATAGCTAGACTATTAAATAGTGATTGACATTAATGAGAAAGGATTGCATTTTTAAAAGGCATTTTGGTGTTTCAACGTTTGGGATCTAGTCTGGCTATAAGAAAAGGTTTGTTTGCTTGAGCAAGCACTACCTCTTGAAGTCCAACCTACCTCACAGGTTTGTGCTGGGGAAAATAAGAAAAGGGAGTTGTGAAGGTCACCATAAACTCCTGAATGGAAAGCAGAAGCAAAATTTAATCAACCAGTGGTCATTAGTCCTCTTTTAGGGAAAATTCCCAGCCCAAAAATGTGGGGGTTTTTTCCCCAGGTGGTGGAACAGAAACTGTTGCACGGGAACTTCCAGATGGCTCCTACAGCCTGCATGGATTCAAATGGTTCACATCAGCAGCTGATTCAGAGATGACGCTGACCCTGGCAAGGATCGTGGGCCCTGATGGGCAAGTAAAACAGGTCAGTTTCCCAGGCCAACCCAAAGAATATGAAACAGCAGCTTGCAAGTAGTTACACGGTCAGTAATGTCCGAATTCCAGCTCCGTTTATGTGGTCTGAAGCTAGCATCTTTTGTGTGGCAGGGCTCCCGAGGCCTCTCGCTCTTCTACCTGAAAATATATGAGGATGGGAAGCTGAACGGCATAAAAATAGAGAGGCTGAAAGAGAAGCTGGGCACGAGGGCGTTGCCAACGGCAGAGCTGTTGCTGGATGGAGCTCGAGCACATCTGGTAGGAACCACGGAGGAAAGTATTTCGTCCGTTCAGGACATTGAGAGGAGCACAGAGAGTGCGGTCAGGCAGGGAAGGCTGCTGACCTTGAAAGGAGGGAATCAGCAAGATGGAAGGGCTCACTTAGACCAGCATTTTTCAGGCTTGGCAACTTTGAAATATGTAGACTTCAATTCCCAGAATTCCCCAGCTAGCATATGGATTTATACCAGTAGGTGGAAAAGCTATGCAGGGGAAGATCCTCACCTTTAGTGTCTGGTGCGGCTTACTTCAAACGATTTCTGTTGTTTTTAAAACTGTTAGCAGAAAAAAAAAAGCTTGAGACTTCTGAACAACGGTTCAAAAAAATTTTGACCCCAGAGGATGGTACAATAGGCCTCTTTGGTGCATTCAGTTGCAAATATGGTTTTAGTATCGTATGTTGCTCCTTTGCTTGAATTGTGTGTACTCAGCTTTATGGTTCCTCTGATACACACACTTTGTACATTTTTAGAATTAGTTATTTAAATTGAAAGGTTGGTTTGTAGGTCTAGTCTTCCTGCCTTTGCTTCAAGCCAAATGCTCTTCTCTTTCTCTGATCCTGAAAATGGTATTTAAGAATTTTTTTTTTGGGGGGGGGGGGGGAATGTACCACTGCTGCCCATTTAATTGCAATTAGCTTTTTAAGGGGAACCGAATCAAATCGTTTGAAGCTGTTCCTTGTTGCTTTCAGATCTCTACGGAAGGCCAGGGGATACCTTACATTGCCAACATGTTGAACATCACTAGGATCTATAATGCTGTGGCTGCAGCAGGAAGTATGAGAAGGTGATTTTCAAGCCTGAGAAGTAAAAGCAACTAAGAAAAACTATATCTGGACAAAATTAAAAGCAATTCAGTTCTACTGTTATCTCAAGGATAATTGGGCAAAGAGTGAGAACAATTGGGAAAATGTAGTTTGGCATGTCCTAAATTTCAAACTGCTAAAGATGTGATGACATCACCTGAAAATGTTGGTCAACTTCCTGCAAACTATAGAGGATTACTCAGGTGTATTAAAAGCATTTCAACATCGTCACACACCTATCTGCAAACTTTGTTTTAAGCAAAAAGAATATGCCAAAAAAATACCCATTTTGTTCTCCAGTATTGGCAGCATGTGTTGTTGTCTGCCTGCAGCCTGCAGAGCTGGCAGCAGAGCCGGACAGTGAGGAGGCTGGGGAGGAACATGGGTTCCTGAATGGAGGGGTTGTTCCCGTAGTCTGTATAACGAGAAATGGAAATAATTTTGCTACCTAGAGGCTGGATTGATAAAGAGGAAAAAATACCTAGCATTTTTATTATATTAATGTTATATCCCTCCAGTGTATAACGTTATATATTATCTTCGGTGATATCAGAAATAGTAGAGGTCTCCTGCGAGAGCAAGGGGTTGGACTAGATGACCTACAAGGTTCCTTCCAACTCTTGTTACTGTTACAGTGTTATGCCTTAATTAAAGAATGAAATTAAATGCTGGGAAATAGTAGAAATACATTTTAAAAATTGGAGCAAAGGCAGCACTTAATCCCTGTGGCTGGCTTTGTTCCCATCCATAGAATGGTCAACCTGGCACGGGATTATGCCACCAAAAGGGAAGCCTTTGGAAAACCCCTCAAAGATCACCCTTTGCACATGCAAACTCTGGCACGAATGGAGGTGAGCACACGCCCTCTTGGGTCCAGACTCCAGGGGTACTTGGGAAAGATTCCAGAATGTTCTCCTATGGTTGTTTGGAATCAGATGCCAGTGTAGGGAGAGTAGCATACAATTGGAGAACTTTAACAACAGAATGAAGCATGTAAGATTCAGAAAGTTTAACCCACTATGGAAGGAGAGGTAGTTTGCTGTAGTGGTGAGGGCACAAGGCTGGGAAATGGGGACTTCTAGTCCGACCTTAAGTCCAAAGCCAGCGGGGTGACCTTGGGCCAGTTACACGCTCTCAGCCCTAGGAAGAAGAAGCAGGCAAGGGCAAATCCTTCCGAAATCCTTTCCAAGAGAACTGCAGGGATTTGTCCAGGAACTTGCCACACACAGGGAAACAGCCATTGCCACCCGCAAACCATGGTTTGTAGTTTGCCATGTGATTATTGTTCCGGATAGTTGTAGAGGGAGGAAGCAGGAGGAGGAAGGGAGGAAGTTGCCGGCCTCGAGGTGCCGGTTTGCTCAGACGAACTGCCTTCCCACTTGTGCAGGTGCAAAGCCAAGCAGCGTTCCTGCTGCTGATGGAGCTGGCGAGACTGCTTGGCCTGGAAGAAACGAAGGCGGCGACGGAGCAGGAGAAGCACCTGCTGAGACTGCTCACCCCTCTCACTAAACTTTATACTGCAAAGCAGGTCACGCTCAGTTTGATGCCATGGGCTAATCAGTGTCCACGACTGGCAAAGAGGGCGCCTATACAGGGGCATTGAGTCTACGGGATCAAAGAATTGGGAATCATAGTCAGCCCCTCTTCCCCTAGCAACGTTTATTCAAAGGCATCAGTTTTTGTCACAAACTCATGAAGGCAGAATGCCTTTGAATGAAACGGGTTTGTCAGAAGAGGGGCTAGTGGGATCCTGGTTATTTGGTTTTGCAGAAGACTATAAGCAAACAGGCCCCTGAATCCTCAAGTAAATGTGGCTTAGATAAAGATCAAATGCACAAAAGCAAAAATATTCAAACATGTACATATCTGGAGCCTGGCAAATTTGTCAGGTGTGTAAACAAGTCAGTTTGTGTTTCAGGGGATTGCTATGAATTCGGAAGGCCTGGAATGTTTTGGAGGACAGGGCTTCATGGAAGACACAGGCTTACCTGTTATTCTTCGGAATAGCCAGGTAAAGAAGCACTGGACTTTTTATTTTGTTTTTTACTCCTCCTTTACTTTCTTGCATCCTGCTGCTAATTTAGGGAGAAAAAGCAGGAAGAGAAATTTGCACTTTATTTCCTTTGTTTCACTTTTTCTTCCTGACATTCCTTTTGTTATCGCAGAATTCTGAGATCAAGAAAAGGGAAAAAGGTAATTCAGGCCTCTGAATACTCAGAAAGTACTTTCTTAAGGAATGCAGTCTCTTATAATGAATATTTGCCTTTGAAAAAACAATAGTAGCATTCCATAACACCTGAATGTGTTCCAAGTGCATTTGGAAAATAAATTCACTTACAAACCAAACTGTTTAAAAATTACATTTCTAAGGTCATTACTGAGAACTGCTATATTTTGAAGCAGTTCTAGTGAGAATAACATATAAAAGATCTTTCTGACCACATTAATGCTTTTAAAGTACAGAATTTTCGTTCATAGAAGGGGGAAAAAACCCTTATCCTTGAGTGTTTATAGGGCTAGACTAGGAATGGAAAACCCGAGAATATCATGGAAGCTATTGGGAGACTTTGGGACTGTTATGCTTGGTCAGCCCAACTTATTCCTCCAGGTTGTGGCTTTAGCATCTGTTTCTTGAGCTCTGCTTCCCTTTCACCGGCAGGTGCTTTCAATCTGGGAGGGAACCACGAACATCCTGTCCCTGGATGTTCTGCGCTGCATCCTCAAGAGCCAAGGAAAAGCGCTGGATGTCTTTTTCTCCACTGCCCAGGTAGGCTCTCTGAAGGCACCCATACCTGAGTTTGTCACACCACCTATAAATGTTAACATTTGAGATGCTCCTAGTAGAAGCAACAGGCTCACTCGGCCTCATATAAAACTGAGGTGGTCTTTATTGACATTGATTTGTGCTGCTATTGCCCCTTCAGAACTCACTCCGCTGTAGTTTGCAGTTTATTTCATCTTGTTCATAGTTAAGAGAAATTGGTTCACGGCAGAAATTGGTCTTTTAAGTAGCACAGTCCAAATTTACTGCCACTTCTTATTTTGCCTCCATTCAGGGTGAAAAATGTAGCCTTCATCTGCCAAAGCAGAAACCAGTCCAAGGGTCTTAAATCTAAAGCACAGGCAGACCCTGAGGCCTCTAAAAATGATAATTCCAGAATAACATTTAATTTGTCAGAAGATATGACTGGGGAGGCATTGTATGAAGTACATTTTAGCTAAGTGCAAATGGTTTAAGATCAGTTGTACTAATCCTATCCACAAATTTTGGGTACGTAACTCTCAAAAGACCAGCACAGTCCTTAGCCTGAACTGTTACACTGACCTTAGCTGTGACACTGTTCTCCACAGGTGCTTCGGTCACCAGTTCATTTTGAGGTGCCACTAAACCTAGTACTGCGAATTATTATGTGTATTTATTCTGTGACTTGGCGGGGGGGGGGGGGGGTCCCTTGCAGGCCAAGTTGGAGGCAGCTACCCGGCAGCCGGAACTGCAGGCTTCTGTGCAAATAATTCAGAATAATCTGCAAAAACTCAAGCAGTTTGTTCGAAGAATGGACTCGAAGGGAGAAGCTGGCTGGCAGCTTGCAGCGAGAGACTTTGCCTATGATCTGGCATGGATCTATGAAGGTAATGAAAGAATTGCCTCAAAATATTTTGCTTCCTTACCACAAAATCATCTCAAATTGTTTGAGTGTTGCTCAGAAAGACTCTGAATGATAATCCTCTGAAACAACCCAGCATTCGGAGTTTGTATGCAATGCTTAAAAAAAGAGGATTCTGTAGCCAAAAATAAAAGCACACAGAAAGTGGCTCTTGTTGGGGTGATGGAGTATACAGAAAACCGAACAGAAGATGTCAGTGATGCGCTACTGTTAGAAATGTAAAAACACCAAAGATAACAGTGCAAGACCGAATTGATCAAGGAGGCAGGAAAACCCACAGATTTTGAGCTGGGATTAAATTTAACATCAGTAAAATTAGTCTTCTCTTCTATACATGGGATTTGAAACAGTGCAACCTGGGGGTTTTAAGTCAGGAGCTCAGCCAAGCCTCTTATTTGTCGCCTTTAGCTGCTGCATCACCTTCCTAAGCATCCTACTGATATTTCACCTTCCCAGGCATGCTTCTGATTATTGAACAGGCTCAGGATTCTTTCCTAATTCCACAGCTCATGCTGTCAACTGTTCTCCCAAACCCAAGCTTGGCAGTGGCAAAAGAAGAAGCAGGAAGACAGTTCTTTAGGAGAAAGTGGTTCCTGGAATGCTGCTAACAGGGATTAATAGGAAGACTTTAAAAGGAGCTTGCAAATTATTCCCTACAGTGGAGAATTCCCCATGTGGTCAAGTGTGGAGCCGATTCAGGTTACAGGGTAGATCTCGTTAGGAGGATAAATCAAAAATGTTCATAGACTATGTATTTAATTCCCACAGGAGTCCTTCTACTGGAGCATGCAGCCAGGGCTGGTGCATCGGCCACAAACATCTATGCTGCTCAGAGGTATCCATTAAATCTAACAAGACAGAAACCCAAAAGATTGCACCCATTAACATCAAACACATATCCTGACTTGGATGAGCAGGGGCAAGCATGTGCATGTGCCATTTAAGTGAGCGGCAGGGGCACATGCACATTGGCCGCTCGCGTGGAACGACCTCCTCTCCCCCCTCCCCACCAGTCCGCAAAGCCAGAAACGTTGGGAAACTCTGTTCTAACTGGTTGTGTGAACAGGTCCCTTCCTGGATTCTGAGAAAATCATTCACCTCTGTCCTAACAAGGGGGTATGCAATAATTTGTTTACACCAGCTCAAAATGGTGAGCCAAAACCTTTCTCCAATTTTCTGATATATATGTGTCATTAAGCTCAAGGCAGATGCCATCAAAGCTTTCTGCTGTATACTCTTATTGAATGTTGATTGTCACAGACCTGCGTCGGTAGCCAAGAGGCGCCATCACCTTTCAATCGTGGCAACAGGAAGCAATGTTGAGGTAGATGGGGTCTGAAACTAAGAAATCCAGTTTGAATTTGAAGGCAGAAGGCTTTCTTCTCTCTTCTGCAGGTGGTGTCAGGAGGACGTCTGCCTCGTGGACAGAGAAGAGAAGGCTGGTTCTTACAATTCTACAGCAGCTTCCCTGGATAAATCTTTGGTGTATGATGGGTATCCTTCTCTGAGAGGAAAACTGTAGCAAAGAATGCGAAAGAAGCATCTGGTGAAGGACATGACCTGGATGAGAAGTGTGTCTGTATTATGTATGCATATACGTGAGTCTCAAGTTTTCTTTTCAAAACAAGTCTTGAAAGGACCCATGTAGACAACATTCCAACATTAAGCACCTCTATTGTATGTTAAATGGCAGTTGGCTTCTGAACTCACAAAAAGACTTTTTAAAATAATTCTTGAAGGTAGAAAGGGTGTCATCACTCTACTTTAAACATGTAATTTTAAGCAATCTTTCCCATTTCTTGCTCTCTGGATGTGCTGGACTTCAACTCTCATGTTTCATAGAACACTGGGCAGTGGTAGTTGAAGGACAACACATGTGAAAGGGACTGGACCTGGAAAGGTAGTACTAATTGCTGGCAGCCTTTGCAACTCCTCTCTTCTATTTAGCATTACAGCTTAAAGATACAGAGCACATTGTAATGAAACAGTCAAAGCAGCTCAATTTTTTTTTATTTCGTTTTTTAAACTATTTTAATTGGTACAGGAATGTGAACTATAGTAACCAAATGGAGACAACTGGATACCAGTTGGATTTGCTAATGCTGGACCAGACTCTGCTTAGCTTGATGCAATAAACCTTTTCTTGGATATATATTTTTCCACAAAAATAAACTTTATTCTGACTCTTCTGCCTTACTGTATTCCACATTTTTTTCCCCATGAAGGTCCACTGTTGATTTCCTTTTGAGTTGAGTTCCTGCATTCCTTTTACCTAGATATCAACCATGAAAACTTCCATAAATTTAAATGGCATAAATATTTCCCATGGTCAGCTGTTGCTGATGAAGCAAGTTCCAAATTACTGGAATTACTTGTAGATATGGATAGCGGAGGATCAAAGTTCTGCTTGCAGGGAACAGGATGCAGAACAGCTTCGCTTTTCCAATGTTGTTTTGATAAAGAAAAAACAAAAACAAAAACAAGAACAATTTTTCCAAAAGGATATTGCTCCAAAAAAACAGCTAAAAGCAACCAACACAAAAGAACTTGGGCTAAATTATGAATTGGATTACAAGTCATATGCAAGCATGAAGCACAACTTTTCCTGTGAATGTTCAGTCTTTCATTAAACCCTCTTTCTCAGATGGAAGCCTTTGGTTGCCATTTACTCATCCAGGGAGCTAGCTAGCTTGTTGGCTTGTTTGTTCTTGCTACTGTGACACTGGGCGGCACACAAAGTTTAAAACCATCATAAGAAGAGAAACCCATGATGTCCCAGTTAAACAATAACACACACACCCCAAACAAAACCCACATCCCCAACAGAACTCATCCGGTTGCCTGGTTTAGTAATCTGGAAGAAATTTCCATAAAACCTTCAGTGATTTACCATCCTTTCAGCCAGGTAGGGTTCCTGGCAATTGGAAATCCAGAGAAAGTGGAAATGCTGATAAAAAGTTCTTGGTTTATTGATATGAATTGTGTCACACTTGAGAAACCCCCAGCTACGGAAGGTGTGATTAGCACAATTAACTGGGAATACAGAAAAGCGATGCTGTAGTGTCATTATACTGGACGTGCCATTGTCTCTCCACAAGTGAGGATTGTAGTGCTTTTAACTTTGTCAAAGTACCTTTTCAAACCACGTTCAACATCCTCAGGAAACTGACTCAAGTCCTCTCCCCCCAGCCTTCATCCCAAAGAAGGAGACCAAATTTTTCAATCCCGTAAACTTTGCAAGGAAGAAGATCAATAGGGACCATGAACAGACAACAAACTCCCATTGAAGATTTACTAGCTTATTCCAGAATGAGAAATGAAGGGAATCTGGTCTAGGCATCAAGCAATATAAGGATTCCTTACAGCTACCATATCTAGGAAAACAAAATTTACCTGGTTAGCTTTTAAATGTGATGGCCTTGAAATTAAGGGAAGTTTGAGCGAGAGAGAAACCTCCAGACTGACCTATTTCAGCAGGAGGAAATAACAGTACAAGGATTGGGGCAGATAAAAATTAGGAAGTAGCTCAACAATTGTTCCTGTGTGCAATTTCTAAAATTTATTTCATTTTTATTTATATATTTAATCATTCTAGAGTATTTAAGTCTACATTTGACAAAAAGTGAAAAATATAAAAGTAGTTTTGCTCCTCTTTAGAAGATCTATGCAGTACATTTGTTCTCTCTCTCTCTCTCTCTCTCTCTCTCTCTCACACACACACACACACACACACACACACACACAGAGCCAGGTTTCCTGCTTCACATCCAACGGGACAAAATATGAATAAAAAAAGTGCTCCATTGATTCAAAAGACTAAGAGCTGCAAGCGTTTATTCACACTGTACATCACAGACCCCCAAAACCCGTATTGGAACCCCTTGGCACCTCTTACGAACTGCTGAACATTAGACCTTCTGTTTGTACCATAAAATCACACTGGCTCAAGTGCATCACACAATACCATTCCCCTTTATTATTCTTTTTTGCTTGTTCTAAAATGTCTTGCTGCACACCAGTTGCATTGGAAAAGCATAGATTTAGCCAGCTTTCTGTATGTCACTTCAATAACCTGTTTCCACATTCCCAACCTGGAACCTCTGCTGATTTCCCCAGAGCGTTTCATTCCTTATTGGGGGTGGGGTGGGGAGAAAACCATATTGAAATTTTGTACCGGTCCTCCCAGTTGGAAGCAGACAAGGAGTGTCAAGAAATTACACCCTGCCTGCGCTAAGCCAGAGATGGCGCCTCTGGCTATGCGCTCCTGGAATTTGGATCCTTAATTTCAAATGTCTTCCCTGCATTATTTTGTTCTATGCAAGACATGCATCCTTTACAACCAACCTGGGAAAATTGAAACATCAAGAATTAAACGGACTGACAAAAATCTTCCTTCTTGGAATCAGTATGAAAACTAAAACTGTTTGACAAGCCTCACTTTTATATTTCTTCCTTGGCAACAGGCTCACTAAACCAGTTTCCTTTTGGAAGGCCAGTCTAGTAATTACAGCACAAACGCTTAGAATAGCTTAGGTGGTGGTGTTGTGTTGGTGTTTCTTGTTCTTTTTACACCCGTTGCTGTGTAGCTTGCTCTTTATGGCTCTTGCAGAGCTTCACGCCAGGATTTATGGCAGTTCTGGGTGTGGGAACCTCCCAGGCCAGGGTGTAGATCTATACCGTGTGAAAATTAATGTTGCAGAGAAAATATATGGAAGATGTTTGAAGATGTTCTGTGGTGACACAGAAAGACAGGAATGGCATGTACCGATCTAAGTTCTCCAAGACAAAACAGGCGAGAGCAATAAGAAGAGATTTGATTCTGAATGGATTCAAGCATCTTATCACAGATTATAAACTCTCTATTATAATTCTTCCTCCCACTCCAAAACCATAAACTGAGCACATTTTAAAGAGAGTGAAGGAGGGAAAATACAAAATTTAGAAAAATAGGAGGACTCTATCAAATGTTGATGGGATGACATTAATGAAGTTAGCGGAAGGAAAACAGTTTCAGATTGTTCTGGCCAAGTCACGTCTTTTCCTAACACCTCATTTGGGGGGCTTCCAGCAAACCCACCTTTTCTAACCAGCTCTAGAGCAAAGTAAAACCATCCCACTTCTTGCTTCATGGGGTTCTTTTGTGAAAAGGACACCTCGATGCCATTAGGCCACCTGACTTTGCACAAAGCCTACTGAGTGCAGTGAAGCAGCTCTACTTTCTGTGTAAACTAGGTTTAAAATGGGGGCGAGGAGAGGCATTTCAAAAGCTACCGTCAAAGCCTAGGCACCAATTCCTTTACAAAATAAAAATAAAAATGGATGTACAGAATTTTACATCGGGGGTGACGGTTTAAAGCCACCCTTTTCTCCTCTCGCTTCCCCTCAAAGCAAGCAGGCATCTCTTCTTAGCCAAGGCTTCTCCGCCCTCGGCCACAGAGGATTGCCCAGCGTGGAGAACTGCAATCCACCCCTTGCATTTGGGCAACGGGAATAATCCAGCCCGCTCTTGGAGGACAGAGAGGGGGAAGAGTCCTTTTGAGAAGGCCGTTTCCGTTTCTTCTAGCAGCAACAACTCTCCAAACAGCATGGGGCTGCTGGGAAGTCACAGGAGTGACTGAAAGCACTAGTCCTAACGCTACAGGTATTCACAATCTCTCTGGCAATTCACCTTTCTCTCCTCTCACAAAGGGAGAACAGCCTGCCTGCGGGTGCACGTCTTCAGTGGCAGGGCAGGGAGACTCCCCACTAGACCCCTTTCATGGTCTTCCTGCAAAATCCACACTAAATTTACATGAGAAGGATGGAAAGGGAATGGGAAGTAACAGTGGGGAAGGATTGCTCCTGCTCCACCAGGATCTACCTACCCATCATCCTCTCTCTCTCTCTCTCTCTCTCTGAGCAGTAACCTGTACTTCCAGCTCAAAGTGCATAGCTCCTCCAATCCTACCAGCTTCAGTCCACCAGCAATCGGTGTGTCTCCTTCAAGGGACAAAGGCAGCTTTGTCTCCTCCCAGCTTTCCTTCCAGGCTGGAGCCTCAGTTTGAGGTGGCAGCAATGGGTTTGTCCAGTTCGAGGTCAAGGCTGGAGCTACTGGGGTGCAAGCTGCTGTAGCAGGTTTTGCAGACCCGGCTGGGTTCGAAGAGCTGTTGGCTGGGGACCGGCGCCTTCTGGTTACAGCAGCTGGAGCAAAACACATTTCCACAATTCCTTTGGTCAGAAACGGAAAGAAGAAGAAGAACAAAACATGAACATGAGTTTGCAATGCAGAAACGAAATTTCTAAACAAGAAGAGCTTGGTTTAAATTAGGCAGTAAGGAGTCCTCCTGGAGAGAGAAGAACTCCAGGAGTAGAGGTTTGAGTTCCTTCCCTTCAAGGATGGGCCTATTCCTGCAATGCAAGGGTCAGGTGCTGAAGGAGTGAACAGGAGGCATAAAATCCCTTTTGGATCGTCAACGTGTCTGTGCTGGCTACAATGGGGCACTTGAACTCTGCCTCCAGATGATTCCCCAACATCAACCACCAACCGATCCTGATGATGGCAAACAAATCACGTTGCCTGAGAGAAGTTCTTAGGACTCGGAGGGAGTCCACTGTAGCCCGCTGAGGCTTCAGCACCATAAAACGTGAATCTGCCATGCAAAGTCACACAGCAAGCCACAAGGGAAAACAAGATGCAGTCCACGTGTCGTGAGTGATGGATGCAGAAGCTGAACGGACTTGCCAGTGGTCAATCAGCAGGGGCATTCTAGCACATGCGCCTGGACTGGGTCACCAGAGACAATGCAAGGGCATCCTCGTTGCTTATGGCACCATTTTCTCAAACTGAGAAATGACTGGAGAAAAGCCTTTTGCGTTTCACCCCAAAGTCTTATTCCGTACCTTATGCGGCTTTCCTAAAGAGATGTGATGCTAGAGAAAAGGATGTAATAGAACAAGTCCGCCCCCCTCCCCCCTTTTGATTTAAACTTTAATATTTGGCTGTGATTTTGTTTATGTTATCTGTAATCTAACTGCAAGAACAGCAGGAGGGGAACTTTGGTAAAAGGGAAAGAAAAACATGATCCCAAGCAAAAGCAAACTCTTTTGTTAAATCAGCATTGCTGATTTAGGATGGAAGAGATCACAGCAGAATCTCCTGCTATGGGACGAGGGGCTATTTCTGAGATATTTTGAGAAGCAGAGGCTGTTTATAGGATCCTGCCTGGATATATCTCAAAAAGATAATATTGCCCCCAAAGAAGGTTCAGGCCCACAAATTTTTCTTTTTGCCAAAATCCTAAAATTGACTGTTGGGACTGATAGAAAGACAGAGTCCTTGATAATCCACATGACTAGCAAAGGTGAAACTATGGACAATATTGCCTTATCCCCCAACCATTACTTTTTACCTAAATTTTATCCTTTGGTGTTAAAGTTTGTTTAGCTCTTTTATTTGGGACTGATTGTTCCAGAATCTGTGAGCTACCATCAGCTGCCCCATAACACCAACAAGACCAAGACCAAAATAATCTGATGAAGCAGTGTACATGAGCCAGCTGCCGTTGCAAGGGAAACATTTCGCAGGTTAAGACATTGGCAGCCCCCCCAATGTTAAACAAAAAGCCGTGGATTCCACATCTTATCGGCTGCTTGCGCTTTATGACTTCTGGGAAAAAAGGAAGCGCAGAGGGAAAAAAAGGCAAATGTTAGTCTGGAGAGCTGATCGGAGAAATGCGGACAAGACAACAGAGGCCGATGCAAATGCTCACCAAGTCTGATCAACACGTTCGGGATCCCTGCAGGGAGGGGAGAAAAAACTCAGAGCTGACACTAAACCAGAGAAATTTAAAAAGTACCACTGATGCCTTTCGGGGTTTTTTGGCCTAGAGTGGGGAACTTGCGGCTCTCCAGATGTTGCAAGCTGCAGGTCCTGGCAACCTCAGCCAGCATCGCCAATAATGAAGGATGCAGCAGTGTCTGAAGGGCTTTGGCTTCCCAACTTGCCTGCAAGTGGCATTCTTAAAAGAAACTGGTCACTTCTCTGTATCGTACATTATAAGGAAATACTCTGCACGATGAGCTCTGGGGAACACATTCAGGTCAAAGATTCTTACAGAGCTATGTTATCCATCTGTTGAGGCTGTCTGCGATACCTCTACATAGCGGCTACTCTGAGTTCTTCTATTTCCAGTCAAGAGGTATGGCAAGAACTCATGCACAGGTGGTCCCCAGTGAGAGCTCTTCTTTAACTAGAAGAGAAATCCAAAGTCTAAGAAGACTTCATGAGCTTTAAATCAGGATTCACAACAAATTCTCATTAGAGATCCACCAAGGACACTAGTAAGGGTTGCTAAGGTCACTAGTGGAAAATGATGGCCAAACCCAACAAGGGAGCTGCTGCTCAGGGCGCAAACAGAAACCCAAAGAGACAAGACTAGGAAGATGATCTTCCAATTAACCAGTAACTAGAGACTCAGGAAGGCTCTAGCCCAACCTTTACTTCAAACATGAACCAAATGGGCTGCTTTCAGGCAGGCTACTCTCGGCCTCGGCTCCCCCCCTTGCAATATGGAGACAAAATACAGATATCCATTATTGCAGGGATCTGAAAATATTTCCAATAGAAACACCCTGGAACAATTGAAAGTATGCTCTATCAACAGAAGAGGGTTGCATTTTTATTCATAAGCCAGAAAAACAGATTAGATGAGGGAAATGACGAGAGCTACATAGTTATTTACTATTGGGAGAGCTGCCGCCAATGGGGATGGCGGAAGCACCGGAGAGCAACATCTGTCTGCTGCCCTACTTGCCAAACAGCTGGATGTTTGGCTAGGGAGCTGCACTAACAGGGAAGGATGTCGGCCAGAGGTCCAAAGGCCAAGTGGGAATTGCAAAGTGCTGTCTTGGTGGCACCAAGGCAGGCTGCATTGGGAGGCACAATACCTGCAGTGGTGTTTTCTGCTGACAAGCCAGAAGACAGTGTCACAGCCGTAACAGTGCGCAGCCAGGTGATCGGGCAGCCACCGTGTCACCTACAAAGACAAGAGAGCCCTTGCTTTCAAATGTAACACCGACACGTGAGCACCAAAGCAACGAGACAACAGCGGAAAAACAAATGGATTGAGAAGCTCCAGCATTTGGGAGGGAGGAGAGAAGAGAAGAGGAGGAGGAGGAGGAGGAGGAGGAGGAGAAAACACCTGAAGATTCTTCTGGCAGAGAAATCCCAAACCCAGGTGACTCAATCTCTGAGAAAGCCGTCACATGCTCCCTTTCCTCTGCACACGTCCGCGAGCAACTGCCCAAATCCCCAAATGGCTTTCATCACTTCCCAAAGATGCAGAGCGGAAAGCAAGCAATTCTTTGACACAGGCAGAGGTGGAAAAGTTTTTGAGATGGCTGCAGAGTCGAGGAGGAAAGCTTATCAAGACCGGTGTTAGGACCAGAGGGAGGGAATCACAGAGCGGCATCGTTAGTATATTGTGTGCTGATTAGACAAGGAGAGGGCGCCGGAGATGGATGGAGGCCTGTACCTCTGTGTCCTGTTTATCCACCTGCTCCCAGCTGGCTTCAGAGAAAATCTCTGTACTGCAGCGAGACAAGCAGTTGTGATCCGGATTGCTTTCTGAGTCAGGCACTGAAGTCTGTTGGCAAACAAACACAGCTGAGCATAACCTACTCCCAGTCCACGGAAGGGGTTAGCAGCTGAGAACGGGGCCTCTTCTACATCTGCTGTGGGGAGCAATCAGATCAGAGGTTGGGAAAAGCGGGGTGGGAAAACTGATCCTATCAACCTCTGGAACACGGCCTCCCCCAGAACACTGAGATGAGTGTCTGTCTGTCTATCACAATTATCTATCTATCTATCTATCTATCTATCTATCTATCTATCTATCTATCTATCTATCATCCACCCATTATCTGTCTGTCTGTCTATCGATCCATCGATCTATCATCTATTATATATCTGTCCTTATCCATCTGTCCATCCATCTATTTAAAAAAAAACCTAACAGTGAAAGAGATACACATTGCTATCTGAAAAGCAAACAACTGTCTTGAAGATTTGTATCAACCTCAGCAGAAAGTATACTGAGAAAACTTGGACAAAGAATTCAGCAGGGAGTGGATCCTGGCCAGCTGACGGTCTTATTCAGATGACTTAACAGACTGTTGCTTCTGATCTAACTTGTTAGATCAGCCAGCTAGCTTTCTAACCCGTTTCCTTGTTACATGAATGCAGATCAGCATTTGTCAACCTTGCAAAATTTAAGACGTGTGAACTTCAATTCCCATTAATCCTCTGTTCAGCTCAATTTCTAGTTTAATTTGACAAACCTGTTTTGGTGAAGTTCGCCTTAATCGAACGGGAGGAACCAGCTAGAGACTGAACATGATGGAAAAACACCCCCTTCCCCAAATGAAAGAATTAAATGAAGCCACTGTTAAAAATGATATCTCTCCCCAATCAAACATTTACTGATACATACACCTCCTTCAAAATAAAGTAGTTAGCCTTTTAAATAGTCCTGAAGATGCTCCAAATGATTAAGAATTCATCCCAAAGGACCAAACCAGAAAGCTGTTTCAGTTGGGTGCCTCTTGGTGGCCTTCTGTGCTGGAGATCCTGTGCTCTATGCTGGGGGGGCCAACAGGGAGAGATATTCTCCCCCCACCCCATGCTGCCTATCGACTTAAATTTTTAGTTTCTCATTTAATCTTAATTGTTTCATACTATCTTTCTTTTAAACCTTGTCACCATTTTCTAAGGTGCTCGGAGTTGCTCCAACAGCAAGAGGGGCAGCATATTAATTTAATAAATAAACCAACTCAATCAGTGATAAGCCATTGATGGGCCGCATGTGTCCAATGCAGCCTTTGGCTTGGGGCTGTTCTCTGTGCTGCACTTCTGCCCTGGGCAGTGGGGCTGGCACAAGCGGAGCCAAGCCGAGAAGAAGAAGAAACGGCTGTACATACTTACCACTTCATCCCCATACTCCCCGTTGAAGCGCAGCGAGCTGTTCAGATACTGGCTTTCCAACCGGCTCTTCAGCTCCTGCACCTGCTTCTTCAAGCTCTCCACTTCCTGCTGGTGCCCGCTTTCAATCTGACGGAGGCGCTGCTGAATGATGTCAGCGTAGATGGGCATCCCGTCGTCATCCAGATGATTCCGGGCAGGCTGGTCCGGGCTACCCGCTGTTTGCTGCCGACCCGGGATGGCATGAACCCATTTGTGGTGGAGATTCCTTAGATGCAGCGGGGTGGAGCTGCTGCAGCTGGCCGTGGAGATCTGCCGGCCGAGGGGAACTTTCACCCTGCTTTCTTCCCCGTTCAGGCAGTGCCCGTTGGGCGCAGAGTATTTCTGAGGAGCAGCAAAACCTGCCGGGCTCTCGGCTATCTTGTTCTCGGATGCCAAGTCTCCATTGCACACCACTTCTTTATAGTCCGTTAAAGGCAAGGCACACGGGGAAGGGTTGCTGCTGTAAGGAGTCCTATTTAGAGCTACGGCCAACTTGTGTGCGTCCATCAAGTCCTCCCTCTCCAGCCGATTCTCCACCGTCTGGGAAAGATCGCCGACACTGTTGTCTGCGGGATGACGCCAATGGGAAGACACTTTCTGTACCCTTTCTGCCCTGGCTCCCATTTCT
This sequence comes from Pantherophis guttatus, assembly GCF_029531705.1. The sequence continues at coordinate 993,338 of NW_026844143.1, forward strand.
GTTAAGGTCTCGGTCGAGCTCTCCATGTTTGGTGTAACCACCTCAAGTCCTACAGGCAACGGTGGGATGGGATGGGCAGGACTAGGAGCATTTTCAGCTTCTGCTGAACTACTACTAACACCCTCCTCCTCCTCCTCCTCTTCCTCCTCCTCTCTTGAAACTTCGCTATTTCCAGGATTGTCCCAAAAGCCAAGTGGCAGCTCTCCCCCCTGAGTTGGCTTCTGGACCGTGCAAGGGACAGCTGGGTGACCCTCCTCTTGCCCTTGGAGCTCAGAAGCACCCTGTGATACCACCTGTTGATTAGAAACTGGATTGTCTAAGGAGGTTTCTGCATCCGCGTCAGACTTTTCACAAACAGTAGCAGAACCAGCCAGGCGTTCAGTCCTGCGTTCCTTCTCTAGCGTGAGATCCCCTTCTCCTTCCTTCCCTGCCCTTTCCTGACTACACCTTGTATTCTCCTCAAGGCTCCCTTCTTCTTTGGTGGCTTCTTGCAAGATGTTTTCCATCTGCCCCTCGGCCACCGCTACTGAAAGCTCTGCTCCAATCAGAGTCCTGCCTTGCTTGCCCAAATTTTCGCTCTCAAAGAGGTCGTCTCCTGGGTTCCCAAGGTTGCTGAGCTCCAGGGATCGGCGATGTTCCTGCCATTTCTCGTTGAGGCTGGGGTCGCTGCTACGCCGGTTGGTGGTGGCTACGCTGCTGTCACAGGCTGTGGTCAGATTGTCAAAGGATCTGGTCTTTGGTAGCCTGCAGAAGAACAGCAAGAGCAATGGAAGGTAAGTTTAACTTTCTTATAAAGCTCTTATATAAGAGGCTGGAAACCGTTGGTGGACTTTCTACGCGCTAAATATAATAAGAGATGGTTAACAGAGGGATTTGGAGATTAATGTGATGTTTAACTTAACCTGTTGACTGCTTCCCTTCCCTCCCTCTCTCCATCATCTATCTATCTATCTATCTATCTATCGAAAAAGCAGTAAATTTCCCTCCCCTTTAACACATGTAAAAGGAGCGAATTACTGCTTTTTCTTTTTCTTTTCCAGCACCCAGCCAGGGTGGATCCTACCTGTTAAATGTTAAATTTACTTCAACACTTTTCCTCTTTTTCCTTTGTACACTATTTTGTTTTTTGTTGTTAGGGTTGAATGTATGCTTTTGTCTTGTTTCATTTCGTTTGTTTTTCTGTTTTGTATTTTACTTTTTAGGATAAAACAATAATATATGTATTTTTAAATTTAAAATGTAATTTTAACTTTCGAGTAAGTTTACATTCAACAGTTGCAATGTCAGCAGTCATAGCAGAGGGTGCTTTTCTGCAAACCAGTACATTTTATACACTGTGGCTATTGGTTCAATGTGTGGACAGTGAAAGGAGCACGGCAGATCTCCTAAAATCCGGGCTCACCTGCTCAGAGGCTGATCCTCAGGGTTGGAGCCTGGGACGGGATAAGGGGCACAGCTGTCATCCACAGGGGTGGAAGGTGAGGAGCAAGGCAGGTACACGGCACTCCACAGCATTAAGTTGCGCACATGGCACACAGGATACAGCACCTAAGAAAGATGACCAGAGACTGAGCCCAAGCCGAACTTACAGTTTGTTTAGTGACTGTTCAAAGTTACAACGGCACTGAAAAAAGTGAGCTATGACCATTTTTCACACTTTATGGCCATTGCAGAATACCCACAGTCACATGATTTATATTGGGATGCTTGACAACTTCCTTATATTTATGATGGTTGCAGTGTCCCAGGGTCATGCAATCACCTTCTGGCAAGCAAGGTCAATGGGGAAGCCAGATTCACTTAACAACGGTGTGACTAATTTAACAACTGTGGCAATTCACTTAACAAACGTGGCCAGAAAAGTCGTAAAATGGGGCAAAGCCCACTTAACACATTTCTCGATTAGCAATATAAATTTCGGGCTCAATGGCGATGGTAAGTCGAGGACTACTTCTATTTAAGGCTGCAGTGGTAAAGCATTACGAAGTTGAGGTCATGTAAATTGTGATTTATTATTATTAGAGACCCTGAAAATAAGACCCAACCGGAAAACAAGCTCTAGCATGATTTTTCAGGATGCTCATAATATAAGCCCTACCCCTCAAAATGAGCCCTGGTTAAGATCATCAGCCAGACAGATGCAATTAGTACCGTATTTCCCCAAAAATAAGACGTAACCAGTAAATAAGCCCTAATACAACTTTTGGAGCAAAAAATAATATAAGACCCGAACCGCCGAACTGCCAACCTTTCAATCGACAAACTCAGCATCTTAGCCACTGAGCCACCATGTCCCTTATTATAGCTTTAGTCTGGCAAGATTCTGTCCATTAGGTGCAAGCAAATAAAGGGTTGAACTTAGTAGGGTTTGTGTTTGTGTTTGTGTGCCTGACAGCCAGCTGCATCCTCTGCTGAACCTGCTTCACAGGGCAGTTATGAGAGTCAAACAGGGAAAAGTGGGGGGGGGGGGGAGGCTTAGGACCTTTGGAAGAAAGACTATAGAATGAATAAAAACTAGTACATACAGATTCGGACTGAGAGGAGTAAAGCAGGTTTTTGAAAGCTTTGTTTCCTCCTCGCAGCAGGGACCACACCGAGCAGGTCCTTTCTTGGGTGTGCTTCTCGCCTCTCTCCTTCGCGTTGTTGCACAGGAATGTACCAAAGAGGCAGGAGTAGGTGTGTTGCACTAGCTTGACCTAAAAGAAAGGACAGTCCTGGGACCTGGGCTGACAGAGCCGTACGCCAAGGGAGAGACAATATATCCACTCGCTTACTTGGAGCCCATCAAGGTCTAGAAATACATGCATGCACGAATTCAACCACTAGCCCCATGGCAGCCTTCTCCATCTTTGATGAAATGAACTTTTTTCAAAGTGTTCAAGGAAGTACAAAGAAAGAAAAATAAAGTGTTCACTATTATCTAATTCCTATTCAAGAGGTACTTGAAAATAAGATAATGAAAGAATACAAAAATCTCCGGAATGTTATCCTTCTGTTTTTAAGATGTGCCTCATTCTGATAGTTTGTGTTAGGAATTGGTACACAACACCTACAATTCTATATAGTCAAATCCTTCTGGACAGTGATTGGACCTACACCAAAACTGCGGCTAAATAGATCTTATCACTCACTTGGAACACTTAGAATATTCTTGGATGATAAATTATTCAAATGAAAATGTCTCACTGGGAGTTTACACAAAGAATTGTGAAAATCCAAACTGTTTGAGAACTGGATGCAAACTCCTCTAGTTTTGTCTGTTTGAGGCTTTGCCTCAGAATTTGCAAGGCCTGCCGTTGTAACAGTTCTTTTGCTGGAGAATATCTCAAAGGAACCCACAAGTTGCAAAATTTTTGCCAACAGAAGGTGCAGCTTCCTCTTACACAATGTACAATCCACAACAATGGAACAGACTGTGTCAAAGATTAAGAGAGGAGCCTGAGAACGGCGATTCATCACACGAAACTCTTATTTTTTGGCCAGAGTAAACAGCAGAGCTGAACTGAAGCCCTCCCAAGGTAGGATCTGGACATTCAGACAGATTGTGTAGACTCAACGCATTAAATCTGTTGATGCGGGAATTATTTGCGGGAAAAATAATCACTTACAAGGAATGCTTCGTTAAATTCGAAGGAGCAGGGGAACTGCCTCTGGAGTTGATGGACGCAGTCGAGCCACTGCAGAAACACGGGGCAGCGTTCGTTGAGGTCGTCAGAGTTTTCGCCGTGGCCACAGCGGTCTGCAAACTTATGGCCAAAGTCCAGCCATTCCATCTCCACCAGCACTTGGAAACCCTGCGGGAAACAAGCCCCTCCTCTTTTGAGCTCCTGAAGCCACTCTGAGACAACCGTAGCCCTCCATGCCCCTGACAATCTACATGGGGAGGGGTGTCTGATCTTCGCAACTTTTAAGACCTGTGGATTTCAACTCCCAGAATTCCCCATGCTGGCTGGGGAACTCTGGAAGTTGAGGTCCACAGGTCTTAAACTTGCCAAGGTTGGACGCCCCTGATCTACATGGAATCAAACCATGAAACCTCACTGAGGCTGATTTAGTGCAACAAGGAGGGATGTGTGCGTGAACTATTTCTGATTATGTGTACAAGAGCCAGATCGCTGTCACTTGGCCTTCTCCAAAATTAACCTAAGTCCCTTCCGGTCTCCACCTGCTTCGCTCATCCTAGGACACAACTTTGTGTCTCTCTAAATACCTCCTTCCTCTGCCTTCCCTTCTTCCAGTGAGCACCACCACAAGCGTTCTAGCTCAAAGCCTCTTCTCAACCCAAAGCCGAAGGTGTCCCCGATCTAGACCTGTTCCGGCATGACAAACCTCAATGGTCCGGTAATATGGATCCAGCAGCAGCTTGGACAGAGCCACGATCTGCGGGGTCCGATCCCAGCCATCGGAGCAGTGGACCAGGACAGGCCGCTGGTCTCTGTCCACCGCGTGAACCACCAGCAGGGCTGATTTCAGAAGCACAGAGAGATGCTGGAGCCACTTGGTGCTCTCCAGAGCCGACAGCCAGCTGCAGAGGCAAACAAGAGGACAACCTGAATGAGGATGGCTGCTCAGCTTGGATGGGGGGGGGGGGGGGGGCAAAGGAGTCTGGGACAAAGATGCGACAGGTGAAAATGTTTATAGATAGTCCTCGATTTACAACAGTTTGTTTAGTGACCGTTCCAAGTTACGACAACACTGAAATAAGGGACCTATGGCCGTTTTTCAGGCTTATGACCACTGCAGCATACTCAGAGTCACATGATCAAAATTCAGATGCTTGGCAACCGATTCATAGTTATGACTGTCGCAGCACCCCGGGGTCACACGATTCCATTTTGTGTCCCTCTGACAAGCAAAGTCAATGGGGAGAGCCAGATTCACTTAACAACCGTGTGACTAAGGGCTTAAGAACTGTGGCAAGAAAGGTCATAATATGGGGCAGAACTCACTTACAACTATCTTGCTTAGCAACGGCGGTTTCCAGTTCAATTGTGGTCTTATGTCAAGGACTTCAACTCCCAGAATTTCCCAGCCAGCTACTTGGGGACTTCAGTGGCCAAGATTGGAGACCTTTGTACTAAGGCAAGAAGGGAGGAGTGGGGGAGAGGGGCCGCTTACTTTCCCGGGTCCGGCATCTGTGTGCAGAGCAGCCTCAGTGACTGAAAACTCTTCCGAATAGAGTGGATGTTAGCCATTCCCATGAACACCACTTCACAGTTGGGATAATACTCTGTTCAAAAACGGAAAAGAGAAGAGAAAGCAGCTCAGAAGAGGCCGGGATGAACCAAATCACAAGATTTACTGTGGAAACACGCCAGCAACCAATTGGGGCCCATATTTAGCCCCCCTCCTGCCTCTTGGGGACAAAACAAGGGAACCATTCTGACACAACGTAAAGGGACCATATATTTATCTCCTGCCCTGGGACTAGAGCAGTGGGCTCCATCAATAACAGTGGATCTAAATCCAATCTTTCTGATTGCCAGCAAATGAACTTGGATGCCTTCCTGGCTTCACCAGCACTGTGAGCAAATAACAATGGGGGAAGTAACAGCTAAGGTGTCGGCATGGCAGCTGCCAGTTGGAGTGGATCCCAGCTCTGCCCTCTCTGGCATCAGTTGCAACAGGAAGGGGCGGGGGGAAATGTTGAGGGCAGATCCTCAACATTTTTATGGCGTTGTCCTTCTTCCTGGTCTACCTTTCTGAAGCCATCAAGGCCAAGTCCGGACATGCTCTCTGCCTCCTAGGGTGTATAAATGCATGAGCACCTAGAGATGAATTTAACCTTACCTGGACATTCACAGCCCCCTCCTTTGGCTCTGTTGGCGACTGCGGCTGTATAGGAGCGTGCATCTAAGATCAAAAGCTTCTGCGGCTGGATGGCTAAGCTTTCTGCTCCCGAAGCATTGGAAATGGAAGAATCTGGGGAAGAAACAGGCAAAACAGAGAGATAAATTACAAGGTAGCTAGCACAAACGGGGCCTCCTTCTTAACGCTCACCCATTTTATCAGTGTTTCTCCATCTCAGCTACTTTAAGATGGGTGGACTTCATGGCTGGCTGAGGAATTCTAGGAATTGAAGTCCTCCCAATTTAAAATTGCCAAGGTTGCAAGACACTGGCTTATATTAACCTGGAGTCCTCCAGATGTTCAGGGCTGCTATTTCCAGAATTCATAGTGAGCACAACCAGGGAAGCGGCAGTCCCAATGGACGTGCAGCAGGCCAATTTGGAAAAAAACTTTGTCAAAAGAGATGGTGGGAGATTTATACCTTCACACTTGCAAGATTCTGTTTGTGTAGCTTTACAATAAAGTAGAAAGTAAGAGCTGGGGTGGTGCAGGGGTTAGGGGGCAGTATTGCAGGCTAATTCTGCCAACTGCCGGCCTCCAGCAGTTCAAGCCTCACATCTGACTCAGCCTTCCATCCTTCCGAGGTCAGTAAAATGAGGACCCAGATAGTTGGGAGCAATATGCTGACTCTGTAAACCGCTTAGAAGGGGCTGGAAAGCACCGTGAAGCTGCATGTAAGTTTAAGTCTGTATATATCGCTATTGCCAAATAGCTCCTCAGGTCCTGCTTCCTGTCTGGCCTACGTGGGAAGACTGGCCTCAGTGGATGTTGGCCATTTGCATTGTGTAGACAGCCGACCTTTTGGACACAAAGCAAGGTTACCAAGTCAAGCTTACCAAACTCTGCGTCGGAGAAGTCTCCCCCATTGGAGAACTCTCGCGAGCAGTTCCCATTCACCAGTTTACCGCTGCTCGACTTGGAATCGGAGGCGCAGGCTTTGGCCACCGACTGGACAAGATGTTCATCGTCAGCATTTCTCCAGCCCCACCAGCTGACCTCAGGCTGCCCACAGCGAGAAATGACCGCCCCGTTGTTCTGGTGCCTGCATGGAAACAAAAACCAATGCAGCACCATTGTAACAGGAATTAACTGCAGGTCATACGTGCACATAACAGGAACTAACTTTACTTTATTTTATTATCATTGCACAGACAAGATTATTGTAACTTTATTGTAACTGCCACAGAGAACAAACAAACAAGCACTTAGAACAGGGGCCCCCAACCTCCAGGCCATGGCCTATTCGGAACTGGGCTGCAGAAGTGGCGGGACAGTGAGTGTGTGCAGCTCCATTTGTGCAAGCAGCAGGTGAGCATATGTGCGGAACCATCCACCCTCCGCTCCCTCGCCGAAGGAAAAGCCAGAAAGTTGGGGACCACTGACTTAAGAGCCTTAGGAAGCTCTCTGAAGAATTCCAAAGGCAGTTTAGCTTGTCTGTTTAACATGATGGCCTGTGGAACAACTCTCAATATTGGCCACCATTGTGATAAAATGCATGAACTAACATCCGCTGGGATTTAAACAAGTTTTGTGGACACTGGCGAAGGATGCGAAGTCGTTGTCTAAATATATCTGAATACTTCGGAGGATCTGAGTTTGCTTGTTTTTTTGAAAAAAAAAAAACTACCAATGAACAGCAGACCCGTAAAACATTTAAAAAGTATGCGAAGAGAAAGAAAAACAAAAACTAAAGACTGAATCAGCTTTTGCAGACGAGGGTGAAATAACCCAGAGCTATCTAGAACTCCGAGGTCAGCCGACAGTAGCTGGGTTAATGCTGAGTAGCAACGTCAGCAGTTTGGATCTGCCTTTTGTTCAAAAAACGAGAGAACAACCGAGGGACTCATCTAGAGTTTACATAACCTGTGAAGGTCCGAAGTCAGTCCCCTCCTGGGCAAATGAGACCTGAGAAACATTATAATGATCCCTTGCAGACTTCTGCTCTAGGTAATAATCTGCAGAGGATAATCATCCATTTCTACAAAACGAAACGGCATTTAGTCCTGCCTCTCTGAGCCTGAATTTGGAGGAGGAATCAGAAGCTCAACAGCCTGAAAAATGTCAACGTATTTGGAAAGGGGAAAAGCTTCTCTTCTTACTTTTGCTGTGTGTCACATTGCTGCTTTTATTATAAAACTATCCTTATTTTTAACAGGATAATAGCCTGTTTGAAAGCTTTTTCTTTTCGTCTTTATAGGAATACAGATAGTCCTCGACATACAACCCACCATTGAGGCCAAAATTCCCATTACTGAGAAAGACAGTTTTTAAGTCAATTTTGCCCCATTTTAGAACCTTTCTTGACACGGTTATTAAATTAATTACTGTGGTTGTTAAGTGAATCTGGCTTCTTCAATGACTTTGCTTGTCAGGAGGTCGCAAAAGGGGATCAGATGAATAGAACAGAATAGAATACAAGGAAGAGGAGGAGGAAGCAGAATAGAATGGAATAGGAATAGGAATAGGAATAGGAATAGGAATAGGAATAGGAATAGGAATAGAATAGAATAGAATAGAATAGAATAGAAATTTTATTGTCACTTTAAATGTACACTAATGTACAGTGACTTTTGGACACTGCAGCCGTCATAAATCTGAACAGTTGCCAAGCAGCCAAATTTTGATCCCGTGTCCAAGGAAAGCTGCAACGGTTGTAAGCACAACGGACCGTCGGTCATTTTTTTCAATGCCGTTGTAACTTCGAACAGTCACTAAACAAAAGGTTGTTAACCCGAGGACTACCTGTATCAATCCTCTCCCTTCTATCCTCAAAGGATGTTCACTCTGACAGCAAAAGGCATCTCCCAGAAGTCTCTCCGAGATCCGGCCCTGGGATTCAGCAAACCGACCCGCAAAAATCGATCCCCTAAAGATGCCAGAAAGACGCCTCCAGGAAGGCCTGACCTGTAAACCACCACAGGGATGCGTTTCCAAGATCGGAAATTGGCCACGCTTTCCAGCTCTTTGTCCGTTATCCAGACAGGCACGATGAGTTCTTGAGGGTAGCTACTGCAGAGCCTGCGTGGAAGGGAAGAGACGAGCCACGTGTGAGCAGGCACATCCTGCCTCTCTTTCCACGCTGTGGCACACGAGAAGAGCGAGCAGCAAGGAAAATGCAGATACACAGTAAAACCAAGCGCCTTTCCCCCCTCCGTTTTGGTTTTTTTGGGCTAAAACAAGAGAGGCTTGATCACATCCTTCACTGTTCAGCTTAGAACTTTGTAGGAGATGGAGGACTGATTCAGCCACTTTTTGCTTTTTTCCCCCTCCCCCCCGGATGAGAATGAAGTTTTATTCCAGTTAGGCTTCAAGTCACAGCGATCCGTTTCAAATCTAAAAACACGACATGCACATACAGCTGTAAAAGAGAGGGCATGGTGTGACCCTCCCTGGTTCACCTAGCAAGTGCTTTTTTTTAAAAAAAATGCTAAATTTGCCCCACTAGAAATTAAGAAGCAAAAGGGGTAAATGTAACGGCCTTGGGAAGAGGCATCTAGGGAAATGACCCACGACATCCAATTTGTTGCCCTGCATCAGAGGGCAGCACTGCAGGTTCAAAGTTTGTAAAGCTGATTTAATTTTTTTTAAATTTCCCACCTTTATTATTTTTATAAATAAACTCAAGGCAGCAAACATATCCAACCTATCTACCTTCTCCTATTTTCCCCACAATAACCACCCCTGTGAGGTGGGTAGGATTGACTCTGACTGGCCCAAAGTCACCCAGTTGGCTTTCATGCAGAACTAGAACTCACAGTCTCCTGATGATTGGCCCAAGGTCACCCAGCTATCTTTCATGTCTAAGGTGAGACTAGAACTCACCATCTCCTGGTTTCTAGCCTGGTGCCTTAACCACTAGACCAAACCGGCTGTTTCTCTTTCTCAATAAATAGATGATCATTTAAAAAAAACACAAAATTTTTCTTTCCTATCCCACAGTCTTCACAGCCTCACTTCCTCAATCTCAGCAGGCAGTTTCCATTTGGGGAAAAGCAGCAATCATAACTGTTTTTTGCTGGGGTACAATAAGTTTTTTATCTAGAATTTATTGAATAGAACTGGCTAAGCCATAATTCACTGTTGGGCTCTCATATGAATTGAAACAAAACAAAACAAACCACAGGACAGTTTAAAAGCCAAAAGCGGACTCATATGATGGTAGCTGGTGTCAAAAGTCCAGCTTTTTGAGACCAGAGAGCAATAGTTGCGTCCATCTTTTCACTGATTAGCTCATAAAAGCTTGACAGAACACCGACAGTGGAACGCCAGGTTCCTTCGATCTGCCTTCGGAGGCATTAAAAGCTGTTCCCAAAATGTCAAGTTGCTTCAAATAATTAGCGATATTGGCATGCGATCATAGCCAGGGCCACGTACAGCTGAAATGCCCAGAAATGTTGGGCTTTTGACGAGAGCAGATGGTTTTCTGAAGGGTAAAGCCTCCGTGATCATCTAAAGGGCTTACTTGTACTTCTCGTTGATGTTGGAGATCCGCCAGGCATTGTTCATGTCAAAACCCATCCGTTCCACTTCGTTTTTGAATCTCGACGTCACGTGCTCTCCTAGATATTGCAAGAACAGCGAGAAGCAAACAGAAACCACGCGGGTGTTTGTAGAGTGAGAGATTCCCCAATGATTGAACAATAGCAGAACATTCCTGAACTCATCTTCACTCCTGAGTCTATTCAGAACTTTGAAAAGCTCATTAATCCTGCTTAACAGCAAACACAATGCTCCATAAAACAGAGATGTCCAACCTTGACAACTTTAAGACTGGTGGACTTCCAACTCCCAGAATTCTGGAAGCTGAAATCTGAGAGTTGAAGTCCACAGGTCTTAAAATTGACGAAGTTGGACATCCCTGCTGCAAACATCTTATTTGCTCCACTGAAGGGAAGCCGAACAATCCCTGGCACGGGATAGCGCCATGTAGGAAGCACAATGCAAAGGCTAACTTGCGGCTGACGCTCCACAAGGTCAGGACCCTTATCTCGTGCACAAGCCTCTCCTCAAAGAGTCATCAACTCCAATGTGGTGCTTCAAACATTCCTTCGTACCAGGGGTGTCCAATCTTGGCAAGTTGGGCTTTAGGAGCCGTGGTGGCACAGTGATTTATGAGGACCCAGATTGTTGGGGGCAATAGGCTGACTCTGTGAACCGCTTAGAGGGGGCTATTGCTAGTCTGTTCTACAGTCTGTCCTTTCCCACCCTATTCTCAATTCTAATCCAATTCCAATTCCATTCTGTTCTCCACGGTGGCACAATGGTTAGAATGCAGTACTTCAGGCTAATTCTGCCGACTGCTGATTGCCAGCACTTTGGCTGTTCGATCTTGACTGGCTCAAGGTTGACTCAGCCTTCCATCCTTCCGTAAAATGAGGACCCAGATTGTTGGGGGCAAGAGGCTGACTCTGTAAACCACTTAGAGAGGACTGTAAAGCACTATGAAGCCGTATATAAGTCTTAAGTGCTATTGCTATTTAAGACCGGCAGACTCCAACTCCCAGAATTCCCCAGCCAGGAGCAAATGGTGATCACATGACCATTTTGATCATGTGGCTGTTGGGAGACTGCAATGGTTGTAAACCTGAGACCGGTCATAATTCACATTTTTTTAGCGTGGCTGTAACTTTGAATGGTTGTAACTGGAGGACTGCCTGTAGTGTACCAGGTAACGGTGGTTGTAAAAACAAAAAACCTGTCCTAGTCCTAGCCTGTTGCAAGCCAAAGACCCATCGTACCTGGGCGGCACAAATCGCCATGTTGCTCCTTTTCACTGGCGTAGACCTCCATGCACCAGGCATGGTAAGCAAAAGAGAAAACGTCCTCTATCTTTGAGGGGGGGCGGATGGCGTTGTTCAGCCGCTTCAGCCACTCTTGACACTGCTCAAAAGTGGAGAACTGGCACCTGCCAAAAAAAATAACAATAAAAACCCATGCAAAAGCCCTTCACAAATACGATGCAGCTGACGGATGAAATGAGAGGCTAAGGGTCAGAGCAGACCAGAAGGAAATGATCTATTGAGGCTTAACCTTCAGGAAGAGCTTATTTTATAAATAATCATGTGCTGTTCATTATGACCGGCACACTGATTTCCTGACAGGTCAGAGGTCTCCAGACTTGGCAACTTTGAAGACTTGTGGACTCCAACTCCCAGAATTCTCCCAGAATTCCCCAGGCAGGCAGCAGATAAATTTAACAAATACATAAATGAGCCATTATTTCTGACATCCCAATGCCATCCACTGCTGAATTAAAACTTTTGAGATGATTCTGCCAGTATTTTGCTGGTACCACAAGAGTGCTGTTAAGGGTAATTTGTAATGATTAAAAAAAGGCAGTTGTATTCATTTTAGGGAGGGGAGGCCTCACTTGCCATTAACTAACATGAAATACGGACGGTGTTGTGCAGGGACCGTACACACCTGATCACTTTGCAATCTTTGCAAGTCAAGTGAAGCTGGAAAATATCCCGACATTCCACGCTTTCTACGAGCTGCAATGGAACCTGTGACGGAAAAGGTGACATATGTTTTACTCCGAAAGGCTAACACCCATTTTCTCACAAGGATTTAGCAGACAGCTGGAGCCCTGGAATGAAACATTACTCATGCTGTCAATTACTGGTAGCATTTCCCTCCCTTTATATACGAGTATCCTACGTTAAGTCATGAAGCAAAGCGATGACATAATATGGCACGTAGACGCATTTCTCATTTCGATCTAAAATTCCACCTTGAGGAAATGGTGTTGCGTTCAACTCTACTGTAAAACTCGCCAACATTTTAGTACGTGTCTCTGAAATTTGGCCGTAAGGAATGAGGACAGTTGACGCACAAATGTCTGTGGAGATTCTCAATCATTCAGGTCACGGGTGTCCCAAAAGTGCTTTTCCAAAAGGCAACTGGACTTTCTCTGGGTTTTTTTTTTTTCCCCCCTTGAAAAGATTTCATTCTCATCCAAGAAGGGTCGAAGGTGCCTTCGCAACCAACAACTGTCTTCCTTAAACAGCTCTTGCTTCACTAACTTTCAAAATTACTCTGAGAACTCTAACGAAGCCTAACTACGCATGAGGAAGAGACTCAAGTGTTTTAGAAATTAGGAAGATGGCTTGCAAAACTTCCCCACATTCAAGTCTGGCTTGACTTCCCCAAAGACTTAAAAAGAGTGTCCAGGCTCACACAGGTCACGGTGCCTTCGTTACGCTGACAACTGGGATGAGCTTCAGGAGGAGCACCAATTAACGGATTCTGAGTGGGAGGCAAATTCTCCACACCCATAACATGGGCTAAAGTAGATAAATTAGGTAGAACTTAAATGTAACCTTATTAAATATACCCCATCAAATTAAAAACCAAACAACACAATGCCGTCGCACATGGCCTGGGAATCAAAAGCATTCAAAAACCAAAATGGGCCCAATTATAGATAGTCCTCAACTTACGACCACAATTGGGATCCAAATTTCAGTTACTAAGTGCTGCAGCCATTAAGCAGGCCGTCTCGTGACCAAACTCCATTTTACAACCATGTTTACCCACAGTCGTTAAGTGAATCACCACGGCTGCTAAATGAACTGCATAGTTGCTAAGTAAATCAGGTTGCTTGTTGAAAGCCAGCTGGGGACGGTCAAGGTTGCCAACAACCGAATTCCTTATCAAATGGCGTGTGTGTGTGTGTGTGTGTGTAGTGCAATGGTCATAACTTCGAGCTGGTCATTTTTTCTCCTGAAGCTGTCATAACTTCAAACCATTAAAAGGCTACCTGTAATCGAATAGAGAAGTCACAGAAATCCTGACCACCAAGGTTGAAGGAATTACCAATTTTTGGAAAGGAGGGAGAGAGAGAAAGAGAGCCGGCTGCCAAGTGGCCAAATTTTGATCACTTGACCACGGAGAGGCTGCAAACGTCGTAACTTTGAAAAACGGTCACGAATTGCCTTTTTCAAGGCCGTTGTAACTTTGAACCATTGCTAAGCAAACGATTATAAGTGGAGGATTACCTGTGTTAGAATTTATGGACCAATTGGATGTCTTGGGAAGGCTGTCCCACCGAGAGCCACGAAGGGCTTTAAAAGTGAATTATATCTAGAAGTCAAAGGCCTCGTATGTTTCACTAAACTAAATATTCTAGTTTTCTCTTGCCTTCTTCTTCCTACTGGCTCTTTGTTTCCTTTTTGACACTTACAGCCCCCTCAGTTGTCACTTCCTCTGCTCCTTCTCTCCATCTGTTCCGCTTTCCTTCCTTCTGAATAATTTTCTTTATGTACTTCATTACTCTCCGTAAAAATGGCGTATTTACACCCTAGGAAAGGCATGTCATGCTCCTAAGGATTCTGCCTTTCTGTCAAGCATTATATCCCATTCCCCCGAGCAATCTCCATGCTGAAAATCACCACAAAGCAAAACATACCATGCAGGTCAATAATTAGTGCCAGCCTCCAATAACCATTTGCTGGAATTTTGTTAGCAAAATGCAATGTTTAATAAAACAACAAATTGACTGTTTTTTTTTGGGGGGGGGGAAGGTAAACACTTTGGAAATAGGGAATGGGAAAAGAAACAACTTCCAGGAGAAAGAACAATAAAAAAAAAAGTATGCCGGGATAAAAGTGAGCAGGGGAGGGAGGGATTTTAGAAATGTATATGGGAATGACAGGGACGTGCCAAAGAGTGGAATTGAAATGGATGCTATTAATTGTCCGTGACCAAGAAAAATTGGCAAAATGGAAACCATGATTGGGAGAAAATTGAAAATAATAGGCTGCAGGGGTAGATGCTGTGACTGGAGAACAAGGAGGTGGTTTGCTTAGGAAGGCCGTTTAATATCAGTGTGAAGATTGCTTCTCTGCCCAGCAATTAGAAGGATCCTAGGAATAGCTCCTCTAAATTGGAGGGCCATACATTGGATGGGGAGAAAAATTGTAACTTTTTTTTCACTTACTGTTTTGTGCATTTAAATGTACTTTTCTACAAAGGGGTTTCTGGGTTTCAGATCTCAAGGTGGCCCCAAAAGATTACCCTCCCCTCAAAAAAAAAAAAAAAAAGTAGCAAGGGTGAAAGGTTGATTTAAATCAGGAATCTCCAAACTTGGTAACTTTTAAGACTTGTGGACTTCGTCTCCCATGGCTGGCTGAGGAATTCTGAAGTTGGAGACCCCTGGTTTAGGTAACAAAGCGTCTGCAAGAAAGCAACTAAGCTCAGAGAGCATCAAGGACCCCTCCCCAAAGTCACCCCTGGATGAGGCTGACGAGGTCTTCCAAAATTGAGAGGTGAGATTAATGAACAAAAAAGTGTGATGGGTATGGCAGAAGTCAGGAAGATTTGGCAAAAAGCTACGGAAAAAAATAGTTAATGATAGTGGTGCAAATTAGATTGTCCCATTTCCTTCTTTGTCTTATTTTACCGCTTTAATTTCTTTGACTCGCTATTCCTAACCCCTTTTCAGTGCTCTTTGTAAGGTCGCTTCCTCCAAAAGTCAGATTGGTCCATACATTACCAATTACCTCCCTGGTTATGAATGCGCATGCAGAACTAGTCAAGCTTACCCCTGGCATTTCACAGAGTATAATCTCTAGGAATGCTGATTGCCTGTAATTAAATAAACAATCTCCTACAGATATTAGAAGCTTCTGAACTGGCTGCGCACTGTGGCTGGGAAGAGTCACTTTGGGGGAAATACACGAGCAAGGGAATTAAAAAAAAAAAAAAAAATCAAAATTAAACCAAATGGGAGAAGACAGACTGTGGTGTTATTCAACGTCAAATCTGAGCCCTTGGAACTGAGTGAACTTATCCAAGACTTATTAGGATCAAACTCAGTTCAAGCGCATAACTTTTGAGAGCAACCTGATTTGGACAACCAAGAGAGAAGCCTCTCACATTTCATGCATGCATAAAGGATCCTTGTTGAATCTAGCTGTTCCCAAAAGATGGGTGCGTCAGCCTTTCAGAGAAGCCGTCCTTCATTCCATGAGTTGGCCACTTGGTCTACGGAATCTTTTATTCAGGAGGCAACTTCATGCTCTGACATGATCCATGCATGCCTGCCTATGTCGCAAGCCACGGTCAGCACATGTTCACTGTATTCCAAGCAAAGGTGCGGCAGTACAAATGCTAAACAACAGTGTTCTACTTACTGAGATCTCATAAGCGGCAAACTTACAGACATTCTAATGAATTGCAAACAAAAGAACAAAATTAGGCGAAAACCGAAGATGGGATATAAACCTACATTGGCTAGGTAACTTAATAAACGCAAACTGAACACTGGGCCCATTAAACCTCATGTCCTGATCGGAGGGAAGCAGAATGGGATTGTGTATTTTATGGAGTTCACACCTTTTTGTGCTTACGAAGGGCAATTCATGGAAGAACACAACATATAAGCCTGTTTTTTCCCGTGGCAGTCTGCTAAAGTAAGGCTGATTAAGCCGAAGTGAATTTTGGGTTACTAATTTCTGCCTGGACAAGATGTTCTGAAGCAAAAACTCAAGAAATTCCCTCCAGCGTTACACGAAAAGAGCTGTTTTTGTGGTTTAGGGGCTAAGTCATGTCCGACTCTTCACGACCCATAGCCCGCCAGGCTATGTTGCTGTTCTCCAATATCTCCCGGAGTTGAATCAAATTCATATTCCTCGCATTGGAGACATGATCTAAGCAACAAGGAAAGAGTCAGGGGATCCGTTTTCAATGAAGCTGCGAGATAAAAGCTAACCAAGATAATCACGCCTAATAAGGATTTCGCTTGTTAACTCCACCGATTTTTAAAAATGCTAAAAAAAGGGAAGAAGAGCTCTCCAAAGTACTGAAAACTGCAGCTGCACTACTTAGAATCAAACCATTATAAAATTAGTGAATGCAAGAGTCAGAAGGGACTAGAGAGATCATCTTAACCGATTCCCTGCTCAGTGCAAGAATCCTTCCTTGATGAAATCTCCAGCATTATTTAAACACCTACTAGTATTTCAAAACTCTAGCAGGGAAGAGTTCCTTCCTGCTCTAGGCAGATTTAGGGTTTAATTCCCTAACCATTTTTTTTTTTTCTATTAGGAAATTTCTTGGAATCGTCATCGGTCACCCCTGTAAGGTAGACCAGATTGAGAAACCAACTCCACAGGAAGGCTAGAACTGTATTTACTGAGATAGGCCAGTGCGTCTCAATTTCGGCAGCTTTAAGAAGTGGCTGGGGGGGGGGGGATTCTGGGAGCTGAAGTCCACGCGTCTTAAAAGTTACCATACCTGAGAAATACTATGACAGGGTATAGAATAATATACAGAATATTGCCACTCGGTTTCTTTTTCCTTTCCTCCCTCTTATAACCAGCTCTGGGCAGCTGTCAATCAAAAGTTAAAAGAGCAGAAAAGCCGTATCAAAACTATAAAACTAGACACATTAAAAACAACAAAGACCTGGAGCCAAGGCAACCTTCCGATCTTCAGAGTTCTATGGAAGGCTAGCCGGGTGGAGGCCTGCTGGGTTTCAGGGGGCAGGGCCTTCCGGGGGCCGCTACGGAAGAGGCTAGCTAGCTCCCCATCAGGTAGCAGTATTTAGGGGGTGTCCTTAGGGAAAGGAAGCCCTGTAGATCGGGCCTTGTTGCCACCTATTTCAAGCCTCGTATTTGAATCTCCTTTCTCAAAATCTCAAGCCACCAATCCTCGTCTTGCCCAATTGCCACGGAGAACTGCTAGCACCTCTGAGGGGTCCTCTGAGCTTGGTGGTTTCCTGGCAGACGCTCCATTACTCAAACTAGAGTGAAATCATCAGTGCTCTGACGGCGTCATCCAGTTTGGGTAACAAAATGCCTTGCAAGAAAACCACCAAGCTCCAGAGAGCACCCAGGATCCCTCATTTCAACACCGGACTACAAATATTCTCCTTTATTAGTGCCACCTCTCTCCTTTTTTAAAAAATTGGGTTTTAACAATTAAACAATTCTTATTCGACTCTTGTGCATGACTGTGACCATTTACATATCATCACACTAATGTTCTCCTATACTCTTTATAATTTTACAAAATCTACTATCTGTTATTTCCCTTTTTTTCTGTCTTCAATCCAATTATACCATTTCTCCCATATTACGTAAAAGTCCGAATCCATCTGTCCTTTTCAGTTCCAATGTCATTTTATCCATCTCAGCGCAATCTAATATCTTTCTAATTATTAAATCTTCAGAGGGTATGTTTGAACTTCTCCAACATTGCGCAAATGCCAATCTTGCCGCCGTTGTCATATGTAGAATAATATATGTTGTTGTTTTTTCATATTTCTTTTTCATTATTCCTAGAAGAAACAATTCTGGTGTATATGCTATCTGGAAGCCTGTTACTTCCTGTATCCAACTATGTATTTTCATCCAATATTTTTTTGTTTCGGAGCATAGCCACCATGTGTGAAAGAAGGTACCTTGCTTTTGTCCACATTTCCAACAATTTGGGGTTTAAATTTAGATATATTTTTGCCAGTCTAGAGGGTGCCAAGTACCAACGGTAAAACATTTTAAATGGATTTTCTTTATATTTTGCCGATCTGGTTAATTTATAATTTTTGTTCGAAATTATTTCCCAATCGTCTAGTTCGATATTATGTCCAATATTCCTAGCCCAGCCTATCATAGCTCCTTTTACTATGTCTTCAGCTCTGTCAAATTCTACTAAATAATTATAAATTTTGGTTCCACCTCTCTCCTTGTAACCAACTATCACAGCTCTCCCCAGTCTTTCCCTGACAAGCAAATAATTGGCTGCATTTGCACGAGAGCTAAAATGATCGTCACTGTGTAAATCCTGGTGGTTTAATGGAGGGGTCCAAGATGATGTGGGAACCCAGCCACTTATCTTTGTTATTTTTTGCAAACGAGGCCACATTACACCAGTTTATGGCTTGCTTTCGGCTCGTCATGTTATAGGCACACTGCCGTATATGGTTTGTGAACCGAGGTTAGGGAATTTGGTGTGTTGCACAACCGGAGCTCTTGAACTGCTGCTGCCTTCTGCTGTAGTTGCCCGAGGTTTCTCATCGCAGTCATTCCCAGGCAATATTAAGAGTATAAATTCATTTAATATTACATAACGATCTGAGACGGTAGGCATGCCTACTCATGAGGCATTCCAAGCGCTCGCTCTCGCATAGCCGAGCAATAACTCACTTTCATGTCAGCCACAGTTGCATTCTTTATTTAGAATGCTGTCAATTGCTAAACAAACAACATTTTTGTTCCTCTGAGTTCTTTGGGAGGTTAATTTTGCAACTGATTCGCTGCACATCAAAGGCAAGAATCAGCTAAAATGAAAACGAACTCACAGCTGCAAAGGAAAGAAAGAGGTGTGGGGGGGGGGGGAACCAATCCAGCCAAGTCTGAACAGGGGATATCTTTCTGTTTAATTACAGAATTCTACTTTATGGACTAGCATAAGCCCTACTCCCTTCCCCCCCAAAAAAGGGGGAGAGGAAGATTACAGCTAAGTTTGGGTTATGGCTAATCATGTGAAGACAGGCCATGGAAGGTGGGGTGTAGAGATAAACCTGCCAAAACCTGGCTTAAATTTGGTGTAGTGGTTAAGAAACCAGGAGACTGGGAGTTCTAGTCCTGCCTTAGGCATGAAAGTCAGGTGGGTGACTTCTCTTTCAGCCCAGCCCATCTCACAGTTATTGTCAGGGATGGGATTCAGCCGGTTCGGACAAACCAGATGTTAATTTTAATCCGGTTTGCCAAACCGGTTGTTGCAAGGACTGGCTGACCCCACCCCTCCCCACCCAGGACTCTCCATGCAGCTGTTTTGGATGCCAGATGGTATCCAAAATGGTAAGTGCAGGGGCTGCGCGGAGGCACTGGAAGGGTGAAAAATGGGCCTACTGGAAGTCCAGAAACGGGTGCGTTCCCAGTCTCTGGAGGAACGCCTCTGGAGCCTGGGGAGGGCGAAAAACAGGCCTACCAGAAGTACCGGAAGTCCAAAAACGGGCCCGTTTCCAGCCTTTGAAGGGCATCCGGAGTCTGGGGAGGGCAAAAATGCCCCCCCCCCGAATTCAGCAGGAAGCTGAATAGGCCACACCCACCATGGCCACGCCCACCCAGCAACCAGGCAGAGAACCGGTTGCTAAAATTTCTGAATCCCACCCCTGGTTATTGTTGTAGATATAAGTAGGAGGTGGAAGAAGTATGAGATATTTTCTCCGCCTTATTTATAAAAAATAATAAAAAACAGGATTTAAAAAATCTAAAATAAAAATCTAAAATGAATGAATGCAATTATTTTGTTTCAGCAGATCAAAGGCTCCAAGCATGGCAGCTGAGGCTACCAAAAATCCCTACAAAGCTCTGTCTGGCATCTGCCAGGACCCCGGCCCTGCTTGAAACGTCCCCCCCCCCACTTTTTTTAAAAAAAGAAAGTCTAATTTGAAACAGGTTAATAAAATGGCTGTCAGACCTGCTACAAAGAACCAATCTCCAACATCTGTTTTATTCACATCCATAGAATACGCATTCTGAAAAAATAAAATAAGGATATTGATGCTGTTTAGGACATTCTCTGGGAACAGGCCAAGCAGCACAAAAATGACACATCAGCTGGGGGTGCTGCAGGTGAGGAGGGAAGAGGAGGGCTCTAAGTAGGATCCTGACTGGCTCAAGGTGGACTCAGCCTCCCGTCCTTCCCAGGTGGGTAAAATGAGGACCCAGATTATTGGGGGACAAGAGGCTGACTCTGTAAACCGCTTAGAGAGGGCCGGAAAGCACTGTGAAGCGGCATATACGTCTAAGGGCTATTGCTATAAAGGAAGATAGATTCTCCACGTTTTGTACCCTTCCTGAGATTTTTCAGCATTGCACGGCAGAACTTCACAGCCTGCTTACAATATTCCAACGGCTCTAATAACAAAGTTGGAGAATTGGTATGCGTCAAGGCCTGGGCCGAGTTACCAATCAGGATAAATTCTAATTCCACTATATTTCTTCTCCCTGTCATTGCTTTGAGATGACTCAGAGCTTCGTGATGGGAGAGGAAGAAGAACAAACTCTTGCGGCTGCGCAGCTGCAAGGATGAGAGGTGTTCTAACTTGCCAGCTGATGAGGAAACTCACAAGTTCCCGCAGCAGAATATGCAGGAGGATTAAAATAATAAAGTACGGCAATGATGCTCTCCTTGCTGTCAATCACCTGTTTTGAACAAGAACCCGTGAGATCGCTTTAAAATTCCACACGCCTCTCTGCACTGGCGCCCACAACCAGGCGGCACGAGAGTTGACGGGCAAGGAATTGAAATGCCACCAATGAGCGATGTCACCCAAAATATTACACCACGCTGGCTTTTCAGATATTTTCGGTTTCGAACTGAAGCCCCACCGGTGCAGTTCCTGCTTCCCTCACCACTAAATTTCCACTTCAGAAAAGAGACAACTTACGTTCACCACGGATTCCTTAAATTTGATGTGAAGCCTGTAGTTGGACAGGGCAATGACGGCATCGTCCGCTCGGCCGACATACTCCGTGCTCTCCCCGTGAAGTTCGAGAAATGGGACCTGCAGAGACAGCAGAAAGATTCATTTTCTTTACAGGTGGCATCTACTTCAGAAATGCACACCCCTTGAAAGAACACACGATTGGCGAAGGAAGACCAATATACGTTTCCCAGGATAATGATGCAAGATCAAATTTGGGTCGGTCGCCGGGACGAGAGATTTACTCTTTCAAGGTTTCGGACTCATGCTGGAGGCTTCAGCTTCAGGGAATTTCTCTCTACTGGAATAGGTGATTTGGACTGTTCTGGGAGTTGTGTTTATGTGGTGCCTTCCTATTGGCCGATTGGTGAGTTGAGGGCTGGCGATCGGCTGTCGTTTCCTTGTTCCGCCAAGCCCTCGGCTCCAAAGTATCTGATAACCTATTGGTAATTCAGCCCCCCCCCCGCCCGTTAACTGACAAAGGAACCGTTTCCCAGGCTTCAATCATTTCCCTGGCTGTTTTTGTACCTGCTCAGCCAACAATCTTAGTAAGGTGCGAAATTGAAAGTGTGTCCTTGTTCATGGCAATGGGAGGCTACCAATGAGTTTGGGTCTCCTTGTCTGACCGCTCGCTTGTATTCTCGCAAGCTCGGAAGACAAAACCTTTGGTCTCGGTGCCCCACCCAGATTGGATCCTGCAACATTATCCTGGGACACGTATCTTCGCCTTCATTCGTGACGTTCAGTGACCTGATGGTGGAAGGGCCTGACCGTCGGATCTTTGAATCCCGGTTGTAAGTCCTCTGTTTTTCAGGCGTAGCCTTGAATGTCGCTAAGGAACCAGTGCTAAGTCAAGGATTGTCTATACCTAGAATTTTTGCAACCAAACTCACCGCTTCAATCCAAAACATTTATCTTCTAGGTTGAAAGCAAACCAAGCACCTCAAAAGTTCTGCTGTCTGATCTAGACCTCAATCCCACAGCCCCTGGATCCCACTGCAAGATCAAAGGAGAATCAAGTGAAGACCTGGAGATTTTCATCCTCCCGGATCAGCTGCTTCCTGGGGAAGATCTGATTAGCTTGGATGCATTCAAGGCTGTGATGAGTCTCTTCATCCTGAGAAGGATTTAAGTTTAGAAGTCAAGCCGACGATTCTGTTCATGTCAATACACTCGTACATGCTAGTCACATTTTTTTCTCCTAACTGAATGATCACGAAGAGTCATTCTTAGTCACCACATTCTGAAACTCTCTTCCTCTAACAAACCTTTTAGTGCATAGAACATAAAATATTAAGGTTAGAAGGAACTTTGGAGGTCTTCTAGTCCAATCTTCTGCTCAAGCAGGAGATTCTATACCATTCCAGACAAATGATTGTCCTAAAAACCTCCAGGGATCGAGAAAGGCTGGCTGAAGAATTCTGGGAGGTCTTAAAAGTTGCCTAGGTTGGACACCCCTGCTCTAAAATCTTCTACACTCATTCACAGGTTAAGCCTTAGCATGAGATACCCAACTAGTGGTGGTTTCCTCAACAAGCAATGGTTGAACCACAAACTTAGTGTAATATGTGAACCCAGTCAAGTCCACTGTTTTAGCTGCACTAATGATGTAATTTATTTTTCTACCAGAAATTCTGGAAGCATCTCTCGTTGTACTGAACACCTGTTGTTGCTTTTCTCTGTCCATTGGAAACAAGGGTTCGGAAGCACACAGAACTGTCATTCTGTCTGTCCAGGTAAAATAAAAAAAGAGGGGAAGCAGCTTCATTTGGATGAGGCTTCCAGGGATAGCAATGATTTAACTTAAATCCTCAACTCGCTTCTTTCATTAGAACCTGAATTTCTATATGATGTCCTCAACAGAACTGAGTGAAGCGAACGGTCTTCTGAAGGAGTTATAACCCTTTAGCATAGTTTCTCCACCGTAGCAATTTGAAACTGGGTAGATTTCAACTCCCAGAATTCCCCAGCCAGCAAAACCGGCTGGGGAATCCTGGGAGTTGAAATCCACCCAGCTTCAAGTTTACCAAAGTTGAGAAATAGTGGTTTATCACAATCAAACTTTGTAAGAGTGCTGTAAACACCTAAGGGTTGCCATCTTTAGCATTCCTTTCTTTTCTTCAGCTCTCTTTTCTTTTGCTCAAGCTTGAAGGATCTGTGCACGTACCATGACAGAGCCTAGCTGCAAGGCAAGGTCCTCACCCTTGCTTTCCAGTTCTGCAGCGCTATATATCATGGAAAGATCTGGAAGACAAAATTAGAAAGTGGATGCGAGAGCAGTGCATTTATTATTTGCAAATAAATATTACAATATCGGAAATATTAGAGTCACCCCACAGACCAAAAGGATGTATGTAGAATTCTACATGATAAAATTTAGGAAGAGGCATTACTAATTGCATTATGTTTTGCTTAAAATATTCACAGACTACATTTCAACTCAAAAGTGGCTATGTATAACAAAAGGCGTAAAACATTCTTAAAATTAACCTATAATCTAAATAAAAATGTCAAAATTCTAAAAGACACTAG
Source organism: Pantherophis guttatus (assembly GCF_029531705.1). Next base: position 1,017,156 of record NW_026844143.1, read on the forward strand.
GGTTCAAATTTGAATCTGACTCAATGAACCTGTTCTGAAAAAAATGACTTGCATAATACCTTTAATCATGATAATATAATCAACCACAAATCTGACTTGTTTCTCAACTGTTTCCTCTGCTACAAATTAATTCCTTTTTAAACCTTTCTGGTGTTCAAATGCCATGCAATTTAGGAGTCTGCTGTTCAAAGACTAAAACTAAAAAGAAAATGCATTTCATTTGCTGGGCACACCTAAAACAGCTCCTTGCATTCTGGCCAATTCATTTCCTAATTAAATCCAGCTACCGTAATGTTCAATTCAATTTTAATGTTGCTGATACTTCAATTCTAAGGTGGGTGTAGAGATCCAGTGACGTCTAGTACTGCTGAATCTTAACTACAAGTCAGCAAAGCCACAACTGGGAATCATGGATACTGTTGTTCAATATGGCATCGGAAAGCAAAGTCAACCCTAAGCCAATCATTTTACAGGTTGGTCATCAGTTACATATTTCAAGCTTAAGAAATGTTCTTAAGATTCCAGTAAAAGGATTAGTTCCAATAACATTCCTTTTTTTTTTTTTTTTTTTTTTTGAAGTTTCTGGTCTTATTTCCTGAAGATGGTAAACTGTAAAAAGTAGCTTGTTGGATTTTGGGTTAGTGCCCCATGTGGATCCGCCACAGCCATTTGCAAATCACGTTTTTGTAGGTCATGTTAACTTATCCAACTGCAGGTTATTAAACAAAACATGGCTTTGTATGATACGCGAACCACTTTTTGAGAAGCTGAGCATTCAGTGAATAAGTCCTAGAGAAGATATTCCGATATCGATAGAGTCCCAAATGCAAGGAAAATAGGGTTTTAAAAACCAGGGAAAGTTAAGTATCTATTACAGCCATTTCTGCTATGGTTCTGGCTAGGACAAGGGAAAGAATGACAGAAGTGCAAAGCCAATCTTCCCCCAGTGACATTCTAAGTTGCATCACAAATACAATGACCACAACTATCAGCATCTTGGACTGTCCTGGCTAACTAGGCATGAAAGCCAGCTGGGCGACTTTGGGCCAATCACCAGGAGACTGTGAGTTCTAGTCTTGCCTTAGACATGAAGGCCATTCCCACCCTCCCTCTCAGCCCAGCTCGCCTCACAGGGTTGTTCTTGTAGGAAAACAGGAGGAGGGAGGAGTATAAAAATAATAAAGGCAGGATAAAAAATTCAAGACAAGGGAGAACTTCAGGTGGGTGCTGACTAAGAGGCAGGATGGAAGGAGAGAGAGAGAGAGAGAGATTGATATGCATAGTCTATATGGATCTTTCCTAATTAGGGACTTAATGAAATGAAGGCTGCACACAAAACTGGTTTGGTTAAAGAGCAAAAGAAAAAACTGGTCCAGATTGTGGCTTTCCTGATCACACAATTTGTGGATAAGTAAGTGCTGGGAGAAAAGGAGGATGTATGAAATCTACATATAGCAGCAAAGAAAATATGATGGCCATGACGCAGCCTTCCATCCTTCCGAGATCTGTAAAATCTGTAAGGCACCGTGAAGCGGTATAGAAGTCGAAGTGCTATTGCTATCTACCATCGAATCATTCGGCACAAATATTTGAAAGGTTAAAGAAAATAATTATAAAAAAAAGTATTGTGCCCTCTCAAGCACATTTCCGCTATAGTCTACAGGCAGAATCAAACAATTAAAAATAAATAAATACCTAGAAAGTTAAACAAGATAAGCGACTGGCTACAAAATGATGCAAAATAATTAGATTAAAAAAAAAAAACCCGCAATTCTGGAAAAAGATAATTTTGCTGGGCATTAAGGATCTCTAAACTTACCGATTAACAATAAACCCCTTTGATAAATTTCAGGTGCGATTCACGATTGTCAGGTATTTCACAGTGAAAGCTGAAAGGACAAAAGAGTATTCTGTAATTAAACTGCAAAATGATTGCTTGTGAATAAGTTTCATCCTAAAACAACATTTAAGCAGCAAAATGAAAGGACTACTTCTAACTTATTCTCCTAATCTTGGTCAATAATACAGGTAATCCTCATCTTACAACCATTAACTGCGGTTCAAAGTTACAACGGCACTGAAAAGAAGTGACTTATGACCAGTTCTTGCACTTATGACTGTTGCGGCAGCCCCGTAGTGACAGCATTCGAAGTTCAGGTTCTTGGCATTGGCATGTATTTACAACAGTTGCAGCATCCCAGGGTCGTGGGAATTCTCATTTGCAACCATCCTTGGGCGCTTCTGACAAGCGGTTAATGAGGGGGAAGCCAGGGCTGGTATCTAAATCAAACCAGGATCTCCTGGTTTGTTGCGCCCCAACAAGCTAAGATCTCTGGGTCAGACAATGCCCTGAGATCCTCATTTCTTGACTGAAATGTTCTTGCTATGTGCCAAGCGGTTACAAATGAGCCAAGTCCAAGAAATGTTAAGTTGGCAAACTTTCAAATATTAGCTCTGAATCCAGTGATCTCAGATAATGCAGAAACCAATCCAGAACAATTAAAGCGTTCAACTCAAAATTAAACATCCTAAAAACGTGAGGGTTTTTTCCTTCCTTTTTTTTGCTAAAAACAAGAAAGGGAGACCAGACACGGTCTAGGACAGAGACAAGGTCAGGAGGCAATGCTTACATTCCCGTCAAATCTTTCCTGGGAGCCTGCCAATACGTTTTCTGGCTTTTACAAGTCAACCCTAACCTACATCTCTCCCTTACAAAATCCAATTTCCTCCTCCCCCGGAAAAATGAGGATAAGCAAAAAATGAAAATAAAAACAGATAAAAGCTCCACATGGACAGGAAATGAAGGGATGGTTGCCCGACTCTGTTACGTTTAAATGACAGATTATCGCACTTGATTATTACGAGTGAATATAATAAGGATTGTGGAAGACTTTCATTTATAGAGGCATCAAATGGAAATAAGAGATGTAAAGCTATCCGTCCTAATGTCTGCTCAATGAAACGACAGGCTGGATAGTCAAATTACCTTTCCAGATCTGGTCCTTTTTATGGCGTTTCTTCTCTGCCTACCCTTCCTTTCCAGATTTGGAAACCAGCCTTTGCAGATATGATCTGCTTACAGATAACAAACAGGGATTCCAGCTTCCCTTTTAAAAATGCCAGCTCCAGGCCGGCCGATCTGGCCAAAAGCAGCCCGGCACGCTGGCTTTACTTCTGAGTAAACAAACCCGGAGTAGCAGATCAAGCCGGCCTCAACCTCTTAGGCTGTATCTCAAGCAAACAGAAGCATGTGATAACACAAGTTAAAACATGTGCCCTCCTGCTCTGGTTCTGATAAGGGTTTTTTTTGGCCTATTAATAAACATCCGGGACACAGGCATTCAAATTTATGTCTCAGTTCTTGAGGAACAGAAATGCAGAAATCATAAAAATGAGAAGGGGCTAGCCTGAACTAGTGTGCATGTATACATATATACCGTGTTTCCCCCCAAAATAAGACCCTGTCTTATATTTTTTTTTGAACCCCGAAATAAGCGTTTGGCCTTATTTTCAGGGAGGTCTTATTATTTTCAGGGAAACAGGGTAGTAACAGCAATAGCCCTTATAGACTTATATACCGCTTCACAGTGTTTTATAGCCCCTCTCTAAGCGGTTTACAGAGTCAGCCTCTTGCCCCCCCAATAATCTGGGTCCCCATTTTACCCACCTCGGAAGGACAGAAGGCTGAGTCAACTTTGAGCCTGGTGGGATTTGAACTGCCCAAATTGCAGGCAGCCGGCAGTCAGCAGAAGTAGCCTGCAGTACTGCACTCTAACCACTGCGCCACCCTGGCTCATATACACGTATACATATAGCGGATTATACATCATACATGTATAATCCACTAAAACCTGGTCTAAAGCAGTAAATTCTCATCATCTTCTCCTTTCCTCTTCCAAATCCTAGTGTATCTTATACAAATAGTCCTTGACTTACGACAGTTCATTTAGTGACTGGTCAAAGTTACACCACCACTGAAAAAAAAGGGACTTATGAGCATTCTACACACTTACAACTGTTGTAGCAGCCCCATGGTCATGTGATTTACAGTCGGACGCTTGATAACCGACTCCTGCTTACGACGGTCACAGTGTCCAGTGGGTCACATGATCCACTTTTGCGACTGTCTGACCAGCCAAGTCCACGGGGAAGCCAGGCTCACTTCACAACCGGGGTGTGACTAATTTAACAGCCGCGGTGATTCACTTGACAAACGTGGCAAGAAAAGTCGCAAAATAGGGTAAAAACTCACTCCACAAATTTCTCGCTTAGCGACATAAATGTTGGGCTCAAAATTGGGGTCGTTAAGTTGAGGACTACCTGTAAACAACCCGCTTCAACTCCGCTGATGTTACCTAGCCAGGTAAGGAAAAATTCGGAAACCAACCCACAAGCTCGGAGAATAAACCTTCATTCTCATCCTATACTTGAGCTACAGATATTCGCCGCCATTAAAACCAGTTATTTCGTGATCGTTTGACATTACGACAGTGATGACAAAAGTGGCGCATTTTAAACAATGACAACTGTTGCAGCTGTGCTCCTGGTCACATGATCGAAGTTTGCACGCTTGGCAACTGGCATGTACTTATGACGGTTGCGGTGTTCCCCCTTTTGTGAATTTCTGATAAGCGAAGTCCAATCGGGAAGCTGGATTCACTTAACAACCGTGTTACTGACTTAACTGCAGTGATTCGCTTAATGACTGTGGCAAGAAAGCCGTGAAACAGAGCAAAACTCACGTAATGGCTGTCTTGCTTAGCGATGGAAATTATGGGCTTCATTGTGGTCGTAATTCGAGGACATACTACCTGTATGGAAATGGGTTTCTCTTGTCGTCTTCTGAGATGTTTCTTCCCCATTTCCAATTTTAACTGCAATGATGGGATTTCTGGGGAAATCGCCCAGTGTACACACACACACACACACACACAAAATTCTGGTCCTATTTAGCTTTGTTGAGATCAGTCGAGTCAACTTTGTGTTGCTTCTCAGGGAGAACTTAACCCCATTGTGAAAAAACCGATATTCCTAAAATGCCATTAAACAGAGAGGTACGTAAAGATATTTCAGCAATCTCTTTTCCCATCCATGGCCGTAGCCTTCAGGACCACACAAAGTCCAAAGAACAGATTTCTCAGATTACAATCAAAGTAGCAGACAATGTTTTTGTTTGAAGAACCCTCTAATTTCAAAAATAGAAACTCTGCGATAAAGTCAATAAATCTGATAGAGCTCCCCAAAAAAAAAAGCCATTCGTACTTGAACGAAGAGAAACGCTTTAACTCTAAAAGTTTATCGTTTGTTCCTCAAGGCTGACTTGAGAAACATTTAGCTGCTGTCTCACTTAGCAACCAAAATTTTGGACTCAGAAGTTGAGGATTACCTGTTACCTTTATTCATGTATTTAAAGGGCTTTATGATAGCGTTGCAAACTGCCCAGAGTCACTTAGGTGAGATAGCTGACATAGAAATTAAATAAACAAACACACAAATACGATAATGCAGGAATTTGGGAATACATGCAAAGCTTCCACTGGTAACTTTTCCTTTCCTTGTCGCACAATATTTAATTATCTTCTTTTTTAAGTGAACCCATATTATCCATATTATTAAAAGCGCTACTGATATGTTTGCCTGCAAGTGCTCCAAAATGCACACTTGTCACCACACAATTAAGGGCAGCTCCTCTTTTGAGGAAGAAAACACAGGCAAATATTATTGCCCTGGTTTCTATCAACAGGAAAGGGATTCCACCCGTTCTCCAGCAATTTCCCAAACGAAAACCTTGAAGAGGTACACCAGCTATTTTCACTTTGCCCTCTGTAATTTCCAGCCTTCAGATCAAACACTGGGCGCAAGTGAGCAGCAATTTAATGGGTTAAGAGGGCTCTACCCAAAACTGAGGATGGCGTCACTTCTCAAGTTCCATTAGGAAGAAAATACAATGCCTGGTGCTGTACAATAAAGTAAACACCAAGGTAAAATAAGCCTTTCCCTTCTAAACTTGGGTATTTTATAACGCCCTAAAATTATGCCAGGTGGGCTCTTTAGGACAAATGTAGAGCTTTAATCCACCTCAGAAGGATGGGCATGGGAATTTAAAGGGCCATACTCTGATCTGAGTAAATTTAACGGGTAAAGTTAAAAGTAAAATCTCTGAGTTGAATTCATTATCCTAGGGGCCAAATGGTCATGCTATCTATTCCATTCATTCATTCATTGCCTCCCATCTCCCCTGGAGGCAATTCTAGCTGGCTTACAATCAATAAAACTGTTTTTTTTTTCTTTTAAATTGTTCCAACTTCTACCCTCAAAAAGACGCTATAGGCACTGCACACCAGAACAAGTAGACACAAGGACAGTTTTTCCCCGAATGCCATCACTCTGCTTAACAACTAATTCCCACAACACTGTCAAATAATTTACTAAGAATGTATTACTCTTCTTCTTTTCCTTACTAGTATCTCTCTCTTCCCACTTATGACTATAACCATGTCACTTGTATCTTTCAATTTATATTGTTTTATTTGTTTCCTACTACGATTTGATAGCTTATTAGTAACCTTGACTATCACTAAGTGTTGTATCTTTTTATTCTCGATGAATGTATTTTATTCTCCTTATGTACACTGAAAGCATAGGCATCAAAGACAAATTCCTTGTGTGTCCAATCACACTTGGCCAATAAAGAATTCTTTCTATTCTATTTAACCCCTTTATTCTAGGTGGAGTCTGGCCAGCTAAATGGAAACCAATACATGACATTAGAACAATAAATAACAAGAAATTTGGGGTTAAAATTCATCAAGAGGGGGAAGAAGGGAGCAAGATGAATGGGGCAAGTGGTGGGGGGAGAGATGGAATGTTTCCTTGGTTCATGAACCCCCTCCAGAATAACACATCCTGTTACGTCTTTTTGGGAAGGCCAAAAAGGGTGGGGGCGGATCTCAAAGGAGGGGGTGTCACCACCAGAGGGCAGGAGCCAGAAAAAAGCTCTTTCCCTGGAGCCCGCCAGCTGGAATTCACTGACCGACAGGGTCCTATGAAACTTTCTTGGAAACAATACGGAAGCATCTTGCCGACATCTTTCCCTAATCCAATCTGTGATCCTAAACGTCAACAGAGATTTTTCTACTGAGTATATACCACACTTATATATCGCCAAGCTCAAAACTAGTCCATGGGGTTGACAACAGAGAAGAAAAGACAAGCTCACCAGAAAACATCAGAAAAAAATAAATAACATCTCCATTGAGAATACATACATACATACATACATACATACATACATACATACATACATACATATATTGGATCTTGAGCAATTGATGGACACAGGTGGGTCTCTAATAGCTTGAGACAGGCCTAAATGAACATAAGCAAGAAATAACAATCAGGAAATGCGATATTGAGATATCAAGAAAAGACACAGCATTCAGCAAAAAAAAAAAAAAACGGATGAAACTGTCCAAAATCCTTACATAAGTCCATGGGCCTGTATTTGATGTAATGTGATTCAGTGGCATGTGCGTGCCACTGAATCAATCCGCGGTAATTATTCAAACCAGACTCAGCAGTCATTTCAGAAAAATGTGGAAGGACAGCTTGAAAATTAAGAGTCGAGTCAGAAATTTAATTAACAAAACAAACAAAAGGCATTCATTCATTTGATCGACGGGTGAGGGTTTCTTTTCCCCCTGAGTTCAGCCAGAGTTTCGGAGCAAGAAACGGTATTTCAAATGTATTTCTTGATGAAGGTGTCAATCTGCAGGATCAATATGAAAAGGACAGACATCTATCTATTGAACTTCTCACCAGCTGCAAGAGAAACCATCGATTTCAATTCTCTGCCTTTCTAGTTTTACAGGATAGCTTGCTTTTCTTCTCTGCAAACAGGGGGCAAAATGAAGGTATGGAGAAGTGGCTGGACTGTACATTTCTAATGTTTTGGGTGGTACCGCATTTCCCCTCCTCCTCAACTTATTCCCCCTCGCCTCCTCAACTTATTTTGGTTGCGCGGCAAGCAACCAGAAGAAATGGCACTTTTTTCAGTGCCGTTGTAACTTTGAATGGTCACTAAATGAACTGTTGTAAGTCGAGGACTACCTGTCTCAGATTTCTTAAGTCATAAAACAAGGAGCCGGGAAGCAACACGAGGAGGCAGCCCAGAACGTTCAAATGCGAGACAGAAAAAAATCCAAGTCGAAGCAAAAGTTGAATTACTCTGCACTACTGGGCGTTTCAGGCAGAATGCACAAACCCAATCCTACAGGAATGCACATTGTGAGAATTTTTTTTTTTTTTTAAAAATGTTTACTTAGCAAAAAATTAAATACGAAGAGCGGCAGGAGCAAAATTCTTTTCCATCTGAAAAGTGCATTATGTTCCTGTGAAAGCTTGTCTCATAAAGTAGAAAGGTTCACTGCTTATAGACAAAAGAACCTAATTTGATCACGTTAAATACCCAGCCACAATTTCATGTTCCCCCGTTCACAGCAAATTCTTGTCACTGGGATTGGGAACAGTGAAGACGGAAGCAGAATATCTGGATTTTCCCCCATGTGTGCTCTTTTAAGTAGAAGATGGCATGCAATGGACTTTATTCCAGAACAACTGGACACAAGAACAGTTTTTTTCCCGAACGCCATCACTCTGCTAAACAAATAATTCCCTCAACACAGTCAAACTATTTACTAAGTCTGCATTACTATTAATCTTCTCATCGTTCCCACCACCCATCTCCTTCCACTTATGACTGTATGACTGTAACTTTGTTGCTTGTATCCTTACAATTTATATTGACTGTTTCCTAATATGATTTGATTGCTTATTTGTACTCTATGACTATCATTAAGTGTTGTACCTTATGATTCTTGATGAACGTATTTTTTCTTTTATGTATACTGACAGCATATGCACCAAAGACAAATTCCTTGTGTGTCCAATCACACTTGGCCAATAAAAGAATTCTATTCTATTATTCTATTCTATTCTATTCTATTCTATTCTATTCTATTCTATTCTATTCTATTCTATTCTATTCTATTCTATTCTATTCCATTCCATTCCATTCCATTCCATTCCATTCCATTCTACTCTATTCTATTCCTAATTCTAATTAATTCTATTTCTATTTCTATTATTTCTATTTCTATTTCTATTATTTCTATTTCTTTTTCTATTTCTTTTTCTATTTCTTTTTCTATTTCTATTCCTATTCCTATTCCATTCCATTCTCAGACCAAAGATAATAGTGGACATCATCTCTACTCCAAACAATTCAAGTTAAATTTTATGCATTTGGTAAATAATCATAGTTCAAAAGGATGCCGTAAGCCAGTCACGCACTAGAAATGGTCTAGTTATAGTCTAATACGTTGCACTTCATAGGAAATTATAATCAGTGTTCTACAAAAACAACAACTTTTTAAAAGCTGAACTGGCAGCTTCCTGCTTAATTTTGCACCTTGTCAGTCTATAAAGAAATATAGTAGTTGACTCATCCATAGCCACCTCTATTAGCAGATCCTGGAATCCAATGACGGATAGAACTCCCTACCAAAAGCATACTGTTTGCAAAGGTTTGCTTTTTATTATATGACATTAATTTTCTACCAGTTGCAAACTGATGTCAGCACTGATTTATTACCATCCTAATAGCTGGAGAACATCCTCTACTATGCAAGAATCACATTAAAACCAGACAATCTTGTTAGTAATAAGTCTTACCTTCCAACATTCATCCTGCTATACAATCAAGAAGCTCTTGCCAATATTTTGACTCTTACCAACCCCTCCCCCCTGAAAAGAACATCATGTACAGGTAGTTCTCCACTTACGACCGTCTGAAGTTACAGCACTGAAAAAAAAGTGACTTGTGACCGTTTTCCACACTTTACGACTGTCGCTGCTCTCCCCGTGGTCACCTGATCAAAATTCAGACGCCTTGGCCACTGACTCATATTTTTGACGGTCCAGACGATCAATTTTGCGGCCTTCCGACATGCCAAGTCAATGGGGAAAGCCAGATTCACTTAACAACTGTGTCATTAACCTAACAACTGCAGTGATTCACTTAGCAACGGTGGTCAGAAAGGTGGTAAAATTGGGGGCAAAATTCACTTAACAACTGTTTTTGCTTTGCAACGGAAATGTTGGGCTCAATTTGTGGTCGTAAGTCGAGGACGACCTGTGCTGACGTCTCGTCCTGTGGAACTTAGATTCCCAACTACAATGTTGATTAAAGGGGCAGAATAAGAGGAGAAATATGCTACCAATAGGAAAACAGTACAAGAGATACATCGGGTAAGAAGAATTTATGTTTGAGAAGGGGAAAAATAAATGAAAAGAACTTCCATTTTCTCCAGTGGAAAAACTAAAAACCTGGGAGAGAAACATCGTAAGAAATAAACACAAAACTAGTTTCACACTGTTTTGAAAGGACAGGCAGGAAGTTACGACAAATGAGGTACATACATTAAGATATTTATTTATTTTTTAATACCATTTCTCGAATAAGAAGAGTGAGCAATACTGTATGTCCAAGCAAATATGAGCAAAGGCAAGGAAGAAGGATTTGGGACACCAGGCATTTCCCAAGCATTCAAAGCCCTGGATAATCAAATCCCTAGACACAACTAAACGTTGTTATTTTATTTTTATTTTTTTTAAAAAGAAAATTGGGGGGAAAGTCTCAAAAACCCACCAATCCCTGGAATAATCTTACGAAAAAGCCTTCTCCAAAGGATTAGCTTTAACAGGGGATGCCATTCCACGGAATTAGAAGAAAGAATGACGGCCTATTCAATTCACAATGTTCGTTGCCTATCAAGGAATTTCTATTAATACGGAGCTTTGCTGACTCAGCTGTTTTGCTCTCTCTGACCCAATGGACATAATTTCACCCAAATAAACCCCACACAATGGCGCACTGTGAGAGCCTGATTCACACACTCACGCATCATGGCTGGGTTTAATACCGCGCTGAACGACAAAACCACCCCACAGGCGTTTCAGCCTAGGTAAAAGTGTTAACTGTAATTGCCTTAAAACAAAATACCAGGCCAAATGTAGGTGAAACATCAAAAGCTTAAATCTCAAATTTATCCAGCTTAGGCAGATTGCACTATGTAAGATTGTAGAATGGCATTTAAATACTGTAAGTTAAAAAAAAAGATTTTTTTTTCCCCTCAAGGAAATAACAATGTTTATTAATATTTTGGAAATAACTGTCATTCTGGCACAACGTGCCAACGCTGATAATGGAAAGCTGACAAGTAGCAATTAAGTATGGATTCATATGACAAGGAAAGCCGTAATGTGAATTGATTGGTTTTTGACTCTGTGTTGTTGCGTGCTGCAGGAGCCCAGCGTTGTGGTAGGGGGTATGGATTAATATATAGTGCCCACCAGCCAACTGGCTTGATGCACTAAAGTGGAGGCACGTTACCTAAAAATCCCAGACTTAATCCTTATAATTGATATCGTGTACAGTAAGGCTGGAGATGTACGCACTTCTATGAAAGTAAGAGAGTTGTTAACAGGTAGTCAAAAGGGACTGAAAAATATTAAAAGGTTGGTTCTCGCTGCTTTCCAACCTCAGGAAAATGTTGGGAAATAGGGAAGAATTGAAGGCGCTTCAACTGCTGCCTTCCAAGAGCAACAAATGATTCTTGGATTTCTCAACCTTATCAGAAGCGGTTTGCAAAACTTGGTTTTACACAAACATACACACACAAACCACTACCACAGCAATGGTGGGTTTCAAAAATTTTTACGACCGGTTGTGTGGGTGTGGCATGGCTTGGTGGGCGTGGCAGGGGAAGGATACTGTAAAACCTCCATTCCCTCCCCAATCCAGGGGAAGGATACTGCAAAATCCCCATTTCCTCCCGATCAGCTGGGACTCGGGAGGCAGAGAATAGATGGGGGGCGAGGCCAGTCAGAATTTTTACTACCGGTTCTCCGAACTACTCAAAATTTCCGCTACCGGTTCTCCAGAACTGGTCAGAACCTGCTGAAACCCACCTCTGCACCACAGGCTCCAAGATTGGAATGTGAGCATAAATTAGTTAAGGCAAGTTGATCACAGCTTCGACAAAGAGATAGGAACTGCTACTAGCTTTATGAGCAAGACTGGTGTGTGTGTGTGTGTGTGTGTGTGTGTGTGTGTGTGTGTGTGTGTGTGCACTAACACAGGAACGTGTAGAAATATTTATTCTGACTCAAATGCCCTTCTTTTCCGCTGGTGTTTCCTTTATATTTCCTCAGAGAGCTGTCCTCACGTTCTAAATCACTTTTTAGGAACATCACCGCTTAATAATTATTTTTGGATATAACCTAATAGGCAATTTTTTTTAAAAATTAACTAAGTGTGTCTTCCCAGACCAAAACAAGACACGTTTTTAAAACAAATCACGGCGCTGAACGGAATGAAAATAAATAAGACACTGCAACCCAACTCGCCCCCTGGGAACCATTCGCAGCCATAGCAAATGTAAAATATATGACATAACAAGGTAGGAAGGTGGCTTGTACATCAAATGGCATCCCAGGTCCTGAGACGGCCTTAGACCTGGTTGGAAAGGGAGTGAAGACAAACTCCCAAACACTGGACAGCACTTCGGAGAATAAACACGCACAGAAGCCAAGAAAGGAAGAAAGAAAGCGTCATTTTCTCCACCAGCAATGTTGGTGTCCGTATTTAGGGTTCTGAAGGAACATCTTCTGGGTTTGTGCAAACACACTGAAAGGGAGTTTGTTCAATTGAAAAAGGCCTCAGAAACCTAACCTGGGGGGCGGGGGGGGGGGACTCAGCATCTCTCTCTCTGAGGGCAGGAAGAAGAAGTCGAGTATGACCTAAGCAGAGGTAATGCCAGAATTCCTGTATTATTCAGACTATAACACGCACCTAAATTTAGAAGAGGAAAACAACAACAAAAAAAGGTTTTGGCCTCCCTTTTTTCAGGCCTTTTCCAGTCTTTTTTTGGGGCTTTTTCCGGCCCATTTTTGAGGCTTTTGCAGCCCATTTTGGGGGCTTTTTTGGCCCCTTTTCGAGGCTTTTTGGGGCTGTTTTTGAGGGTTTTTTGGCCTGTTTTTGAGGCTTTTTTCAGCCCGCTTTTTCTGAAAAAACGGAAGCAAAAAAAGCGTCAAAAATGGGCCAGAAAAAGGCCCAAAAGCGGGACATGCAGAGGCCAAAAAATTGGCCTGTGGGTAGGCGGGGCTTCAGCAATATTCGGTCTATAAGACGAACAGACATTTTCGCCCCCTTTTGGGAGACAAAAAAGTGCATCTTATAGTCCAAAAAATACGGTATTTCATTCCCCCCCCTTTTCACTCCCGTGTCAGGAATGCCAAGGAAGATGGCACACCTAGGATGGGCAACTAGCAGAACCCCTGATACCTCCATTTTGGCCGATTTACAGCTGCACGTTTCAAACCATGCAGGTAGTCCTCGACTTAGGACCACAACTGAGCCATCCCCAAATAACATTTGTTAGGTGAGTTTTGCCCCGTTTTACAACCTTCCGTGTTAAGCGAATCCCTGCAGCTGTCAAGTTAGCAGCACGGTTTGTTAAACGAATCCGGCTTCCCTCTTGACTTTGCTTCTCAGAAGGTTGCAAAAGTTGGATCGCATGAGCTCGGGACACTGCGACCGTCAGAAATAGGAGTCAGTTGCCAAGAGGCTGATATTTTGATCATGTGACCAGGGGGGTTGTTGCAACGGTCGTTAAGCATGAAAAAAAACATTGGTAAGTTACTTTTTGCCATCGTAACTTTGAACGGTCATTAAATAAATGGCTGTACGTTGAGAACATCTCTACTAAGGAGTTTGGGATCTTTTAAGGAGCACAATAAACTAGGCCTCCCAGAGGCCTTCCCTTCCCATTTTTAAATCTCCCCAGAAAAGGGGAGGGGAAGGAAAATTGGTCTTGTCCTCTCCAATAATGTCACCAGAACTTCCTCTTCCTCTCCAGGATGCTGTTCTTTTCTTGCACCGTCCCTCCTTCAAAGATTGCGGCATTGTAGCACAGCTGACACCCAGAAGCGTTTTCGGAAATATTTACATTCTATCGAGGCTGACATTCCTTAAATATCATTTTAATTTAAAACTGTTTCATTAGCCTACTTCTGTCAGTCATTTGGAGTAATAAGCTTGTCTGTGGCATGTCTGACATGCTAAATAGGCAACGTCAAATCTAAATGGCAGAGTGTCTGGGCTCGCACAACGCAAAAACCCCAGTGTGGACTAAGTTCCCCATTATGCTTTACGGCTTCCCGTTAATCATTAGGCATGATGGATTTATATACTTTTTGTTCAAGAGCTCAAGGCAACACGCACAGTAGTCTCTTCTCCCACTTTCCCCCCTCCTCCCAAAAAAAACCTCCAACAATCTGGTGAAACAGGCTGGGCTGAAAGAGAAAGTCACTCAGTGATATGGCTAAGAAGGAACAGATGTTCCTAGTCCAACATTTTAAGCTTCACATTCATGTTTCTCAACCTTAGGAACATTAAGAAGTGTGGACTTCAATTCCCAGCATGCCGCAGTCAACCATGTCTGGCTGGGGAATTCTGGGAATTGAAGGCCACATAATTTTACCAGCGTTGAGAAATACAGCTCTATACCATAGGATATATAGATGGTTCATACCATGTTAAAGCAATAATTGGATTCCTACGAAGCTACCATTTTCCCAAAAATAAGACCCAACCGGAAAATAAGCCCTAGCATGATTTTTCAGGATGCTCATAATATAAGCCCTACCCCCCACCCAAAATAAGCCCCAATTGATTGCCAGCCAGATAGGTGGATTAGTACCGTATTTCCCCCAAAATAAGACCTAACCAGAAATAAGCCCTAATGCGTTTTTTGGAGCAAAAATTAATATAAGACCTGGTCTTATTTTCAGGGAAGCATGGTATGATCCACAAACTAACCAAACACCCTTCAGCCTAACTAGTATGTTTTAGAAGCCCAACTGTTTATTTTATTTATTAAATGTTTATGCCACTCATTTCCTCTACAAGGTGACTCTGGGTGACGAAGAACTACATTCTTCCTAGTACAACTTGACATAATAACCAGCAAACTGCAAAGCATTTTTGTCAAATATTTATATATATATATTACAGGGGAACGGCTGTTTTCCGATTTTTAGACTTTCCCAAAAACAATTCCTACTGCAGAACTGGGAAAAGATCTGTGACCCGAAAAAAATCACTTGAAGGAAGTCATAAAGTAAAGGTGCCAACAGTTTAATTCGGAGTGAAACAGGTTCCTGCAAAAATCCAAAACCTAGTAAGATTGTTTTTTCTTTCTTTCTTTTTTTTTTGAATGCTTCGACATGAGCATGACAGATCACATGAGAACCAGCTGGAATAGCTCTTTAACGAGCTGTATAATTTATTTGGGAGAAAAAAAATCAAAGGAGGAAAGCGCCTTACTTCCTCTTACCTCATTACACAGTCCCATAAGCATAATAGCAACCTGCAATTTTGCCCTTGAACAAAAAAGAAAAAAGAAAAAAAAGGATCCCTTTTGAATTCGTCTTAGCTCTTTTTCTGCCTCCCTCCCTCCCTCTTTTAACACCTCTGCAGTTATATAATTGCAATGCACAACTCAATATGGCACCAGGAGATATTTTGCTTTCTGCCACATGAAATGACACAGCACTTTGCTAGCCCAAGCTTTCCGTAAACTGAGTAACACTCGGTCCCCTGAAACCCTGCAAAACCTTGAGGTCCATGGTAACTTCGGACCTCCAAACCCCAAAACAGCGTTACTTCTCCTGCTGTTTTTTCCAACTGTTAGCCACGTTTTTTTTTCCAGCCTCTCCGTTCTCAACCAATTAACTTCCCCTTCTCGGATAATTCTGGAACCTCTCCGCTGTTTTCAAACCTCTACAAATTTCCCATTCTGGATTTTTTTAAGGAGTAACCTAAAGAAATAGCAAGTGACAATTAAAATTCAGCAGCCTGCACCGAGAACAGAGATGATCGGGAATCTGAATTGAGTATTTAAGGCATCTGCAAATACTTCCGGTCAGCTGAAAGGAAGCAGCTCGGAAAAGCCTGGAGAATTTCTTATAAGAAAGGGCATTTCCAAGAACTGCCCATTGTTAGCTGAAAGGCCAATTCCAGACGTAGCTCATTTTATTTGGACTTAAGTTGCAAAACTCATCCTGCCTTGCAGGCCCCAAGCAAGGATTTCATTTTAAAGGGACTGTTTTTGAACAATAAAGAGACAATTAGGCGGAGAGGCAAGAGAAGACTACAGCACAGAACGAGGTGGAAGCGTCAGAGGTAACCAAAATCGGAAGTATTTTGCCATTAAACGGCACGATACCACGAAACCCAAACTACCACCCCACTTTTAAGACATTGCTGAAGAACCAATTGAAGGCCAGAATAAATTGAATAAAATATCAGCTGTCTTCTAAACTCAGTCCTCTCTCTCTGCCCGGCATGCTGTTAACTGCACTCCACAACTTCAAAAATCGTCAGCAAAGCATTAAGTCTCCCTCAGGGAATTTCTCCCCCTGAGCCTGCATGGCTGTAGTACAGGTAGTCCTTGACTTACGACCACAATGGAGCCCAACGTTTCCCTTGCTAAGTGAAACGTAAGTTGAGTTTTGTCCCATTTTCTTGCTACAGCTGTCGTTAAGTGAATCTGGCTTTCCCCACTGACTTTGCTTGTTGGAAAGTCGCAAAAGAGGATCACATGAGCCCCAGGACACTTCAACCGTCATAAATAAGAGTCAGTTTACAAGCATCTGAATTTTTGATCATGTGACCATGGGCATGTTGCAATGATCATTATCTCTGAAAAACGGGCATAATTCGTAAGTCACAACGGCCTTGAAAAAAAGTGACTAATGGCCGTTTTTTCACACTTCTGACCGTCGCAGCATCCCTGTGGTCACGTGATCAAAATCCAGAGGCTTGCAAACTGACTCGTCTTTATGACCGTCACAGAGTCCTGTGATCCCCTTTTGTGACCACCTGGCAAAGCAAAGTCAACGGGCAAGCCAGATTCACTTAACAACCGCGTGACTAATTTAACAGCCGCAGTCATTCCCTTAACAAACGTGGCAAGGAAAGTCGTAAAACGGAGCAAAACTCAACAAACGCAACATACATTCTGGGCTCAATTGTTGTCATAATTCGAGGACTACCTGTCATTATCACAGTATTTAATAACCAATGTGCTGATACTGGTCATTTGTGGTCAGTGAGACTTTAGGACAGAGGCCTTCAAACTTGGCAGCTTTAAGAGGTGTGGACTTCAACTCCCAGAATTCTCCAGCCAGCAAAGCTAGCTGGAGAATTTTGAGACTTGAAGTCTCCACGTCTTAAAGCTGCCAAGTTTGAAGGCCTCTACTTTAGGAGTTTGACTTTTGTTCCAACTCCGCGGCATTAATTTCCCCCGCATGCAACTTGGGGAGAGGTGCTTTAACAAACCTGTTCCAATCCCTTAAATCATAATAATCCGCAGCCCAGATTACAGTGAGAGACAAAGGAGGACGAATTTTCCCCACACCCTTTTCCAGGTAGCCTAATCTGCATGATGAATGGAAGCGAGGAAGTGGAAGATGGGAGTTACTCTGAATTAACCACCGCTGAGCTCAAGGATGATTTAATGGTAGGGAATACTGGCTGGGAGTTAGGACCAGCTAGGAAAACAAAAACAGAAAGCTCAAACTTGGGGGGATAAAACAGAAAGCTGAAAGGCATCGTGTGGGAGAAAGAAAGTAAAGATGGCAGAGAGACTCAGTTTCCTGCCCTAGAGATGAAGGAGGGCAGATCCCAAATCTGGCTGCAACCAGTCTTGGAGAGGCAAAATTACATCTGTTCTTTACTTACTAATTTCTACAGAGACACAACAGCAGATGTGGCATCCCTGCTTCCTGCCTAAAATTGGGACTTTTAAGCAAATGTGCATTTGCCTGGGCTGGAAAGGAGCAATCCTGTCTGCTCCAGTCAGGGCATGAGCCCCTCTTAAAGTTTTAGGGGTTTCTCTTCAGAGCTTAGCTACCTATCCTGATAGGACCGCCCCCCCCCAACGCTTCTCAACTCCAGCCCCCATCAGCCCATCCGACTCCCCAACCCATAACTTTCCTTCCTGGACCAGTCCACAGGGCTGGTAACCCCCTTTCCAAGACACCCCAAACAAACCCCCATTTCCCCCTCCAGAACAGCCGCCATGCTCCCCAATCTGTCCCGTGGTCAGGGATGATGGGACTGGGAGTCCATCCCCCTACCCCACCCCCGTGATGGATGGATCCCCCTCGCAGGAGAGGGACCAGGCCTTACTGTCCACCTCTGCCTTCACAGGTGCAACCAACTCCAGCATCCCTCCTGACTTCGATCCCCATCCTCCTCCTCTTCCTTCTGGTGGCTCTTCTCATTCAAGGGCAAAAGGGGGTGGGGATTATTATTCCTTCTGGTGACTAATTATTAATGGCCAGAAGTTATGTTTTTTTTTATTACTATTAAGATCTAATCTTCAATTTGATTCAGAGTCCAGGACTGGTAAAAACTTAACAGTTCAAGTCCTAAAGTCTCAAGGACCTAAGAGCTGTTAAGGTAAACGACTGAATATATATCATTATTATCATTAGTATATTTAATCTTCAATTCGATTCACAGTCTGAGGCTGGCAAAAACTTAACAGTTCAAGTCCTAACCAAGGACCTAAGAGCTATTAAGGTAACGTCTAACTATTTAAGGTAGTTTTGGCAAAGTCAGAATATTCAGGTCCAGTAAGTTCAAAATTTCCCTGTATCTAAGCAGCCCTTTTGGGTATTGCTCCAAGGGCTCCTATTACTATTGATACAAACCATTGGGTTCTTTCTCCACCAGCGCTCAACTTCAACCTGCAGTTCGCAGTATTTCGTTATTTTTTTCCCCCTAGTCATTTCTCTTCAATTCATGCATCACCTGGTATTGCAATATACATCCGAACTAGACTGTCTTGTTTCTCTGTGTCATAGAATAATATATGTGGGTATATGCATAATTTTTGTGTTTTATTTATGTATGCATTCATTCTGTCATGGTTACGTACTGTACATTGGAGGTGCTGACCCTTTGAGAGCTGTATGCAACGAAATTTCATTTTAATGTATGCCAATTAGTGTACATTCAAAGGGACAATAAAGGTTGGTGACCGCTGCTCTATATTGTCTTCTATATTCTCTTCTATTCTCTATATTCTATAGTCTATATTCTCTATATTGTATTCTGTATTCTCTTCTCTTCTCTATATTGTTGTCTATATTCTCTTCTCTATATTGTATTCTATATTCTCTGTTCTCTATAGTGACTTATATATTGTCTTCCCTATATTCTCTTCTATTCTCTATATTGTCTTCTATAGTCTACATTCTATTCTCTGTATTGTCTTCTATATTCTCTATTCTGTATTCTCTTCTATTTTCTATATTGCATTCTATATTCTCTATTCTCTATATTGTCTTCTATAGCCTATATTCTATTCTCTGTATTGTCTTCTATATTCTCTATTCTGTATTCTCTTCTATTTTCTATATTGTATTCTATATTCTATATTCTCTGTTCTCTATATTGACTTATATAGTCTTCTCTTTATTCTCTTCTATTCTCTATATTGTATTCTATAGTCTATATTCTTTTCTCTCTATATTGTATTCTATATTCTCTATTCCCTCTATTGTCTTCTCTATTCTCTTCTATTCTCTATATTGTCTTCTATATTTTATTCTCTATATTGTATTCTATATTCTGTTCTCTCTATTGACTTATATATTGTCTTCTCTCTATTCTCTTCTATTCTCTATCTTGTCCTCTCTATAGCCTATTCTACTCTGTCAATGAACCAGACTTCTTCTTCTTCCTCCTCCATCCTCCTCCTCCCCCCCCATCCACCTGGGGGGGGTGATTTAAGATCCCCCTGAATGGGCCAAAAGGGCTCCTTCTCAACCCCCCCACCCACCCCCTCTGCCCGCAGCATCCCTCTCCCTCCCAGAGACCACAGACTCGCCCCCCCCAGCCTCCCCTCCCCCCCATCGCAGGCCCGCGCGGCCTCCCCAACCAACCAACCCCCCCTCCCCTCCCCCCCCCGCCGTCAGGCCCGGTAAAGCTCACCCGGCAGCGTCGTCGGCGACTCCCGGCCATGGCGCGGCGGCCCTCCGGTCCCGGCGACGGCTAGGCAGCCCCTGCGGGTCCTCCGTGGCGGCCGTGGTGGTGGTGGCGGCGGCGGCGGCCGCTCTTCTCGCTGCCCGCCCAGCCTCCGCCTCCCTCACAAGCCAAACAACATGGCGGCCGGGGCCACACGCCGGGGGCGGGCGAGGGGCGGGGCGCGAGCGCAGGGGAGGGGAGGGGCCGCCGAGCGGGTGGGCGGGGCGCGTCTGGCCCGTCCTGGCGAATGGGAGCGCAGAGGGGGGGAGAGGGGAGGTGGGGTGGGCGTGGCCTGCTTCGGGACTCTATTCCGTATTATGAAGTTGGATGCGTTCGGAAGAGAGGGACACAGCGGGGAAAGGGACCACGGAGGTCATCTAGTCCAGCCCCCCACTCAAGCAGAAGGGAAGAGGGAGGGAAGGGAAGGGAAGAACTGGAAGGGGCCTTGGAAGTCATCTAGTCCAGCCCCCCTGCTCAAGCAGAAGGGAAGAGGAAGGGAAGGGAAGGGAAGGGAAGAGCTGGAAGGGGCCTTGGAGGTCATCTAGTCCAGCTCCCTGCTCAAGCAGAAGGGAAGGGAAGGGAAGGGAAGAGAAGAGAAGAGAAAAAAGGGAAGGGAAGGGAAGGGAAGGGAAGAGAAAAAAGGAAGGGAAGGGAAGGGAAGGGAAGAGAAAAAAGGGAAGGGAAGGGAAGGGAAGGGAAGGGAAGGGAAGAGAAGAGAAGAGAAGAGAAGAGAAGAGAAGAGAAGAGAAGAGAAGAGAAGAGAGAGAAAAAAGGGAAGGGAAGGGAAGAGAAGAGAAGAGCTGGAAGGGACTTTGGAGGTCATCTAGCCCAGCCCCCTGCTCAAGCAGAA
Source organism: Pantherophis guttatus (assembly GCF_029531705.1). The sequence goes on from NW_026844143.1 coordinate 1,038,167, forward strand.
GAATGAAGAGAAGAGAAGAGAAGAGCTGGAAGGGACCTCGGAGGTCATCTAGCCCAGCCCCCCTGCTCAAGCAGGAGAGACCGTCTACCGTTTAAGTCAAGCCACTGTCCAAGTCTCTTCTTGAAAGTCACTTTTTTTTTCATGCTGTTTTAACTTCGGTCACTAAACGAACGGTTGCAAATCAAGGACTAGCCATGCCTATGAGAATGCGTCTCTTTTTTTAAAAAAAAAAAATATGAAAGACTTTTTTTTAAAACCAGAAATTTTTACAATTTTCTTCTTTGCAACATTTTCGCATCAGTAATCGTTTCTTACGTATCCATTTTTCTCCCTTGCTTCGATTTACTGTTTATACGTAATGATTCTAATATTGATTTGTATACACAAAAATAACAATGGACTCAATTTCGATCGTACATTCTGTGCCGGTTCTATTTCCGCTTGTTTGTGGAAAAACATGAAAATGAAAAAAAAAAACCGAAACAATCCTAAATCGCTTTTTTTCATGCTGTTTTGAGCGGTTGAAAATCAAGGGCTAGCCATGCAAAATGGGAATGCGTCTTTCCATCTGCTATCGGAGCTGCGCCTCCGATACGATTCCTTAGACTGGGCTCGCCCTACTCGTTCAGGCCGGCTATTGGTGCCCCTTGGAAAGGAAGGCTTGTCAAAAGAGGCTTTCTGGCCGGACTCCGGGACTTCCTGACCGATCATGTTTTTTTCCAAGCTGAATTCTTGGCTCTGCTTTCGGCTCTTGACAAGCTCACAGCTAAGCCGGACAAACGATCCCCCTTCAGGATATCTGATTTATGGAAGCAGTCCTGAAATGGCCTGGGTCAAGGCGGAAAGATTTATCAGGGAGAGGTAGGTTTTGCAGCAATAAACAAGACAGCCGCCTTAAAGCCAGAAAGGGGGTTTCTTCGTGCAAAATCCTGGCCATGAATTAGCGGTGCACCACGACTGCAAAGGTCTGATTAGGAGGTCAAGGAAAACTTCTTTTGAAAGATCCTGGGACTGAGGTCGATTAAGGTAAAGTCCCTCTCATCAATTCCACAATAGTTGAGCAACAAAGATGATTAGGAAGCTAATTAGGTTCAGGCCGGTTTGCACGAACCGGTAGTAAAAACCAGCGGGAGGCTCCGCCCACTGACGTAGACGTCATCATAGGTGATCTGCGCATGTGCAGAAGCGGGCGCGATGTGAACCGGTAGTAAAGGTAAGTAGAACGTAGAACCCACCCCTGGCTAAAACATATAAAGAACAGTGGCTGGAACTGGGGATGTCTAATTTAATGAAAAGGAGGACGTGTGTGTGTGTGTGTGTGTGTGTGTGTGTGTGTGTGTGACATGATAGCATGTCTTCCAATATTTGGGGGGCTGCCACAAAGAAGAGGGAGTCAACCTGCCCTCCGAGGCAGAAGAAGCAACGGATGGAAACTGATCAAGGAGAGAAGCAACCTAGACCTAAAGGAGAAATTGCCTAATAATGAGAACAAGTAACCAGTGGAACAACTTGCCTCCAGAAGTTGTGAATGCTCCAACGCTGGAGGTTTTTCAGAAGATGTTGGATAACCATTTTGTCTGAAGTGGTGTAGGGTTTCCTGCCTAAGCAGGGGGTTGGACTAGAAGACCTCCAAGTGGTGTGGCCCGCCAGTGGCCAGCGGAGCTGGCAGCAGATTCGGACAGTGAGGAGGTTGGGGAGGAACATGGGCCAGTCCTGGAGTCTGGGGAAGGCTCTGATGAGGGCTCTGTGTCGGAGGCAGAGAGGGGGCCAGGGCCGGATGCCAATTATCAGCTGCCTTCGGAGTCGGACATCAGTGGGGCAGACGAACAGCTGGAGCCTGTTCCCGGTGTGCGCATGCACAGAGTTGCCAGACGAACAGCTAAAGAACAAGGGTCGACTCAGGAGTAAAGCCACAGGTGGACGATGAATGGCTCCTCCCAGAGGGAATAAAAGAGGAGCGAAAGGGGAGTGGAGTTTGCAGGAGGCGATTAGTTCATTCCCGCATTCTTGCCAAGTATTGCAGACATCGGCCTGGCCACTCTCCAAGCCTAATAAAGGTCGGTAATTGTGAACTACCTTGAAAGACTGCGGGAGAGGAAAGACTTTGCTGGAGAGGAATTCACTGTCAATTAAATAAAAGGGGTTTATCGGGACGAGGACTCGGTGCTGCTGGGGAAGCCTAGTTCAGAACCCCAAGGTTCCTTCCAGCTCTATTCTATCCTAAATAAGTAAAAGTCAAGGACTGCCTGTCTGGAAGGAAGGTGCGGGAGGGAAGGAAGGAAGGAAGGAAGAGGAGCCGGGGAAGTGACACACATCCTGAGTTGCAGAACCAATGGAGTAGGCAGGTAAATCAGTTTAGGCAGCTGAAAGTAAGCCGTGGGAGCTGTTATCCTCCTTGGTGTGGATGACTTCATAGTTATCACTTCCCCATCTTTTCAATTTTGAAAGGACTTAACTTCATACTTCAACATGCCAGGCAGTGTGCCATGCACGCCCTTCACCTTAGCCCTCTGATGATGAGGATGCTGTACGTAGGAAGGTCCCTTTCCTGAATTCTCCTTTCTCCCGTTCCCTGGATGCTAAGAGAGCAGAATAAGCCCACCTATACGGAGCCATGTAAAGGGACGCGGTGGCTCAGTGGCTAAGACGTTGAGCTTGTCGATCAGAAAGGTCGGCAGTTCAGCGGTTCGAATCTCTAGTGCCGCGTAACAGGGTGAGCTCCTGTGACTTGTCCCAGCTTCTGCCACCCTAGCAGTTTGAAAGCACGTTAAAAAAAATGCAAGTAGAAAAATAGGGACCACCTTTGGTGGGAAGGGAACAGCGTTCTGTGCACCTTTGGCATTGAGTCATGCCGGCCACATGACCACGGAGACGTCTTCAGACAGTGCTGGCTCTTCGGCTTTGAAACGGAGATGAGCACCGCCCCCTAGAGTCAGGAACGACTAGTCCAGGGGTCTGCAACCTTAAACACTCAAAGAGCCATTCGGACCCGTTTCCCACAGAAAAGAAAACACCGGGAGCCACAAAACCCTTCCCGTGCCTGACGATTTCTTGAGTGGCCACAAAACTAGCCTATGTAGTTGAATTAAACATTCTGTTTTCTTCTGAAACTTTTCTTTTCTTGGATTTATCCATGGTATCTATATAAACATTTTATTCTCCCAGGCTTTTTTTTTTTTTTTAATTATGGCTATCCTATTTTGAATCTCGGCAGATTGCAACATCGACCGGATTCTCATTGGTGATGATGAGATATTAAACGGGATCAGAGCTGGTTAGAAGTTGCTGGGAACCCTCCGGAAAATACCAAGGTAGGACTGGGAAGCCCAAACAACACCTCAGACGACAATATTTCTGCATCATTGCCAAGAAGACTGCATGGACATGCTTGAACACAACTTGAAATTGACATGACATTTACCATTTTATTTTTTTATCCTGGATTGACGGAGTGCCCTTCCCTGTTCTTTGATCTGATGCCTAACTCGATTGCTAATTGGTTTCCCTTTGAAGGTTTATTGAAAAAAAAATAATAATGCTGGCGTTTACTCCCAAGTTATGTGCATGAGAGCAAGATGGAACTTATCCCCTGTTATACTGCATGGTTAATGTTGGCTTTATTTATTCGTTAATCCCATTTACAGACTGCTGCGGTGTGAAAGGATTCCCAGCAGTTCACAAAGACAATCATACACAATATGGAATAAAAATACACAAAACATCCCACAGTCCAGCAAAATAAGCTGTACGTTACCAGTTATAGATCCAACACCGATTTGTAGCCTCGGTCAAGAAAGTATCACAGCCAAGATACCCTACAGAATAACTGAGAGTTGGAAAGGACCTTGAGAGGTCTTCTAGGCCAACCCCCTGCAGAAGCAAGAGGCCCTATACCAGTGATGGCGAATCTTTTAGAGACCGAGTGCCCAAACTGCAACCCAAAACCCACTTATTTAATTTAATCTGAACACTGAGGTTTTAGTTTAGAAAAAACAACTCATACATTAACACTTTTTGTCTTAAAAAGAAAAACACAATAACAGAGCTTCCAATGATACAAACAACTTTCGATATTTACAATTTCGGGCCCAGCTCAGGGGTGAAATCCAGCAGGTTCTGACAGGTTCTGGAGAACTGGTAGTGGACATTTTGAACAGTTCGGAGAACCGGTAGCAGAAATTTTGAGTAGTTTGGAGAACCGGCAAATACCATCAGAGTGGGGTGGGAATGGAGATTTTGCAATATCTTTCCCCCAGGAATGGGGAGGGAATGGGGATTTTGTAGTATCCTTCCCCTGGAGTGGGGAGGGAATGGGGATTTTGCAGTATCCTTCCCCTGCCCCGCCCACCAAGCCACACCACGCCCACCAAGCCATGCCCACAGAACTGGTAGTAAAAAAAAATTGGATTTCACCACTGGCCCAGCTCAACCATAATTTTATTTAATTATGTTTTTACATTTCTGAACTGTCCACCTCCCTCAAAGAGGGAACCTTGCTGATGGCAGCTCTGTCACTAAATACATTTGGGCAACATTAATAGAGGATTTGAACCCCAAAATCAAACACAGCCTTCCCACTCATCTTTCTAGCGATTGTATGGCCCACTTCACCTATTCTTAAGACACCAAATATTCCTGGTTGCAATGCTCCGTCTACAAGATAGAAGTAATTGTCGATTGTCAAAGAAGTCTGTTGCATAACACAATCAGGCGAATATTTTCAGGTCCAAGGAGAAGTCGAGATAGGAGCCAATTTGCTCTTTCAGCCTTCCTGCCCTCCTTCCTGAAGTGTGGATTCAACGAGCAACCTGGGAACTCTTAAAATTCACCGCTCTTTAGAAAGCGGCTGAAGACAAGAGAAGGAACAGGAAGGAAAGCACAAACTGGATTGCACCAAGATGACTCGAATCATTGCAAGAACAGATTTCAAAACACTTTCAAAAAAAAAAAAAAAAAGCCCAGAGCGAGGAGCAAAAGACCCAAAAGTTCTGGTTCTGTTAAAAGCATTTCTGCAAAGAGAGATATGGCCACGCTGGATAGGAAACAAAACAAGGTTAAGGAACGATCCTGTTTGCGAGGCGCAGGGAAGTTCTGGTTGCTGGATCGGGTGGTATCTATTGGGGCTTCAGAAAAAAAAACAAGAAACTCTTTCACAAGTTAAAAGTAAGGCTTTTCAGCTACTGTATTTGTACTTTTCTGCTGGTTGGCACATTTGGGATTTTGAGAATATGTCCACTAGGCACAAGAACAGTTTTTTCCCGAATGCCATCACTCTGCTAAACAAATAACTCCCTCAACACTGTCAAACTATTCACTAAATCTGCACGATCATTAATTCTATTCTATTCTATTCTATTCTATTCTATTCTATTCTATTCTATTCTATTCTATTCTATTCTATTCTATTCTATTCTTCTCTAGTCTACTCCATTCCATTCCATCTTTTGTAGCTCATGTGCTAACCCCAAAGCACTCATGGTACTGGACTACACAGAGTTGTGTGTATTTTTGTGCTTTGTTCCCTCTGCTTTTTGAAATTGTCATTGTTTTTAAAGCCAAAAAAAACCCAAAGTATAATTCGAAACTAACGTTGAGAAAGTATGACTTTGCAGAAAGACTAGTGGAAGCTTGGAAGCAACTTCCAGCAGAGGTAGTGGGCTCAATTGTCAGTCACCGAGTTTAAATGAGCATGCCCATCATCTGACAAAAATTAAAAATAAAAGTAATAAAATATAAAAGTAATCGTTAAAAATAATTAATTACAAAGAAAAAAAAAACCTCAAAATAAACTCAAAGAGGAGACTCCATGGATCACTAGTTCTTTTTTCTGCTGTCCGTTCTCTATAATTAAAACGAATCATAGTAGGCTATACAAAGTGGTACAATTGATCCCCAGAACAATAGAATAACAGAGTTGGAAGAAACCTTGGAGGTCTTCTAGTCCAACCCTTGCTCAGGCAGGAAGCTCTATACCATTTCAGACAAATGGTTGTCCAATCTCTTCTTAAAAACTTCCAGTGTTGGAGCATTTACAACTTCTGGAGGCAAGGAGTTCCACTGATTAATTGTTCTCACTGTCAGGAAGTTTCTCCTTAGTTCTAAATTGCTTCTCTCCTTGGTTAATTTCCATCCATTGTTTCTTGTCCTGCCCTCAGGTCCTTTGGAGAATAGCTGGATTCCCTCTTCTTTGTGTGTTCAAATATTGGAACCCCTTCTTGCTGCACAGGATATTCCCTACCATCGCTTTCTTTTGAACGTATTCATACCAGTGGTGGGTTTCAAATTTTTTTACTACCGGTTCTGTGGGCGTGGCTTGGTGGGCGTGGCAGGGGAAGGTTACTGCAAAATCCCCATTTCTTCCCGATCAGCTGGGACTCAGGAGGCAGAGAATAGATGGGGGCAGAGCCAGTCAGAGGTGGTATTTGCCGGTTCTCCGAACTACTCAAAATTTCCGCTACCGGTTCTCCAGAACTGGTCAGAACCTGCTGAAACCCACCTCTGATTCATATATACACCCATAAACACAACTTTCACCACTGGTATAGTCTTATTGCAAAACCAGGAGCATGCCAAAGAATGCAACCCCCACCTCCACCACACATACCTGTGTAATGAAAAAGGACCAACAAACTATGCAGCCCTAAAGCTGCGGCACTGTTAATTTCCTTCCCCTTGGGGGTCACTGGAAAAGAAACCTTAACAAAAACAACCTTTGCCTTTGGCCAATGGTTTCCCTCCAGACTCCCCCACCCCGGCTGGCAAAAGCCCGGCTAGCCATGGAAAAGCTTCTGTAATTCCATGGAATTTGTCCCCCCACCATTGTTGAATGTGTTGTTTTATAACCTCGCTTGCCAGTTGAAATGTACAGTTCGACTTGTTTATGCTTTCCAGGTTCCCTGACCTACTTTGTGGAAAGGAGGAGAAGAAGAAAAAAGGGGGGGACAAAGCCTCACAATGACTCACAACCCTTCTGCTCTGCCAGCGTTCCTTTTTAACATTTCCCTTGAAAATAAAAGTAAGAGGAACAGGAGAAGCGAGCCAACTTCCATGGTGGCTTCTGTGCATTCAGGAACGGAGGTCATCTTTTGACTCCAGCCGAGGTTGGCCGAAACAGGAGAGACTGAGCATCTTCCTGCACCAGACAGAAAATAAAGTTTATATCTTAAAATTATGGAAATGGGTCTTGCGGACTCTTCTGACACTTGAAATGGCCTAGAAAGTTTGAATGTTTTTTTTGGAGGGGGATGGGGGGGGCTCTTTTCTTTAGCAGATAATGCATAAATAAAATGCCGGCTTTAAATCTACCATTCTGTGTTTCTGCTCTTGACAATTCTTTGGAAGGAAAATGCCGCTTTGTACCCTGTTGCCGGCTGTGCCAGGAAGTTTCTCCCAACACTTAAAACAGAGCCAAGGCTGGTGGCATACATCTGTCAAGCTTGCCCCATCGAGGCATTATCTGAAGCATTCGCTGCAGAGTGTGACTAACAAACTCAAGAGTTGCCATTTGTCGTGCCCTAAAAACTTCCAAAAACCTATCCGTCCTCAAGAAGAGATTTTATATCAATTGCGCTGTTGTCTATAAGTTCATTTATTTAAACGCTATTACAATTCTGGCCAAGTCTCATTCATGCCCAAATATGAGATGCGTGAACATCTCTCTTCTAAAATATTTGGTTAAGCGTTCTTTTGGAACAATTATATAATGGTCCTGTGCCATTTCTTGGGGCAAGCTAGCCACACTGGGGTTCAAATTATTAGTATTTCTTCTTCTTCATCATCATCATCATCATCATCATCATCATCATCATCATGCTCAAGAACAAGCACTACAAACTAATGCCATGAAAGCAAAGATACAAAAATCCACCGACAATCCAAACTGCCGACTTTGCAACAACGAAGTCGAAACTGTTTCACATTTAATATGTGAATGCAGCAAAATCGCACAAACTGATTACAAAGCTAGACACAACAGAGTTGCTAAATGAATCCACTGGTCATTATGTAAAAAATACAACTTACCTGTAACCAAAAAGTCATGGGAACATAAAATGATCAAGCAACTGCATTTAAAATTCCAGCCAAGAGTTATTAGTTTGCACACTTTGCAGAAAGCAATGCTACAGATGAGTATGATCAGTCTACAGGGTGTGTGAAATTCATATAGAGAGATCAGGAAAGCAGATAGGGATTGAGGAGACACCCATACCACCATGTTTGTCTTAGAGCAGGGGTCTCCAACCCCCGGTCTGTGGACTGGCACTTGACCATGCCAGAAACTGGTCCACACAAACAAGCGAAGTCCCATCCTAGGGAGGCAGGCAGCAAATGAAACCTGGACCCCTCCGATCTGTGGAAAAACCTCTCTCCATGGAACCAATCTCTGGTGACCCAAACTTTGGGGGCCGCTGTCTTAGAACACAGAATGATGAGAGAGGATGATTGTGGTCTGCTTTTCACACACACACACATACAAAAAGGCAACGTGCCCTGCCCTCAGTTCTCAAAACTTTCCCACACTCCACAAACCATCAACGCTCAAAATGTCCTCACCATTTTCGAATTCCAGACCTCCCGCTGAAGTTAGTAAGTTCTGAGAGGGCAGCCTTTTAGGAACCTGAAAAATAATAAAATAACAGAAGGTCAAGGGTCAGTTTTATGCCCTACAATCTCCATCATGTTTGCGTTTTTGTACAATAGACTGATACAAGAAACTACACCAGTGACAATAGCAGATCAATCAAGAAATCAATCAAGGCTTGTCTGTTCAATGTTGTCTAAAAGTGAGAATTAAGCGAGAATCAAATTATTTAGAAGATGTGATAGAGGTATCCTTAAGGTAGTAATGATCCCATTTTTTAAAGTGGGAGGCAAATCAACCAACCAGTCCTTTCCCGAGTTTAGGCACACTAATGTTCTTGACAAAGTCCAGAATGCAAAATAGCCAACAATAGAACTGAAGAAGCTTCTTGGATAAGAAGCAAAATATTTTCAAAAAAGCAACTAAGAAAAGTCCAGTTGCCTTTTGGAAAAGCGTCTTTGGGATATCAAACAATAGGGGAACTTACACTCATCCTTTTTTCTAATATACTAAGGTTTAACTTGCGACACAATCTTCTCTACCAATAAATCTTCAGAGGAGCAGAAAAACTTGTCTTTTTGATTCTTCATGGCATAATACATTTTATAGTTTTGCATTCAGCGAGAGCCTGCTCCATGCTGAAGTACTAAAAATAAGTTTTCTTGTACTATTCATTACTTTTTTCCCCTTTTCTATTCATGTGAGACAAAATTAGGATTTCCACATCACACTTGGTTAAATTATGTTTTAAAGTGCACACATTACACTGTATCATAAAATAGCCAAGTGGGATGGGTTTGCAGGTAAATCTCAGAAAAACTAATTGAAGTTCAAAGTTAATGAGTAGGTACCGGTATTAAGGCAGTCACTAGATTTGCAACTTTAGGATTAAGACTAGTTTAAGCATCTTGTGGTGAATTAGCTTTACTGTTTTCATTATTACTTTAATCCATCCGGAAAACTTTGTTTTCCCATTGTATATGTGTTTTATGTCGGGAGGGTATAAAAATGGTGAAGAAGCCACCCAGCCAGCTTAGCTTGGAGAATATGGAGCTTCAGTACTAGATGATTACTTGAAATTGAAAATTAAACCAGCCATCTCCACATTGGTATCCATATGACTTGAGATAATTAGATGGGAAATTGGAAATGGGGAAATTGTAATTAGAAATGTCTAGCAAGCAGCTTGAATTAAAGAAAAACCAAGCCAGCAGAGTGAGCAAGTTTAGCCAGAGATGTTCTTAAAAGGAGAAGGCGCATAAAACTCCAACATGTACAATTCCTGTGGTGAATTTGCTCTTGATGCTGCCCAAAGATAAATAAAGTGTTGAAATGAGTGAACCTGACTTTCTGGTTTGGGGACTCTTTAGTCACAAAGTGTGTTTTAAATATGGGAGACAGAAACATTGTTTTTTTATTTCCTCTGTAACTTTGTTTTTTTATCTCATTGTTTTGCCTACTTGCAAAGGAAGAGGAGATTATTTGGAAAGATGGTTTGACGTAGCTCAACTAATGGAGAATGCTATTTATTATATAATTAGTAATCCTGTATCTGCATGTATTTGTATATTTACCTACATGGATGTTGTATGTAGATCTATCTATCTGTTCATATAAATGTACATCTACATACAATATACAACATACAAGATAAAATATTATATTATGTACTACTGCATCTAGTAGCTCAAGCAGGAAAACATATACCATTTTAGTAATAATAATATAATATAATATAATAAATATAATATAATATAATATAATATAATATAATATAATATAATATAATATAATATAATATAATATAATATAATAATAATAAAAAATAATAGCAACCTATATCAACCATTAGCACCAGTCAATGGTATTTGTGATGCATTTTTGAATGTTCAGTTGACTGAATTTCATATTGAATGAATAAAACTTCATAATAAACAATAAAAATAAATAAATATAAATATAATAATATAAATATTAATGTTAATATTAATAATAAAAAAAATAAAAACAACTATAACATCATAATAGGACAGAAAAAAAAGTTCCCCCGTAACTAAGCAACCGGGGTCGCCTCGGAACGGACTGACGGCCTTCTCGACCCGGAAGTGCTTTTCCCAGCACCGGAAGTGAGAGGCCGACAGGACTTTATCACCGAGGCGGGTTGCCAGGTAATTGCGAGGTGTTTTTCGAGTGCCCCGGCGGGAAGAAAAGAGAACCGGCGGAAAAAAAACTAAAGGGCTCCGGAGGGCCTCGGTGGGGCGGCCAGCGTGTCCTTGTCTCTCTCCCGGGCCGGGCTTCCATGACTCCGGACTTGGCCTGGAGTAGGTAGAGGAGGCTGGAGGCAAAAGACCCGGATGTTGGGCGGGGCCTGCTGTGACGTGACGTGGCTGAGCCTGCGCGGTGACGTCACGGCTCAGGAAGGGGATTGGTTGGCTACGGGAGAGGGCGTGGTCCGGGCGGGGCTAACGGGCGGAGGTGTGGGGGGGTGAATGCCAGCTGGCGCTTCCTTCGTCCTCCTTGCAGGGTTGTTGTGTAAGCAAAGACCTGTTGGAGAAGGTGACGTGGTTTACTCGCTCTGCTCCTCTGGGGAGGGAGGGGGGATTATGAAATTATGAACTTTTGAAGGGCAGTTAGAGGAGGGGAGGGCTTCCTAGGACTACAGTTCCCATGAATGAAGGCAGGGACTACAGTACCCATCTTCCTCTGAAGCCGAGCCACCCAGGGCAACACAGAGCAAAACCTGGACTGAGAGACGACTTTTTGCCTTGGATATAAAGGTCAATCCAGATACAGGTAGTCCTCGACTTACGGCGACCGTTCCAAGTTTCAACGGCACTGAAAAATGTGACTCATGACTGTTTTTTTTCCCCCCCACCCCACAGTTATGACGTTTGGAGCATCCCCACGGTCAACATTCAGAGGCTTGGCAGCTGACTCACATTTACGACGTGTCCCGGGGTCACGCGATCCCCTTTTGCGACCTTCTTGACCAGCAAAGCCAATGGGGAGAGCCGGGTTCACTTAAGAAACCATGTGACAACTCCAGCGGTTCACTTGACAAAGGTGGCAAGAAGAGTTGTAAAACGGAGCAAAACGTCGCTTAACAAATGTCTCCCTTCGCGACATGAATTCTGGGCTCACTTGTGGTCGTAATTCAACAACTGCTGTGATTCACTTAACCACGGTGGCAAGACAAGTCGTAAAATGGGGCAAAAGTCACTTAATGGGGGTTGTACATCAAGTTACGACCACCATGGAGCCGAGAATTTGTCGCTAAGTGAGAAATTAGTTGAGTTTTGCCCCATTTTAGCAATGGCAATGGCAATAGCACTTAGACTTATCTACCACTTCATAGTGCTTTTACAGCCCTCTCTAAGCAGTTTACAGAGTCAGCCTCTTGCCCCCAATAATCTGAGTCCTCATTTTACGACTTTTCTTGCCACGTTTGTTAAGTGAATCCCTGTGGTTGTTAAATTAGTCACACGGTTCTTAAGTGAATCCAGCTTCCCCGTTTTCTTGTCTTGTCTTGCCGAAAGGGCTCAAAAGGGGATCGCGTGACCCCTGGGACACAGTGAGCTAGCCATACCCTTACTCGGATTCCAACTTGGGCTGCCTGCTTATTAGGCAGTTGTATTAACCACAAGTTCTCCCTTTATCAATTTGAGCCAGGGGAGAGATTAAGTGTTTTTCTGTTGAAGCACCTGGTCTGCTGGATTGGAGCTGAAAGGCGAAAGGGAAGCAGAATGCTCCCTCCCATATTGGGGTAGCCCAGGTGCTTTGACAGAAAAACACTATATATATATGTGTGTGTGTGTATGTGTATGTATGTATATATGTGCTGTATGTAAGATGTATGATATATATATATATTATACACACACACATATACACACACACTACTATACCAATACAATACAATGCAATGCAATGCAATGCAATACAATACAAGCTATGCTATACTACCCTGTTTCCCCCAAAATAAGACATCACCTGATAATAAGCCCAATCAGGCTTTTGAGCATATGACAATAAGGCCAAGCACTTATTTCAGGGTTCAAAAAAATATAAGACAGGGTCTTTTTTTCGGGGAAACACAGTGTCTATGTCTGTCTGTCTAACTTATCTATTTATGTATCTATCTATCTATCTATCTATCTATCTATCTATCTATCTGTGTCTGTCTCTATCTATCTGTCTGTCTGTCTGTCTTTGTCTGTCTGTCTATCATCTACCCTGTTTTCCCCTAAATAAGACATCCCCTGATAATAAGCCCAATTGGGCTTTTGAGCGCATGACAATAAGGCCAAGCGCTTATTTCAGGGTTCAGAAAAATATAAGACAGGGTCTTATTTTCGGGGAAACACGGTATACTAATACTATACTATACTATGCTCTATTTTGCTCTGCTCTGCTCTACTATGGCGGTTAACCTTCCGTTCTAAGCTTCATGCCAAAACTCCTTAAGAATTTTATTTTTCTCTCACATTCTTCGTTTGTACAAAAACAGTTTGGAGTCTCTAGGCGTGGTTCCTTTACCGGGATCGACCTGGGTTTTGGGTTGTGAATTCCTGAAGCGCTTCCTGATGTGACCTTGTGCGTGTGTATATGTCTTTTCAGGCGAAAAGAGCCCGGAGCCATGCCAGCTTTGCCTCTGGATGAACTCCAGTTTACGGAAAAAGATTCACTGACTGGGAAGATCAAAACTTTACCAGCGCTGGTAAGCGGAGTTTAAAAGCCGTTGCTCAGCCGTTCGATGGCTTCTAACTATGGGCCTCTTTGCGATTAAAGCCTCTCTATGATCTGCCTTTGTCTGTCTGTCTAGTCTAGTCTAATCTAGTGAAAAAAAAAGACTAGTGGGTGACATGAGAGCAGTCTTCCACTATCTCAGGGGCTGCCCCAAAGAAGAGGCAATCAAGCTATTCTCCAAAGCACCTGAAGGCAGGACAAGAAGCAACGGGTGGAAACTAATCAAGGAGAGAAGCAACCTAGAACTAAGGAGAAATTTCTTGACAGTGAGAACAATTAACCAGTGGAACAACTTGCCACCAGAAATTGTGGGTGCTCCATCACTGGAGGTTTTTAAGAAGAGATTGTGCAACCATTTGTCTGAAATGGTATAGAATCTCCTGCTCGAGCAGGGGGTCAGGCTAGAGAACCTCCAAGATCCCTTCCAACTCTTGTTATTCTGTGAAATAAATATCCACTTTGCTCCTCCTTAGCCATGGCTTTTTAAAAAACAGGACAAGACAAACTGCAAAGCATCCTCCTCTCTACATCCTCCCGATGTACATTTGTGCTGGATGAGGCGCAGGAAAAAGTGAAGTCCTGCTCACAAACCTGGAAAACACTTCAGTGTCTCGCCGAAGTTGTTTATCAGGCTGCAGACTGAAGAAGCCCATTGATTTTAAATGGCAATTACCGTCTGTTGACTCTCTCCGAGGCTTCAGAAAGGAGACTGCCATAAATTGGGGGAGCTGCCAAAACCATTTGAGCAGAAGCCACTGCGTGAAGTTAAAAAATATAGGGACAAATAGACATCTGTATTTCTAGGGGAAGGGATTTATATAGTCTCCGCTGCCAGCTGGTAAACCATCATGGAAGATGAGTCCTCGGTTCTCGGGTTTGAGCTGAGTTGCGGCATTCCTGGATATAAACATAGGTGGTCCTCAACTTACAGCCACAATTGATCCCAACATTTCTGTTGTTAAATGAGACATTTGTTTAAGGGAGTTTTGCCCCATATTACAGCCTTTCTCACCGTGGTCGTTAAGTGAATCCGGCTCCCCTATTGACTCCGCTTGTCCGGAGATCACATGACCCCGGAGGTAGTCCTCGATTTACGACCACAATTGATCCCAACATTTCTGTTGTTAAATGAGACATTTGTTTAAGGGAGTTTTGCCCCATATTACAGCCTTTCTCACCGCGGTCGTTAAGTGAATCCGGCTTGTCTGGAGATCACACGACCCCTGGACGCTGCTACCATCATAAATCTGAGTCAGTTGCCAAGGGTCTGAAATTTTAAATCACCGGATCGCTACAACAATCATAAATATGAAAAGCAGTCGTTAAGTCCCTTTTTTTTCAGTGCCATTCTACCTTCGAATGGTCACTAAGCAAACCGTTGTAAGTTGAGGACTGCCTGTATTTTGGGAACACGGCAGAGCAGGAGGAAAGAGAAAAGTAGAATCTCCCTAATTTAAAAAGCTTCTCAAAATATTGTAAGGCAAGCCCCCCTCACCTCTTCCCCCCCACCCACCCACAGAGGAGGGGGTCAAGCTATTCTCCAAAGCACCCGAAGGCCAGACAAGGAAGAATGGATGATCAAGGAGAGATTCAACCTGGAAATAAGGAGGAATTTCCAGACAGTGAGAACAATCAACCCATGGAACAGAAGTTGCCTTCGGAAGTTGTGGGAGCTTCATCCCTGGAGGCTTTCAAGAAGAGACTGGACTGCCATCCGCCAGAAATGGTGTGGGATCTCCTGCTTGGGCGGGGGGTTGGACTAGATGACCTACAAGGTCCCTTCCAACTCTATTAAATTGTCACCTTAAAATGCTAATCAGAAGATCCTTTGGGATGAAGCTGAAAGGCAGGCATGCCAGCATCTCAAAAAGACCAAACACCAATTTGCTGGCCGGCCAAATTTTCCTGCAAACATGCAAATTGGTCCTTGGCGGATAAGCTCTCCAAGATCGCCGGAGAAAGCAAGAGCAAGGACTACTGTTTTGTCTCTTGCCTTCCCACCCACCCACTACCCCATTTTGTCTTTTTCAGCATCCCCGAAACAAAACCGACCGCTCTTTTGTGGTGTACAAGCCTCTCCCGAGCACCGAAGATCCAGCCCTGGTGGAGGAGTTTTCCGAACGAGCCAGATTTATCGCGGGGGATCTGGATTGGCTCCTGGCTCTGCCTCATGATAAATTCTGGTGCCAGGTACTGTTTTTGTCGTTGTTGTCAATGAGAAAAGGTGGAAAGAAAAGAGGATTTTCAGGTAGAACAATAAAGGTAAAAGGTAAAAGGTTCCCCTCGCACATAGGTGCTAGTCGTTCCCGACTCTAGGGGGCGGTGCTCATCTCCGTTTCAAAGCCGAAGAGCCAGCGCTGTCCGAAGACGTCTCCGTGGTCATGTGGCTGGCATGACTCAACGCCAAAGGCGCATGGAACGCTGTTCCCTTCCCACCAAAGGGGGTCCCTATTTTTCTACCTGCATTCCTCCTCCTCCTTCTCCTCCTCCTCCTCCTCCTCCTCCTCCACAAACCCCACTCCCTTCTAGCATTGATGACGTTACCCAGTTTGGTAATGAAACGTCTGCGAGAAAACCCCCAAGCTCAGAGAGCACCAAAGTCCCCACAGTCATCATCTTCCTTCTCCTCCTCCCCCTCCTCTCTGCCCCCCTCCCTTCTAGCACTGATGACGTTACCCGGTTTGGTAATGAAACGTCTGTGAGAAAACAAGCCAACTCTGACAGCACCCAGGATCCCCTGTTTAGGATAGTTTAGCAGCCTTTTGACAAAGGTTCCAGTGAAGTTTCTCAGTGGTTGAAAGAATGGAAGAGAGAAGACCTCTGATGGGGTGGCCTGGCAATTTCCTCCACCCCTGCCAGTCAATTAATCAGGAAGCATACACGAAGGGAGATTCAAGATGGAAACCTCACTTGGCCAGTTGTTGTTGTTGTTGTTTTTCTTCTCCCTGAACCAAATTCCCTGGAAACCTTTGCTTTCTCCCCCACAGGTCATTTTTGACGAGTCGCTTCAGAAATGCCTGGATTCGTACCTGCGCTACGCCCCCCGCAAGTTCGACACCAGGACGGACCTCCCTGCTGAGGTGAAAGACCTGGAGAAGCGTCTCCATCGGAGCGTTTTCCTAACCTTCCTCCGCATGTCTACCCACAAGGAATCCAAAGTAAATGCAGCTTTCTTTCTTTCTGTTTTTTTATAAAGTTTTTTATTCATTTTCCATTTGATAGATAGATAGATAGATAGATAGATAGATAGATAGATAGATAGAGATAGATAGATAAATAGATAGATAGATAGATGATAGATAGATAGATAGATAGATAGATAGATAGATAGATAGATAGATAGATAGATATAAACATTTCATCTGTCCTTAAGCGGTGTGTCGTCTGGGTACAAATATTTCTGTGCAACGTCCTTCCACAAACTATATACATTGAACAATTCTACCTTGTGTAACTCTTAATTTCCTTCATAACGTATCTTCTAATAAAAATACAAATCTATATATATATACATACTGCTCAAAAAAATAAAGGGAACACAAGCAGAAGACATCCGAGATCTGAATGAATGAAATAGCTTATACACTGCTCAAACAACTAAAGGGAACCCAAAACTACTGTACGTAACGAACAAAGTATTTAATAAGGCTATTTCATTCATTCAGATCTCGGATGTCTTCTGCTTGTGTTCCCTTTATTTTTTTGAGCAGTGTATATAAAAGCGAAAACCACTCACGCTGTAATCACGAAATCTCCATAACTGTAAAGCCTACAAACTTGAAATTTGCCACATATGTTCCTCTTGGCTTCTAGGTGCTCACTAAGAAAGGATTTTTCGAAATGACCATCAGAGCATTAGTATTTCCTATATTATTATTAACACGCTCTGATGCTAAGGAGTTCTACTCCCCCTCCCCACCTGAAAAGAAATCTGTTCCAGATGCAAAACACAAGCAGAGGAGAGGAGTTTCACTTTCAGTTTTACTTTCACAGCGGGAAGCAGCTTTAATACAGAACACTTGAGCTAAGCCACGGCCAGACTCCTTCCTGTCTCCTTCTTGCTCACACAGCAAATACTGTTTCACTTTCCAAACAGCCCTCTGATGCTAAGGAGTTCTACTCCCCCTCCCCACCTGAAAAGAAATCTGTTCCAAATGCAAAACATTGCACTGATGATGTTACCTAGTTTGGTAATGAAATGTCTGGAAAGAAAACCACCAGGTTCAGAGAGCGCCAAGGACCCCACAGTTCAACCTTGAGCTGCAGATATTCTCTTCTGTTGAACAGACATTGTCCTGCACCGATCGCTACAATAGAGACCGTTTTGGCAGCTGTCAATAAACGTCTTCCAATCTCTCTCTTCCCTTCCTTCTCCCCCCCCCTTCCCTCTCTCCTGCAGGATCATTTCATTACACCATCGGTATTCGGAGAAGTCCTTTACAATAACTTCTTATTCGACATCCCCAAGATCTTGGATCTGTGTGTGCTGTTTGGAAAAGGCAATGGCTCCCTACTCCAAAAGATGATTGGTTAGTTCACAGGATTGGGGAGACAAGGGCGAAAGGCTACGGGAAGGGGAGCATCTCCCCTCATCTATCAGAAAGATACTAGATGCATTACCGTATTTTTCGGCGTATAAGACGCACTTTTTCCTCCCCTAAAAGAGGGTGAAAATTTGGGTGTGTCTCATACACCGAATGTAGCCCCGCCCACCTGCTGCCCCCCACCCTTTGGCCTCTGCCTCCCAGCAAATAACCGCCTTGCAACAAGCAGCAAGCAGCCCGTTTCAGCTTCAGCACAGCCTGATTAGCACAAGCAGTTGATTGCTGGTTGGATCGGCTTCCCGATCCTCAGCTGTTTCAAACTGCAGGGATTGCCATTGCCTATTGCCACGTAAGCAGGCAAATTGCTGGGAGGCAGATTTTTTGTGTGTGTGCTAATCATTAGGCTGTGCTGAAAATGAAAATGAAATTAAAGCAGGTTTTAACTGTTTTTCGGGCCGTTTTTGGTGCATTTTCAGCCGTTTTCAGGCCTTTGGGGGCCATTTTTTGGGTTGTTTTCGACTGTGTTTTGGGCCAAAAATCAGCCCCAAAACAGGCAGGGGTGGGGCCAGCCAGTGGTGCGATTAGCCAGTTCACCAAACTGGGCAGAATTTTAACAACCGGTTTGCTCAAACTGATCCGAAACGGCTGAATCCCACCTCTGGGTTAGTGTAAATCTGAGCTGTCACACCAAGTAGAACGTAATTATCTGTACTGATCCCCGAAAGCTGGCTTCTCATCTGGAATAGGTTGGCACAGCAAATGTTTGCTCGGTTTAATAGGTATTTTTGTACACCTTCTGGAATCTTCTAATAAAAATTAAACTCCAGCCACCGTTAAAAAAACAACAACACCCAAAACCCTGCAGCTTAATACTGTAGCATGACTGCTTACTTAGTTCAGTGAAACTGAATATTTAGATATCCCTCACTGAATTAAAGTCGCTTACCTGACTCTTTTTCAATTATTTGTTTGGCTCCCTATTTCAAGATGATTTTAAAAAGAGCATAATTACATTTTTTGTTTTTTAATGTATCTATCTATGCTGAATCGTGGAAGGCAGCTTCTTGCCTGGAATACATTGGCCCAGTGAATATTTGCTTAGTTTAATAAGGATTTTGTACACCTTCTGGAATATCCTGATGAAAATTAAACCCAGCTATCGTTAAAAAAAACTCCAACATATCGCTCAGCGGAATGCGGAATAATCAGTTCAGCGAGACTGAATATTTGGATATCACTCCTTGAACTAAAGGAGCAATCTAACAAAATGAAATTCAATGGTGAAAAAAGTAAAGTTCTGCATTTAGGCAAGAAAAACAAAATGCATAGGTACAATATAGGTGGTACCTTGCTCAATAGCAGTAACTGTGAGAGGGATCTTGGAGTCCTAGTGGACAACCATTTAGCTATGAGCCAGCTGTGTGCAGCAGCTGCCAAAAAAGCCAACACAGTTCTAGGCTGCATCAACAGAGGGATAGAATCAAGATCACGGGAAGTGTTAATACCACTTTATAAGGCCTTAGTAAGGCCACACTTGGAATATTGCATCCAGTTTTGGTCGCCACAATGTAAAAAAGATGTGGAGACTCTAGAAAGAGTGCAGAGAAGAGCAACAAAGAGGATTAGGGGACTGGAGGCTAAAACATAGGAAGAATAGTTGCAGGAACTGGGTGTGTCTAGTTTAATGAAAAGAAGGACTAGGGGAGACATGAGAGCAGTGTTCCGATATCTCAGGGGTTGCCCCAAAGAAGAGGGAGTCAAGCTATTCTCCAAAGCACCTCAGAGTAGAACAAGAAACAATGGGTGGAAACTAACCAAGGAGAGAAGCAACTTAGAACCAAGGAGAAACTTCCTGACAGTTAGAACAATCGATCAGTGGAACAACTTGCCTCCAGAAGTTGTGAATGCTCCAACACTGGAAGCTTTTAAGAAGAGGTTGGATAACCATTTGTCTGAAGTGATGTAGGGTTTCCTGCCTAAACAGGGGGTTGGACTAGAAGACCTCCAAGGTCCCTTCCAACTCTTGTTATTCTATTCTATTCTAACCTTAGTCTCTTCAATGATTTGTTTGGCTCCCTACCTTGAAACGATTTTCAAATAAGAGAATTAATACCGACCGGCTTTTTCAAAGGCATCGCTCAAAAATTTGTTCAGTCATGCGTCGAACATCGGATAACGTTGCTCATTTTTGGAAGTCTGCTTCTAATCTCTCTCGGGCAGTCTGCAGGCTTAGGCGGTTCCTTCCTCAACCCGCTGCCTCCCAAACAAGCCCGAGAAACTTAAAAAGAGCATTTTTGCTATGTTCAAAAGGCCAACCTGCTGCTAATCTTGTAAAACGATCCGTCTCTTAATTTTGCTTTGTTTTGTCTCTGAAATGCAAGCCTACATCTCGGTATGAGGAAAGAGGGAGCTTTTGGGCAAGGAGGTCGCTCAATTAAATCCACGTTCCTTCCTGGAATTCTCCCCATTGAGTGATGCGTTTGGCCAAAAGCCCGTGGCTCCAAATCGGTGGACATTTGACCTTGGACCAAGCAGGCCCATTTCTGAGTAGAGGCCACTCACGAACTTCACGGGTTCAAACTCATGACTTGGCTGGACTCACTTTTGACACCTTTCCCCAGAATGCTTGCCCCATCAGCAGCCTCTTCGCTCGCCACAGCTAAACAGGGATTGTGCTCAATTGTTAGTGCGTAAGCAACTCTGAAAGGGATGTGGTGGCTCAGTGGCTAAGACGCTGAGCTTGTCGATCGAAAGGTTTGGCAGTTCGGCATCTCGAATCCCTAATGCCGCGTTATGGGGCGAGCTCCCATGACTTGTCCCAGCTTCTGCCAACCTAGCATTTCGAAAGCAGGTAAAAAATGCAAGTAGAAAAATAGGAACCACCTTTGGTGGGAAGGGAACAGCGTTCCGTGCGCCTTTGGCATTGAGTCATGCTGGCCACATGACCACAGAGACGTCTTCGGACAGCGCTGGCTCTTCGGCTTTGAAACGGAGATGAGCACCGCCCCCTAGAGTCGGGAACGACTAGCACAGATGTGCAAGGGGAACTTTTATCTTTAAGCAACTCTTGACTGGGTTCACACAACAGACTACAGATGTTTGTGGAGATTCTCAGTCATGGTTGTCCCATTTTTTTTTTCCAAGAGGCAACTGGACTGTCTGTTTTTTTCTTTTGAAGACGTTTCGCTTCTCATCCAAGAAGCTTCTTCAGCTCTGAGCGGTTATACTTCTACAGAATATGTATTCGGTATTCCTTGTTTCCATGAATCCACTTCAGATCATAGCTAATGTGGAACCTTTGAACATTTAACTAGCCTTTTCTCTTTCTCTTTCTCTCTCCTTTGCCTCTCTGCCCTGTCCGCAGGAAACATCTTTACCCAGCAGTCAAGTTA
The DNA here is from genome assembly GCF_029531705.1 of Pantherophis guttatus. The sequence goes on from NW_026844143.1 coordinate 1,059,430, forward strand.
CTTCAGTGATTTGGATGAAACCATGCCTACAATTCTTCAGGTTGGTTTGCTTCCTTCTTCTTCTTCTTCTTCTTCTTCTTCTTCTTCTTCTTCTTCTTCTTCTTCTCCTCCTCCTCCTCCTCCTCCTCCTCCTCCTCCTCCTCCTCCTCCTCCTTCTTCTCCTTCCTCCTCCTCCTCCTCCTCCTCCTCCTCCTCCTCCTCCTCCTCCTCCTCCTCCTCCTTCTCCTTCTCCTCCTCCTCCTTCTCCTCCTCTTTTCTTTCTCCTCCTCCCTCTACTGGATGTTACCTAGTACTGTAATGAAACATCTGCAAGAATGTTTGCAGATGTTTCTCAGAGAACTCAAAGAGCACCAAGGACCCCACAGTTTCAACCTTCAATACGCTCTACCAATATTCTCTTCTGCCGTTATCCGCCTGTCCTTTGCCTTCCAGGTTTTCAGCAACATCCTGCGTGCCTGTGGCTTGCAAGGCGAAGAGGCTTCAGCCAGTCCACAGAAGCTGGAGGAAAGGGTCAGGATGACTCCAAAGGGGCTACCTTTGCAGGTGAGGACCGTCCAATGGCAGGGAGGCCGTTTTCCTTATCTTCCTTCCTTCCTTCCTTCCTTCCTTCCTTCCTTCCTTCCTTCCTTCCTTCCTTCCTTCTTTCCTTCCTTCCCTCCCTCCCTCCCTCCCTCCCTCCCTCCCTCCCTCCCTCCCGTTAGAACATAGTATTGCAGGCTAACTCTGCCCATTGCCAGCAGTTCAATTCTGCCTGGCTCAAGGTTGACTCAGCCTTCCATCCTTCCAAGGTGGGTAAAATGAGGACCCAGATTGTTGGGGGCCAGAGGCTGACTCTGTAAACCGCTTAGAGAGGGCTGTGAAGCGGTATATTTATTTATTTATTTATTTATTTATTTATTTATTTATTTATTTATTTATTTATTTATTTATTGGTTCGATTTATATGCCGCCCTTTTCCGGAGACTCAGGGTGGCTTACAATGCATTAAGCAATTGTAATTAAGCAATTAAGCAATATAAGTCTAAGTGCCTATTGCTATTCAGACACATGGGAACTTGCAAGGATGGGATTTGGAGCTCCCCCCCCCCATCTATTTGGAACCCAAATTCAGGGAATGCCTCTTTTTTTCTCTCTTTTCCTAGGAGCTGAAAGATATTATCCTCTACGTGTGTGACAGCTGCATCACCCTGTGGGCCTTTCTCGACGTCTTTCCCTCAGCTTGCCAGACTTTCCAGAAGCACGACTTCTGTTTCAGGTATTCATTTGGGCTGCGGGGTGGTTTTTTTGAGGCTTTTTTCGGCCCGTTTTTCCCAAAAAAATGGGCTGAAAAAAGCCTCAAAAATGGCCCCAAAAACTCTCAAAAAGAGCCCCCCCAAAAGGCCTGAAAACGGGCCAAAAATGTCCCCAAAACGGGCAAAAAAAGGTCTCAAAACAGCCCCCCAAAAGCCCTGAAAACGGGCCAAAAACGTCCCCAAAACGGGCAAAAAAAGCCTCAAAAATGGGCTGAAAAAAGCCTCAAAAATGGGCCAAAAAAAGGCTGAAAAAAGCCTCAAAAATGGGCCCAAAAAGTCTCAAAAAGAGCCCCCCCAAAGCCCTGAAAACAGGCCAAAAACGTCCCCAAAACGGGCAAAAAAGGTCTCAAAACAGCCCCCAAAAAGCCCTGAAAACGGGCCAAAAACACCCCCAAAATGGGCAAAAAAGCCTCAAAAACGAGCCGAAAAAAGCCTCGAAAATGGGCCAAAAAAAGGCTGGAAAAAGGCCCGAAAACAGGGCGTGCTGAGACCAAAAAAATGGCTGGCGGGTGGGCGGGGCTTCGGCAATATTCGGTCTATAAGATGCACGGACATTTTTGCCCCCTTTTGGGAGACACAAAAGTGCGTCTTATAGTCCAAAAAATACGGTACCTCCGGCCATTCGATCGGCCATTCGATAAAAGCCCACTCGCTCTTTCGTTCCTTGTGTTGGCAGGCTGGCTGCTTTTTACGAGCTGGTGATCCCCGAGTTGGAATCCGCTATCAAGAAACGGCACCACGAAAATATCAGGTCCGTGGTTTGGAGCGACGGCCTCGTTTTCCCATCCTTTCCGTCGCTTTTTCTCTGACCGGCTTTGAAGGGTACCGGGGATCTGTTTGAGCCCAGCTGGGTTCTTTGGGGGTGGGCAGACGCACATTTGGATTGGGTTCTCCTGCCTTTGAAAGCCGCGAAGGTCTTGTCGTCATGTCCACAACCGTCTCTAGATTCTCTTTCTGCCCTTTTAGAGTACTGTCAGATTTATGGAGGAGGCTGTCTCATTCTCGGAAGAAGATGGTGGAGATGTTTCACATGATAGTCCACCAGCTGTGCCTTCAGCCCATTTTGGAAAGCAGGTATTGTATTTTTCGGAGTATTCGGAGTATTAATTCCAAAACAAGTCCTTCAGAAAAAGTCCTTCGGGCTTATCACAAACTTTTATCTTCTTTGGCACCCTGCCAAAGGCCTTTCTTGGCAAAGCCCCACAAAGTCCAGAAACAAGAGACGCTGACTGGAAACAGATTTAGCAACGTTGCTTTCCTACAAAGAGCCCAAGAGCCTTTGCTGCTCTTTTAAGCGGGCCAATCATCGCCTGGCCTTACTCCCGAGTCGTCCCTTTTGCTTTAGCTGCTCTTGCCTTCTAGCAGCTCTGCGCATGGTGCACTAGGAACAGGCTCCTCCTGTTCCTCTGCCTCTCTATTGTCAGCCTCTGGGTCTCCGGAGTCCGTGCATCACTCCCCGATGGCCCTGGCCCCATCTCTGCCTCCGACGCAGAGCCCTCGTCCGGGCCTTCCCCAGACTCCAGGACTGCCCCATGTTCCTCCCCAACCTCCTCACTGTCTGACTCCACTGCCAGCTCTGCGGGCTGCTAGCGGACCACAACATTCATCTGCCTAGCGTCCTTAGCAAACAGCCTGATCAGCTTCAGCAGATTAGCCTGATTCAGCACGAGCAGCTCAGTGGCTAAGATGCTGAGCTTGTCGATCGAAAGGTCAGCAGTTCAGCGGTTCGAATCCCGAGTGCCGCGTAACGGGGTGAGCTCCTGTTGCTTGTCCCAGCTTCTGCCAACCTAGCAGTTCGAAAGCACGTAAAAAAATGCGAGTAGAAAAATAGGGACCACCTTTGGTGGGAAGGTAACAGCGTTCCATGTGCCTTTGGCATTCAGTCATGTCGGCCACATGACCATGGAGACGTCTTCAGGCAGCGCTGGCTCTTCGGCTTTGAAACGGAGATGAGCACCGCCTCCTAGAATCGTGAACGACTAGCACATATGTGTGAGGGGAACCTTTACCTTAAAGCATTAGAAGTAGGTAAACATGGATTCTCTGCCTGTGTCATTTTCACGGACCACCTGCCACGATTAACCTTGTTCTTACAGCTGTGACAACATCCAGGCCTACATTGAAGAGTTCCTGCAGATTTTCACCTCCGTGCTTCAGGAGACGAGGTGAGAGACTCGGGCGCAACTCTGGAACGTTGTTAACCTGGAAAATTTTCTGCCTTGCTGCCCTTTTGGTCTCGGGAGATGAATAGGGCCCTGTAATATGCCACATCCTTAATCAAATTAATCCCTTTCTTAAATTTATGCAATCCGGTGAATTAAAAAAAAGATTGGGTTCGTCAAACACAAGAAGCCACACCCTACCAAAAAAGGCCAGCGAATTAAACTGAACACTAAACAAGTTTAGCATGGCTATGCAAGGTGCCTTATGCTCGCTCCGTGGCTGAATTAAATCAGTTTGTGTGAACACACAGCCCTTGTTTGGACATCTTCAAACATTTGGGTCCATTCTCTCCGGTCAATAGTCACAGAGCTTGTCCTCTTTTAGAGACCTGGAGGCTAAAACATATTCGGAGGTTGCAGGAACTGGGTATGTCTAGTTCAGGAGTCAGCAATCTGTGGCTCTGGAGCCGCATGTGGCTCTTTCACCCCTCTGCTGCGGCTCCCCGTCGCTCAAAATATTACAACGGCCAATGTGTGATACCCACTGGCACATGATTTATTTATTTATCAAATTTCTATACCGCCCTACTCCCGGAGGACTCAGGGCGGTGAACAGCCAAGATAAAATACAGATAATACAAACATTAAAAGTCCCTTAAAATTATTAAATATTTTGGCTGCAACACAGATTAAAACACCCAATTTATAAAACAAATCAAACGATTTAAAAATTTAAAAGGGAGAGTTAGGCCAGGCCAGCCTGCTGAAATAAAAAAGTTTTGAGAGCACGACGAAACGTGCGCAGATCCGGGATCCTCTGTATCTCTGGGGGGAGCTCGTTCCAGATGGTAGGTGCCCCCACAGAGAAGGCTCTCCCCCTGGGGGCCGCCATTCGACACTGTTTGGCCGACGGCACGCTGAGAAGCCCCTCTCTATGGGAGCATACTGGTCGGTGAGAGGCTATTGGTAGCAGAAGGCGGTCTCGTAAATACCCCGGTCCGATGCCATGGAGCGCTCTAAAGGTGGTAACCAAAACCTTTGCAACTCCCGGTAGGCCAACCATGGTTAAATCCAAGAAAAGAAAAGTTTCAGAACAAAACAGAACATTTAATCCAACTACATATGCTAGTTTTGTGGCCGCTCAAGAAACAGTCAGGCACGGGAAGGGTTTTGTGGCTCCTGGTGTTTTCTTTTCTGTGGGAAACGGGTCCAAATGGCTCTTTTGAGTGTTTAAGGTTGCAGACCCCTGGTCTAGATTAATGAAAAGGATTGAGGACGGGGGGACGGGGGACATGAATGCAGTGTTCCAATATTTGAGGGGTCGACACTAAGAAGAGGGGAGTCAACCTCTTCTCCAAAGCACCAGAAGGCAGGACAAGAAGCAACGGATGGAAAGTTACAAAGGAGAGAAGCAACCTGGAATTGAGGAGAAACTCCCTGACAGCGAGAACAATTAATCAGCGGAATTGCTTTCCTCCAGAAGTTGTGGATGTCCAACACTGGAGATTTTAAAGAAGAGATTGGACAGCAATTTGTCTGAAATGACATGGGGAGTTGGACTAAAAGATCTCCACAGTCCCTTCCAACTCGGTTATCCTGTTACTCTGCTATTCCTTATAAATCATGGGGTGGGGGGGATTTGCCTCTCTATGTTTTCAGGTTTCTCCGAGATTACGATGAGCTGTTCCCTCTGGCAGATGATGTCAGCCTCCTCCAACAAGCCTCTTCAGCGCTGTATCCTTTGGCACTGACGTGAACCCGTTAGTTCTGTCCATTTTCATCACGTGACCATGGGGATGCCACGCTCGTCATAAGTGTGAAAAAATGGTCATCGGTCTCTCTTGTGCTGTTGTAACTTCGGTCACTAAACGAACTGTTGTAAATTGAGAACCACCTGAAGCAACAGAGCTACTATTTAAGCTCCGGTGGGGGCAGTGGTTAAAATGCAGCATTGCAGGCAAACTCTTGCCCACTGCCAGCAGTTCGATCCTGACCGGCTCAAGGTTGACTCAGCCTTCCATCCTTCCGAGGTCGGTAAAATGAGGAGACTGAGATTGTCGGGGGTGATAGGCTGACTCTGTAAACTGCTTAGAGAGGGCTGTAAAAGCACGGGTGAAGCGGTCTATAAGTGTTCTGACCTAGGCGTTGACCCAAACCACGAAGCAGACTCCTTGTCCCGACAAAAAAACCCTTTTTATTAGGTTACTGTGAATTCCTCTCATTCACATCCAGCAAAGTCTTTCAAGGGAGAATTTACAGTCACGGACCTTATCGGGCTTGGAGAGCTGCCAGGCCGATATCTTCAAAACTTGGCAAGGAGTCACGAACCAATTAAGCGAATTAATTGTCTCCTGCAAACTCCACTCCCCTTTTGCTCCTCTTTTATTCCCTCTGGGAGGGGCCATTTATCATCCACCTGTGGCTTTACTCCCGAGTTGGCCCTTGTTTCTTAGCTGTTCACTTCTCCTGGCAGTGCATGTGCACATCGGGAACAGGCTCCAGCTGTTCTTCTCCCCCACTGATGTCCGACTCTGAAGGCAGGTAATAACTGTCGGATGGCCCTGGCCCCCTCTCTGCCTCCGACGCAGAGCCCTCATCAGAGCCTTCCCCCGACTCCAGGACTGGCCCATGTTCCTCCCCAACCTCCTCACTGTCTGAGTCTGCCACCAGCTCTGCTGGCCACTGGCGGGCCACAACAATAAGTCTAAGCGCTATTGCTATTGAATGTTCTGTTGTCTACGGAGAATCGGGAATCTGCCCTTGACACCATGGGACAGAGATGAAACTCGAACGTCTTACATTTTGCAAGCTGTGGAAAGTGCCTGGGACAAAACAGATAGAAGGAGGAAAACGATCCAAGATCCACCCCTCTCTGTAACCGCAACCGGGGCCGTCACAGTCCCCGGAGCGTCAGAGCGAATGGAACACTTTGAGGAACAGGATCGCCTGGAGGTAAGTGTTTGGAGCAGAGCATCAGCCTACAACAAAGATGGCCGATTTAGGCCTTTCTTCTAGGGAGGAGACCTATCTAGGTCAACCGTTGGCCAACTGAGAAGGGCCATTTCAAGCAGGGTGCCAGGACAGAGGAGAGGGAGACTTAAAATAGATCCGAAAGTTTGTGTGGGTCTTAGAGAAAATAACGCTTGCCTTCTTCCTGAGGGCATCTACCGTAAGCAGCTGCCAAAAAAGCCAACACAGTTCTAGGCTGCATCAAGAGAGGGATAGAATCAAGATCACATGAAGTGTTAATACCACTTTATAAGGCCTTGGTAAGGCCACACTTGGAATACGGCATCCAGTTTTGGTCGCCACGATGTAAAAAAGATGTGGAGACTCTAGAAAGAGTGCAGAGAAGAGCAACAAAGATGATGAGGGGACTGGAGGCTAAAACATAGGAAGAACGGTTGCAGGAACTGGGTATGTCTAGTTTAATGAAAAGAAGGACTGGGGGAGACATGATAGCAGTGTTCCAATATCTCAGGGGTTGCCCCAAAGAAGAGGGAGTCAAGCTATTCTCCAAAGCACCTGAGGGCAGGACAAGAAGCAACGGGTGAAAATTAATCAAGGAGAGAAGCAACTTAGAACTAAGGAGAAATTTCCTGACAGTTAGAACAATTAATCAGTGGAACTACTTGCCTCCAGAAATTGTGAATGCTCCAACACTGGAAGTCTTTAAGAAGATGTTGGATAACCATTTGTCTGAAGTGGTGTAGGGTTTCCTGCCTGGGCAAGGGCTTGCGCTTCCAACTCTGTTATTTTGTTCTGTTAACCTTGTGGAGCACAAAAGTCCATCCAGGGATGGACGCTGGTTTGCAGTGGGACAGAAAATCAGAATTTGGGTTAACGGATGGTTGCTGCATTTGATTTAGGTGTATTTGGGGTGCTTCTCGGTTGGACTTTTTCATCCTCTTGGTATATGTAACATGGCTTATTGATTTGATCTGTCTAGTGTGCTGGAGCAGCTGCAGCTCCCGTAGCCCCTATCTCTGGAGTAGAGCTGGATTCCCTGATCTCTCAGGTGAAGGATCTGCTCCCTGACCTTGGAGAAGGCTTTGTCCTGGCCTGCTTGGAGGAGTACAACTACAACGTGGAACACGTCATCAACAACCTTCTAGAGGACAAGTTGACGGCCTCCCTACAGACGCTTGACAGAACTATGCCTAGGTAAAGTTGGAAGGACTTTTTTTTTTTTAATTCAGGGATGTGAATCTCTTTTGAGTAGTATGGAGATGTCCTTTATTTCTATGTGCCTGTTGATGGCTGATTTGTCTGAATGGCAGGCCTCCAGGAATTCTCTGAAGATTTTGGATTTGGTTTGATCCAGGGGTGAAATCTACTTACCTACCCTACCGGTTTGGAAGTGCACGCACCATGCGCGCGTCATTTGCTCTGCTTGCGCACGCGTGCGTCACATGTGCACACGGATCCTCTGCACATGCGCAAACCCTTCTGTGCATGCACAGAGGGTAAAAGACAGGTTACTTCCTGGTTAAAACCAGGAAGTAACGACAACTGGGCAAGTGGGCAGAGACATGAACCGGTAGCATTTCACCCCTGGTTTAATCTAGGATGGTCACAGTTTCCCAAATGAAACTACAGTTGAGTTTGTTCATGTGTTGTGAAATTAAGGAGCTTTCATCATGTCTTCTGACTACTAGTTGATGTTCATCAACAGGTCATCAACAGGCACTTTATTGTTTCACACCTGTAGACAGAATCTTACCAGACTGAGGATTCTTTTCTCTGCATCTACAGTATACACTGGGAACTATTAAGGAGGAGCTGCCCTCACCCACTTTCTCTCACACATAATATCCAGACTGAGTTGCCTCTTCCTCCTCTGGAATGCAGCCCCTCCCTCCTGGGGATCCACCTCCATAACTACATTCCATCACATCATGTGTGGACTTCAAACTCCCAAAATTCTTCATCCACCATGTGTCAGGCCCCAAACAAAGAATGACACATGGTGATACTTCTGAGCCGAGTTCCTTATCATTTCACACCTGTAGAAAGAATCTTGCCAGACTAAGGATTCTTTTCTCTGCATCTATAGTATACACTGGGAACTATTAAGGAGGAGCTGCCCTCGCCTTCTTTCTCTCACACATAATATCCAGACATGAGTTGCCTCTTCCTCCTCTGGAATGCAGCCCCTCCCTCCTGGGGATCCACCTCTAAAACTACATTCCATCACATCCTATGTGGACTTCAACTCCCAAAATTCTTCAGTCACCACATGTGGACTCCAAACTCCCAGGATTCCTCGGTCCCCAAACAAAGAGTGACACATGGGGATACTTCCGAGCCGAGTTCCTTATCGTTTCACACCTGTAGACAGAATCTTGCCAGACTGAGGACTCCACTCTCTGTATCCACGATATATACTCTGGGAACTCTTAAGAAGGAGCTGTCTTCACCCTCTTTCTCTCACACCTGATATCTTGGCTGAGTTGCCTCTTCCTCTCTTGGCATGTCCCCCTCCCTCCTCCTTATGACACTCCATCCCATAGGCTCCCATTCAGGGAGCGGTTTTGCAGCCCTAAAAACGGCGACATGTTTCCGGAAAGATTTGTGCCTTGTATTTCTGGAAACGAAGACTTTTGTTGCTGCTGATTTTTTGTTCGTTTGGTTTTTAACCACAACTCTTTCTGCCAGGCCTGTGAAACCAGACCCGACTCCGCTTGTCACTTCCCGATGCAACGTTTTCCAGGATGACGAGTTCGATGTTTTCAGCAAGGATGCGGTGGATGTCTCTCGGATTCAGAAAGGCAAAAGGTGAGCTTGCGCTGTTCTCATCCAATCCAGGGTTTCTCCACCGTGTTATCAGCTTTAAGATGTGGGACCAGAGGTGGTAATCAGCCGCTTCGGACGAAGGTTTTATAGTATCCTTCGCCTGGAGTGGGGAGAGAATGGAGATTTTGCAGTATCCTTCCCCTGGAGTGTAAGTTTGTAAGTTTGAATAGTCGCTAAACAAATGATTGTAAGACTATCTGTATCCAAGTGAAACATGGGCTCCTTGGTGCTATTCTGAGCTTGGTTGTTTTCTCGCAGACCTTTCATAACCAACTAGGTAATATCATCAGTGCTACAAGGGGAAACTCCCATTCCTTACTAGCACTGATGATGTTACCTAGTTGGTTATGAAAGATCTGTGAGAAAACAATCAAGCTCAGAGAGCACCAAGCACCCGAGAATCCTCCTCCTCCTTCTCATCTTTCTCCTCCTCCTCCTCTTCCACTTTTCTTCTCCTCTCCGCAAACCCCACTCCCTCCTAGCGCTGATGATGTTACTAATTTGGGTAACGAAATGTCTGCAAGAAAACTGTCACTGCGTTAAGTGTTTGCCAGCTGAGCTTTCATCCTAAGATTTACGGTAGCCTGGCCAGAGAACCTTATCTATAGTAATAGAGATAAAACTGGTCTTGTAAGACATGGGACTACTGCGCATATCTACGTTCTTTCTTTTCTTACTTCCTTTGTCCATCTGTGTGATAAGAATGCCGGTAAGATGTAGTTAGCTAGTTTTTTACTTTTACAATAAAATGTTTCTTGGAATATATACTTCGGGTTTTCTTTCTTTGAGAGTATACACCATGGAAAACAAGATCCATTCACCTCTTAATTAATTACAGTTTCCCCAGGGGGGGAAATGAGGCTGATTCACGCTTCAACAAAAACAACCAAGCTCAGGACACAGCAGCCAGGAGCCCACCGTTCAACCCTGAGCTCTTCTTTTTTTTCCAATTGGTAAAAGTCAAATGTTTAAATAAAAGGATGCCTCCCATCCACATGACCACAAGTTTTGGTACCCTTGAGTTTTCGTTCGTATTCCTCTCCACGGATGCAGGAGCGACAAATCCACCACGAAAAGCTTGCTGAACGACAAGCGCCTGGTGCAGGAGCAGAGGGAACGCTACAGCCAATACTCCGTGATCGTTGAAGAGGTCCCCGAACCGAGCGGGGGTCGCCTCTTCTCCCAGGAGGATTACGAGGACGAATACGACGACACCTACGATGGCAACCAGGTGGGAGCAAACGATGCGGACTCCGACGATGAGCTGATCAGCAGAAGGTAAGCCAGCAGCCACCTGCGCCATCTCCGCTTTCCAATGGGGATCTAGACCAGTGGTAGGGAACCTCTGGCATGCGTGGTGGAGGTGGCACTCAGCCCTCTCTGTGGGCGTGTGTGCCATCGGCCTAGCCCAGCTCCATTGCAGTTTCTCCCACAGGGAGTAAAGAGGGAGGGAGGGAGGGAGAGAGAGAGAGAGGGAGAGAGAGAAAGATATTACAAAAGTTTTCAAAGTATTTCAAAAGCAGGAAAAAAAATGAAGGGGCATAAAAGTGCATTTATCATGTTTTTCTTAGAACAGTTTGTTTGTTTGTTTGTTTGTTTGTTTGTTTATTGGTTCAATTTAGATGCCGCCCTTCTCCGGAGACTCAGGGCGGCTTACAATGCGTTAAGCAATTAGCCTTCATACTTTTGTAAATCGTTTAATTTGTTTTATAAATGGGGTGTTTTAAATTTGTTTTTCGGCCAAAATATTTAATAATTTTAATGGACTTTTAATGGTTTGTATTATCTGTATTTTATCTTGGCTGTTCACCGCCCTGAGTCCTTCGGGAGTAGGGCGGTATAGAAATTTGATAAATAAATAAATAAATATACCTGCTTAGTAGGGCTTTCGCCCCCCCGTAAGAGCTGTTCTTTTTTTATACAAAGTCAGCTTATTGCCCCCACAATCCGGGTCCTCATTTTACCTACCTCGGAAGGATGGAAGGCTGAGTCAACCTTGAGCCTGGTGAGATTTGAACTTGCAGTAATTGCAGGCAGCTGGTGCTACTTTAACAGCACTTTAGTCTGCTGCGCCACCAAGGCTCTTATTTATGATAGAACGATAGAAGGCTCTTATTTAGCTGAACTCTGCCTTGTTTATCATTATTTCAGGTAGTCAAACCTCATTATTCAGGTTAAATTGCCGTATTGGCAATTCGCGATAAATAAGTGGGGTTTGGGTTGCAGTTTGGGCACTCGGTCTCTAAAAGGTTCACCATCATTGATCGAGAGACCAAGGGGACATGGTGACTCAGTGGCTAAGATGCTGAGCTTGTCGATCGAAAGGTCGGCAGTTTGGCGGTTCGAATCCCTAGCGCCGCGTAACGGGGTGAGCTTCCGTGACTTGTCCCAGCTTCTGCCAACCTAGCAGTTCGAAAGCATGTAAAAAATTGCAAGTAGAAAAATAGGGACCACCTTTGGTGGGAAGGGAACAGCGTTCCGTGCGCCTTTGGCGTTGAGTCACGCCGGCCACATGACCACGGAGACGTCTTCGGACAGCGCTGGCTCGTCGGCTTTGAAACGGACTAGAAGACCTCCATGGTCCCTTCCAACTCTCTTCTCCTATTCTATTCTAAATTGGCTGTGGAGAGTTGGCCGTGGTGAATTGGCCATGGCTAACGGGCTGTGACTAATTGGCCGTGGCCGAGTTGCCCCATTCCGCTCTTGATGAGTCTGACTGTGTGATTGTCCCATCTTCCTGAAGGCCGTTCACCATCCCGCAAGTCCTGAGGTCGAAAGAAGAAGAGGAGCCGGAGGAAGAGGAGGATGAAGAAGAGGAGATGGAGGACAAAGAGGCAACAAAGGTGACGATCTGGAATTCTGGAGGGAGGGAAGAGGCTGTGGAACAGTCCTGCCGTTCGAACAGGAAAAAAGGATAGGCAGCTCCCGGGAGCTCGGAAGAGAGCAGAAGCCGCAGCTCCTCCAAGTTGTCTCGAGTGAGAAATTTTGCGACCTCCAAAATGAGCAACAAGGAATGGTTCCCTTCTCTCTTTGTTAAGGAAGGACTGTCTCTTAAATAGCACACTACTCAGTACTACTAAGTAATAATACTAAGTAATGATACTGTGTTTCCCCGAAAATAAGACCGGGTCTTATATTAATTTTTGCTCCAAAAGATGCATTAGGGCTTATTTTCTGTTTAGGTCTTATTTTGGGGGGAAATATGGTACTAAATGCACCCAACTGGCTGACAGTCTTAACTAGGGCTTATTTTGGTGGGTAGGGCTTATATTACGAGCATCCTGAAAAATCATGCTAGGACTTATTTTCCGGTTGGGTCTTATTTTCGGGGAAACAGGGTACTAAGTAATAATATTAGCTAATTGCTAAGTAATAATACTAAGTAATCATACTAAGTAATAGTACTAAGTAAGTAATAGTACTAAGTACTATTAAGTAGCACACTACTCGGTACTACTCAGCACACTGGAGAATGTCTCTATTCTCTGGGAAAACTATTTTTTTTTTTTTATTTGATTTATATGCCGCCCTTCTCCAGAAACTCAAGGCGGCTTACAATGCGTTAAGCAATAGCCTTCATCCTTTTTGTATATTTATACAAAGTCAGCTTATTGCCCCCACAAACTGGGTCCTCAATTTACCTACCTTAGAAAGGATGGAAGGCTGAGTCAACCTTGAGCCTGGCGAGATTTGAACTTGCAGCTGATGTTAATAACAGTGCTTTAGTCTGCTGCGCCACCAGGGCTCAACTTGGTAGGGGGGAAAAAAACCCTTGAGAGTGGGTGGCTGTTTACTGTTGATCACCACTGTTGATCAGTGGTGAAATCCAAATTTTTTTACTACCAGTTCTGTGGACGTGGCCGGTGGGCATGGTGTGGCTTGGTGGGTGTGGCAGGGGAAGGATACTGCAAAATCTCCATTCCCTCCCCACTCCTGGGGGAAGGATACTGCAGAATCCCCATTCCCTCCCCACTCTGGGGCCAGCCAGAGGTGGCATTTGCCGGTTGTCCGATCTACTCAAAATTTCTGCTACCAGTTTGCCAGAACCTGTCAGAACCTGCTGGATTTCACCCCAATAATGGTCCTCTACTGCTATGAATGGTTCATATAAATCAGTTGAAGTTTTTTCGGCAAGCACTTATTCGCTTCAAACTCCCTACCCCACCCCACCCCTTTCTAGGCAAGCGACCTTCCTCATCTCAAGGAGGGAAGCTTGATTAGATCCCTTTGACTATGGACTGGCCTAGAAACATATCACCAGTATTATCTTGTGCTCTTGAGAAAGGTCCAGAGAAAGGATCCAGAGAAAGCATGAACTCCTTGCTGGATCCTAGTAAGGCAGGAGCTTGGAGGTAGGAATAATTAGGGACATGGCCGAAACTTTTCTGACCATACAAGAAGGAACATTGGAAGACCCAGTTCACCATGTCTCATTCCTCCTTTTGTCTCTGGTGGCCAGCATGACAAAGCAATCGTCAAGGTGTTTCCTCTTGCAGAACATACCTCTGCGGCCATCAGCCTGGGAAAAAGACTGAATTTCCAGGAGGCAAGACAGCTGGCTCAGTGGGTGGCCGTACCAGCTATCCCTTGAGTCCCGGTGTCCGGTGTCCACATGCCATGGAGTTGACAGTTCTGGTCCTTGGAGGGAGAATATTTTAATGGTAGACGCTCAAAAGGCTGGCACTTAACATTTTATGAAGTCATCTATTCTCAAGCCTGCTCTGTCTCTGGAGGAACTGGTAGATACGAAAAAGAAACTTTGCGTTTTGTATATCTATATCTATACATATACAGGCAGGGGTGAATTTTTTTTTTTTTTAATTTGATTTATATGCCGCCCTTCTCCGGAGATTCAGGGCGGCTTACAATGCGTTAAGCAATAGCCTTCATTCTTTTGTATATTTTATACAAAGTCAGCTTATTGCCCCCACAAACTGGATCCTCAATTTACCTACCTTAGAAAGGATGGAAGGCTGAGTCAACCTTGAGCCTTGGAGAGATTCTAACCAGCAGAAATTGCAGGCAGCTGTGTTAATAACAGGGTGCACTAAACCACTGTACTATCAAGGCTCTTGGTTCGGGCCAGTTTGCCTGAACTGGTAGTAAAAATTGCTATCGTTCGCCCGAACCGCTGGTAAAAAAATGCTTTAAAAGTACGACAATCAGCTGTCGCCCAGTTGATTGTTGTACTTTTTAAGCATTTAAAAAGGAACTTTTTAAATGGAACTTTTTTAAACTTTTTTTTTGTTTAGCATTTCTTTACTACCTATTTGCCGAAACCATAGTAAAAAAAATGCTAAAAAAGTATTTTAAAAGTTCCAAAGATCAGCTGTGCGACAATCAGCTGTGCCGGGCAATGTCGGAACTTTTTTTAAAAAAAAATTTAAAGCATTTTTTTACTACCAATCATGTTAAGGATATAGTTGTGAGATAACCAGGAACGGTTATGAAGCAGAGCGTAGAGTTTTGCGCACGGAAACGGTGCTGAGAGTAGTTGTGAATAAACTGCATACAAACTGGTTTCTAAAGTAGTTTACTTATAGAGCAAAGCAAATTCATAGCCTTTTACCAATCTAAGTCAGCCATGCATAATCAATCCACAGATAACAAAACTTCTTACCGGTTCGTAGAACAATACATGAATCATTCAGGAACAATATAAAAACAGTTCATAAAAGCAGTAATAAATAAAACCATGATCAAATTGACCATGTAAAAGGATCAAAGAGATCTACAACATAGCAGCAGGTAACAATATGATGTAATGTCCACATACTATATCTTTTTCCTTGGTAACAGGATCACTTCGTTCAAGATCCAGCAGTGCTGCGGGAGCGAGCGGAGGCCAGGCGGATGACCTTCCTCGCAAGGAAAGGGTAAGGATTCCCCCAAAGCCCCCCCTCCCACTTTGTCCTGAGTTCCAGGCATCCAATCTAGGATTGCATATTGCCAAGATGGCTTGGTAGTCTGGGAGTAGCAGTTCCCGCCCAATTAGAGGGTACCAGATATTTAGAACATGGAATAATAGATCTGGAAGAGACCTTGGGGGTCTTCTAATCCAACCCCTTCTCAGGCAGGAGGCCCTGTGCCATTTCAGACAAATACCGTATTTTTTCGGAGTATAAAACGCTCTGGACTATAAGACGCACCTACCTTTTTTGGGGAGGAAAACAAGAAAAAAAAAAATCTGCCTCTGCCTCCCAGCAATTTGCCTCCTTGCAGCAAACAGCGGAGGCCGGCAATAGGCAACGGCAATCTCTTTGCAGACTGAAACAGCTGATGGTCGGGAGGCCGATCCAACTGACAATCAGCTGCTTGTGCTAATCAGGCTGTGCTGAAGCTGAAACCCTCTTTTCACCCTCTTTTGGGGGGGAGGGGAGAAGTGTGTCTTATACGCCAAAAGATAGGGTAGCCGTTCAGTCTCTTCTTAAAAACCTCCAGTGATAGAGCACCCATAACTTCTGGAAGCTGGTTAATTGTTCGGGATTTTTTTTTAGTTCTAGCTTGCTTCTCTCCTTGATTAGTTTCCATCCGTTGTTTCTTCTCCTGCCTTCTGGTGCTATGGAGAATAGCTTGACCTCCCACTCTTTTGTGGCAGTCCCTCAAATATTGGAATACTGCTATCACGTCTCCCCTAGTCCTTCTTTCCATTAAACTAGACATACCCAGTTCGGTTTTCTCTCACAGGCCAAAGCCGGATAACTCAGCAGCCGTGACTGGTGCTGCCAAGGGCCGCGGCCAAAGCCGAGAGACGGTACAGGAGCGACGGAAGAAAGAAGCCAGCAAGGGGGCGAGGGCAAACCACAACAGACGCGCGATGGCCGACCGGAAGCGCAATAAAGGCATGATCCCGTCTTGAAAAAAAGTGACGCGCCAGGGAGGCGTGTTTTGGAATTGCTCCCACCCACCCCACCCACCCCCCAACCAGGAGAGAAAAAGCACCTTGCCTTTTGTAAAGATGGTTTTCCTAGGGAAGCACAAATCCACACACGATTACCGACCTGCCAATAGGGTTGTGTCGAGCAGCTTGTGGAAATTGTGCGTTGTTGAGAAATGCAGTTTCTTTAAACCGCTCCTCCGGAAACTTTTGCCGTTTTTGAGTTGTCCTATTATGTTCCTCTGTCAGACCTGCCTCAGTCTGAGCTCCTGGGAAAGTGAAACCCTCGATTCCCATTTGATGGAAGTGGAAAAGCACTTAAAGAGATGCTGATTGCAGCAGTCAGACGTTCCCATGCGCCACTATAGAACCCTCTGGTTCCCCCCCAACCCTTCCCCCACCCCCACCCCCACCCCCATAGTCCATATGTGTATAGCCAATCTGACATTGCCGAGATGTTTTGGGAAACGCTGAGATGTTTGGGTTGGTGAAATTCCACTCTCAGGGTAATCGGCCTTGAAGATCCCAGCGTGCCAACATAAACCAGATTCCAAACTGCCTGCTCTTCCGTCAATTCCCCCCACCCTCCAATTTCCCATCCTAAAGCTACACAGCTTCGTTGCCCATTTATTCCCCCGTCCCTTCCCCGATGGATTTGCAGGACACCAACAAGGCACCAGTCCTGCTCAAAAGCCAGCTCACGTTTTCTTCCACTGTGGGTTTTTTTTTTTTTTCCCCAGCCGAGTTGAAACTTCCACCTCAACTCGATATTGCGCTGCAAAATGTTGGCTTCCGGCGGTCTAATTTGTAAGCCCCACGGCGAGGTGGGCAGCAAATAAAATACATTTCGGCATTGTGATCACACGAGTGGGATGGGGACCGTTTCCATTGGCTCAAACTGCTCCCGAACAAGGAAATCGCATTCAGTCCCCTTCTGCTGACATCTTGGCTTCAGTGGATTTTTTCCTGCAACCTAACGGAAGACCTGGGGGTCCAGGTGTTACACCTCAAAAGTTGTCTGTGTCAGGGTGGATTTGATTTAAATCAAGTTGATTTAAATCACAATTTAAATCATGATTTAAATCACTAGTAAAAAGGCTTGATTTAAATCAACTCGATTTAAATCATTTTTAAAGAGCAACTGTCATCTCTGCTACTCCTTTGACCCACTGCTGACTCACCGATAGTCCCAGTGTTGCAAAATATACAGCCTCATGCTACATAACTAAGCTCCATTTCATGCTGAATAAACTAAATTATTTATGTATCTTAAACAGAAAACTATCTTACCATAGATTTTTTTACCCCAAAAGTTTTTTATTAAAATAAATTCGATAAAAATCAAAAAAAATCCGATATAAATTAAAAAAAATCCGATTTAAAAATCAAAAAAAATCTGATTTTTTTGATTTTTAAAAAAACATCGATTTTTATCCACCCTGGTCTGCGTGCAACTACTGATTTAGGGTTCTTAGTAACACCTAATAGGGCGGATCCTTCCTACTCTTCCACTCGAACTAATACAAATTTAGTTCGGGCTGTTAGCATCAAAGTACGAAGGTTGATAATCCTACCCTTATGCTAGCTTATTGAGAATGATCACAAATCTTAAATATCATCCCCCCCTCCAGATTTAAGAGTTGGAAGGGACCTTATAGGTCATCTAGTCCAACCCCCCGCTCAAGCAGAAGATCCTACACCATTTCTGACAGATGGCAGTCCAATCTCTTCTTGAAAGCCTCCAGTGATGAAGCTCTGGTGGCAATTTATGGGTTGATTGTTGTCATTGTCAGAAAAATTCTCCTTATTTCTAGGTTGAATCTCTCCTTGTTCAGTTTCCATCCATTATTCCTTGTCTGGCCTTCGGGTGCTTTGGAGAATAGCTCGACACCCTCCTCTCTGTGGCAGCCCCTCAAATATTGGAACCCCCTTTCCCCCAGAACATGTGTATGTGCGCAGGCATGCATGCACAGGGAATGTTACATATTAAAAGAAATAGAACAGCCTGTATCTCATGCAAGAGGACAGGCTAAGTCTACTCTGAATGTTTAATATAGAATCACAGGCTCCCAACCACATTTTCCATCGCTAAACAAGGCAGTGGTTGAGTTTTGCCCCATTCTACAACCTTTTTGCCAATCGTTAAGCAAATCACTGCAGTTTGGAAGTGAACCATACGGCCATTAAGTGAATCTAGCTCCCCCCCCCACCAACTTTGCTTGTTGGAAGCCGGCTGGGAAGGTTATAAATTGTGATCACGGGATCCCAGGACCCTGCCACTTGTCATAATATATATGCCAAGTTGCCAAAGCAGCTGAATATTGATCGTGATTGTGGAGTTAAGTGTAAAAACTGGCCATAAGTTATTTTCTCCCCAACTTCGTCGTAATTTGGGTCCCTAAACAGAATAGTTGTAAGTTGAGGATCACCCGTGACATAGTGACCCTTGAAATGGGAAAGTCAAAATTTAATATGACAAGCTTTGTTATATCTAACGGGCGATTCCAACCCAAAGCTGCAAGCAAGATTATTTATTTATTATTTATTTATTAGTTCAATTTATATGCCGCCCTTCTCCAAAGACTCAGGGCGGCTTACAACGCACTTATAGCAATAGCCTTCATACTTTTGTATATACCTGCTTAGTAGGGTTTTTTGGGCCCCCCTAAGCGGTGTTCTATTTTATACAAAGTCAGTTTATTGCCCCCACAATCCGGGTCCTCATTTTACCTACCTCGGAAGGATGGAAGGCTGAGTCAACCTTGAGCCTGGTGAGATTTGAACTCGCACTAATTGCAGGCAGCTAAGTGCTACATAACAGCACTTAGTCCGCTGCACCACCAAGGCATTTGGTGATATGATAACTTTTGTTGCATCTTGCACTACAACTTCACTACTAGATGACCGGATTGAAAGAAGAAAAACAAAACGACAATACCCACAACAAAGCATTTGCCAAACGCCCCCCCCCCCCCTCCGGGCATTCCGCAACTTCCAAGTGACACAAGGTAGTAGTCCAGAATATACTTGTCTCAGAGAGTGCATTTTATTAAGCTGTTTTTCAGCCAAAAGAAAAAAGTCATTTGAATCTCTTCATCGCTTGGGGAGTCGCGCACACTGGGCCATCGTGCAAGGATGAACATCTGCTGGACGAACAGCTGGCGGCAAACCAAAGGGCTGTTGGGTGAAGATGGCGGAGGATCCAACCGGAATCCAGGGTTTTGCTGGCCGTGCCTCAGTCCTGCTTGATCTCGTATTTGTGCTTGATGTCTTTCCAGAGTCTCTGCAGAGACACAAACAAGCATGGAATTAAGATACTTGGGGAACGCTCGATCGCTATGAAACAAAACATCATTCCACAATCGCAGCCCACGCAGGACGCAGAATGGAATTCGCTAGCTTGTTACCTAACCCGCACCCTACCTCCCCCAAAGTACTTAAGGTGCCTAAAAGAGGAAAGTACCGTATAAGATGCACCTACCTTTTTTGGTGAGGAAAAGAAAAAGAAATCTCCCTATCTCTGCCTCTGAGCAATTTTGCCTCCTTGCAGCAAACAGCCTGCTTTACTTTCAGTTTCGTTTTCAGCACAGCTTGATTAGCACAAGGGGGGAAAAAATCTGCTCCAGCAATTGCAGCAAGCAGCAGAGGCTGCTGCAAAACAGCTGAGAGTCGGGAGGCCAATCCAATCAACTAGTGCTAATTAGGCTGTGCAGAAGCTGAAAGGAGCTGTTTCTTCTTGCTGCTTGCTGCAAGGAGGTAAATTGCTGGGAGGCAGAGGCCAAAGGGTGGGCGGGGCTACATTCGGTGTATAAGACACACCTAAATTTTCACCCCCTTTTTGGGGGAAAAAGGTGGATCTTATACTCTGAAAAATACGGTACCTTCAAGGGTAAAAAGATTATGTGTGAGTGTGTATACATATGGTCTACCTCCATTTCTGCGCATGTATAAATGTATGAATAGAATAACAGTTGGAAGGGACCTTGGAGGTCTTCTAGTCCAACCCCCTGCTCAGGCTTTTAGGAAACCCTATACCATTTCAGTGTACATATATTACATCACTGTGTATCTCTGTACGTGGATGGGTGGGTGTATGAGAGCCAGTTAAACCACCTAAGAAACTAAGAGGCCATGAGTTCTAATTCTGCCTTAGGCACAAGGTCATCTTGGGTGACCTCCAGCCAAACGACTTTCTTTCAACCTTGGGAAGAAGACAACCGCAAAACAATTCTGAAATCT
Organism: Pantherophis guttatus; assembly: GCF_029531705.1. The sequence continues at coordinate 1,079,796 of NW_026844143.1, forward strand.
TGCCAAGAAAACTGCGGAGCCGTGGCCAAGCAATCTCCGAGAAAGATAAATATTTGTAGCTCAGGGTTGAAGTGAAGAGTCCTTGGTAGTCTCTGAGATGGGTGGTTTTCTTGCAGATGTTTCATGACCCAGCTAGGGAACATCATCAGTGTTAGCAGGAGGACTGTGGGGTCCTTGGTGCTCTCTGACCTTGGTGGTTTTCTTGCAGACGTTTCATGACCCAACTAGGGAACATCATCAGTGCTAAGAGGAGGACTGTGGGGTCCTTGGTGCTCTCTGACCTTGGCGGTTTTCTTGCAGACATTTCATTACCCAGCTAGCTAACATCATCAGTGCCAGGAGGAGAACTGTGAGGTCCTTGGTGCTCTCTGACCTTGGTGGTTTTCTTGCAGACGTTTCATGACCCAACTAGGGAACATCATCAGTGCTAGGAGAAGGAGGACTGTGGGGTCCTTGGTGCTCTCTGACCTTGGTGGTTTTCTTGCAGACGTTTCATGACCCAACTAGGGAACATCATCAGTGCTAGGAGGAGGAGGACTGTGGGGTCCTGGGTGTTCTCTTAGCTTGGTGGTTTTCTTGCAGACGTTTCATGACCCAGCTAGCTAACATCATCAGAGCTAGGATGACGACTCTGGAGTCCTTGGTGCTCTCTGACCTTGGTGGTTTTCTTGCAGACGTTTCATGACCCAACTAGGGAACATCATCAGTGCTAGAAGGAAGTGGGGTTTGCAGAGAGGAGGAGAAGGAGGTGATGGAGGAGGAGGAAAAGGAATGTGGGGTCCTTGGGGCTCTCTGACCTTGGTGGTTTTCTTGCAGACGTTTCATGACCCAGCTAGCTATCATCATCAGTGCTAGAAGGGAGTGGGGTTTGCAGAGAGGAGGAGGAGGATTAGGAGGAGAAGGAGGAGAACTGTGGAGTTCCTGGTGCCCTCTGAGCTTGATTCCCACCCAAGCCCCGTTTCACCCCAAGACACCCAGCCTCCCCAGGCTTGCAATGCGGCTGCAGAAGACCAACAGCCGAAAGCGCACACCTCTGGCAAGCCCAGAAAGGCAGGCCGCAGCGAAGCACCTGCTTTCCAAAAAAAAAAAAAAAAAGTGCCTTGCCCTATACCTAGAAGCAGCGCGATAAGGCCGAAGCCTCGGCCTCGAGTGAAACGCCAGCCCGCCTGACCTTCAACTGACTCCGGCCGCCTTTCACGCAAGTCCCCGGCTGGGGCCTGCTCGCCCACGGGGGCCGACTTACCCCTTCGTTGAGGCGGCAGAAAATCGCCTCCGTGGCCTGGTCGAAGCCCCGCTCGAAAATCACGGCGCCCACCACGACCGTGAAAACCAGCGTGGACGTGCGACGGAAGACGAACCGGTACAGCTGCTGCACCAACGCCATCTTGGACGCTTGAGGCTACCGCGCAGGCGCACTGCTGCCTTCGGTCCACGTGGGGGGGGGGAAGAGGAGAAAAAAAAAATGCGCCGCGCTGAATTCTGGGCTTTGAAGTCCGATGCCCCCTTCAGGCGCGCAGCTCTTCCGTTTAAGGGAAACTGAACTACGTTTCCCAAGATGCCCCGCCGTTCGTTAAAGCTTGAATGGCCGACCGCGGAGGCCTCTGGGATTTGAATGCTGAAACAGGCGGAGGGAGAAATCCTGGACCGCAGAGCGAGGAGGGTGAGTTAGTAGGGTCTGCTTGGACCCCGCTTTGCGGGTTATCCAGGGTCCTGGAGAGGTAGGGCAGGTACTACAGTTCCCATCATTAATAAAGGAGAATATTTGTAAGCTCAGGGTTGAAATGAAGGGTCCTGGGGGCTCTCTGTAGCTTGGCTCTTTTCTTGCAGACGTCTCATGACCCAGCTAGCTAACATCACCAGTGGTAAGAGGAGGAGGAGGACGGTGGGCTCCTGGGTGTTCTCTGAACTTGGCTGTTCTCTTGCAGACATTTCATGACCCAACTAGGGAACATCTCTGGGGGCTCTCTGAGCTTGGCTATTTTCTTTCAGACGTTTAGTGACCCAGGTAGATAACATCATCAGTGCTAGGAGGAGGAGAAGGAGGACTGTGGGGTCCTGGGGGCTCTCTGAGCTTGGCTATTTTCTTTCAGACGTTTAGTGACCCAGGTAGATAACATCATCAGTGCTAGGAGGAGGAGGAGGAGGACTCTGGGGTCCTTGGTGCTCTCTGAGCTTGGCTGTTTTCTTGCAGACGTCTCATGACCCAGCTAGCTAACATCATCAGTGCTAGGAGGAGGATTGTGGGGTCCTGGGGGCTCTCTGAGCTTGGTGGTTTTCTTGCAGACGTTTCATGACCCATGTAGATAACATCATCAGTGCTAGGAGGAGCAGGAGGACTCTAGGGTCCTGGGGGCTCTCTGAGCTTGGCTATTTTCTTTCAGACGTTTAATGACCCAGGTAGATAACATCATCAGTGCTAGGAGGAGGAGCAGGAGGACTCTGGGGTCCTGGGGGCTCTCTGAGCTTGGCTATTTTCTTTCAGACGTTTAATAACCCATGTAGATAACATCATCAGTGCTAGGAGGAGGAGCAGGAGGACTCTGGGGTCCTGGGGGCTCTCTGAGCTTGGCTATTTTCTTTCAGACGTTTAATGACCCAGGTAGATAACATCATCAGTGCTAGGAGGAGAAGGAGGAGGACTGTGGGGTCCTTGGTGCTCTCTGAGCTTGGTTGTTTTCGTGCAAACGTTTCATGACCCAGCTAGGGAACATCATCAGTGTTAGGCGGAGGAGGAGGACTGTGGGGTCCTTGGTGCTCTCTGAGCTTGGCTGTTTTCTTGCAGACGTTTCATGACCCAGCTAGATAACATCATCAGTGCTAGAAGGGAGTGGGATTTGCGGGGACGGGGGGGAGGAGAAGGAGGTGGTTGTTTAGGAGGAGGTCATCCTGGCTGCTTTCTGAGCTTGGTGGTTTTCTTGCAGACGTTTTATTATCCAACTAGGTAGCATCATCAGTGCTAATAAGTGTTGTTTACTCTCACTTTACAATCTAGTGGCTTGTCTTGTCAGTGTTGGTGGGGACGGTCTTAGGGCTGTTTGCTTTTGGCTTCTTTGGCGGTTTCTTGTAGGTGTCTTGTTTCCCTCTGATGCCTACGTAGAGATTCCAGACTAATTCTTCCTTTGACTACTCCCCGGGGACTCAGCTACTCTGGCCCAGGAGCAAACTATCGGTCTGAGAAGATTCCTGTGCTATAGGCATGAACAATAAAATAGCTCATTGATCTCTTCACCTACGGATCTGGTTGTTTGCACCCAATCCGTATTAGTGTTTTAGTTTTTTAGCTTTTAAATTGTCAATGGTTTTTTTTTTTTTTTAATTTGATTTATATGCCGCCCTTCTCCGGAGACTCAGGGCGGCTTACAATGCGCTCAGCAATAGCCTTCATCCTTTTGTATATTTATACAAAGTCGGCTTATTGCTCCCACAAACTGGGTCCTCATTTCACCTACCTTAGAAAGGATGGAAGGCTGAGTCAACCTTGAGCCTTGGCGAGATTCGAACCTGCAGTAATTGCAGGCAGCTGGTCTTAATAAGCTTAATAACAGGGTGCCTTAAACCCCTGTAGTACCAAGGCTCTTAAGGTTTTAAAGGTTTAAAACCAAGGTTTTAATTCGAATTGTTTTAAATTTGGGCCAAAGTTATGTAATTCTTTTCATAATTTTAAATTTTGTATTGGTATGTGTTTTAGTTCTGGCTGTGCACCGCCCTGAGTCCAAGGGCGGTATACGAATTGAATAAAATTAATTAATTAATTAATTCCTGCAAGTCCCACTTCGATGCAGTGATTAAATTAGAAGCAACGTCAGGCCTGAACGTACGTTCTGTGCTGCACCGAAATGCGCCATTTTATTTATTTACCCATGAAATTGAAAGCTAGGCTGCTGTAACACACACAATAAATTCTCCGTACAATTAGAACAATGATGGTAGTACAAATCTATCCGTTGTACTTACGTTTTTTTTTTTTTTTTGCATCTAGCTAACCTACGCAGAAATGCTCAGTGAAAGCAAAACAGGGCTTCCTTTCAGAGGAATTAGATGTTAAAATGCCATCCTGACGACGAGCTGCGACTTCTGGTTTTTGCCTGCAGGAAGTTCCAGATTCAATTTTCAGCCCTGCAGGTGGTTAGGAAAAAACTCTTCCCGACAAACCGCAGGCGTCGCAGTCAAGAGCAGCGTTCCTACATGTCAAAATCCCGAACTTGCCACTTACGACGAAGCCCAAGCAAATTGGGACACGATCGCACTTCGTGTTACCTAGTGATTTCCGAGCCAAAGGCAGCCAAAGCTGATTGTGTGTATTTGTGTGGACTTTTAAAAAACAACAACATTTCTTATCAGAATTTTAAGGGACACGGTGGCTCAGTGGCTAAGACGCTGAGCTTGTCGATCAGAAAGGTCGGCAGTTCAGTGGTTCGAATCCCTTGTGCCGCGTAACGGGGTGAGCTCCCGTGACTTGTCCCAGCTTCTGCCAACCTAGCAGTTCGAAAGCAGGTAAAAAATGCAAGTAGAAAAATAGGGACCACCTTTGGTGGGAAGGGAACAGCGTTCCATGCGCCTTTGGCGTTGAGTCATGCCGGCCACATGACCACGGAGACATCTTCGGACAGCGCTGGCTCTTCGGCTTTGAAACGGAGATGAGCACCGCCCCCTAGAGTCGGGAACGACTAGCACAGATGTGCGAGGGGAACCTTTACCTTTACCTTATCAGAATTTTACAATAAAAGTATACAAGGAGGAAGTGGTTAGAGTGCAGTACTGCAGGCTACTTCTGCTGCCTGCCGGCTGCTTGCAATTTGGCAGTTCAAATCTGACCAGGCTCAAGGTTGACTCAGCCTTCCGTCCTTCCGAGGTGGGTAAAATGAGGATCTAGATTGTTGGGGGCAAATATGCTGACTCTGTAAACCGCTTAGAGAAGGCTGTAAAGCACTATGAAGCGGTATGTAAGTCTTAAGTGCTTATTGCTTTGCCCTTCCTTCCTTCCTTCCTTCCTTCCTTCCTTCCTTCCTTCCTTCCTTCCTTCCTCCCTCCCTCCTCCTCCCTCCCTCCCTCCCTCCCTCCCTCCCTCCCTTCTGTGGTGGAACAGTGGTTAGAATGCAGGATTGCAGGCTAATTCTGCCCACTGCCAAGAGTTCGATGCTGACCGGCTCAAAGTTGAGTCAGCCTTCCGTCCTTCCGAGGTGGGTAAAATGAGGACCCAGATTGTTGGGGACAACAGGGTGAGTCTGTAAACCGCTTAGAGAGGGGCTATAAAACACTGTGAAGCGGTGTGTAAGTCTAAGTGCTTATTGCTTTGCCCTTCCTTCCTTCCTTCCTTCCTTCCTTCCTTCCTTCCTTCCTTTCCTTCCTTCCTTCCTTCCTCCCTCCCTCCCTCCCTCCCTCCCTTCTGTGGTGGAACAGTGGTTAGAATGCACAATTGCAGGCTAATTCTGCCCACTGCCAAGAGTTCGATCCTGACCGGCTCAAAGTTGAGTCAGCCTTCCGTCCTTCCGAGGTGGGTAAAATGAGGACCCAGATTGTTGGGGACAATAGGCTGAGTCTGTAAACCGCTTAGAGAAGGGCTATAAAACACTGTGGAGCGGTATATTAGTTAATTTATTTTTAATTTAATTTAATTTATATTTATTAGTTAATTTGGTTTAAAATGGGATTTTGTTGTACATGTTTTTAACTTGTGTTCGCCGCCCTGAGTCCTTCTGGAGAAGGGCAGCATATAAATACATGAAATAAACAAATAAATAAATATATAAATGCTATTGCTATTGCTATTAGCAGATTCAGAATGGGGAAGAGGTACTTTTGCGATTACTGCGACCGGACTTTCCAGGACAATCTTCACAACAGGAAAAAACACTTGAACGGGGTGCAACATTTAAGAGCCAAGAAAGTCTGGTACGATCTCTTTCGAGGTAAGAAAACCGAACAGCTTCTCTGGTGTTTTGGCGGTACAGGGAGAGCTGCAGGGGTTCAAGGAGAGCTGTTGGGGGGGGTTTCCAGATGTTTCTTCTGCCCTGTCTCTCCGTATGCACATCTGGTTCGGAAAATTTTGTCAGTAGGACCAGGGCTTGGTGGGGTGGGATAGCCACGGATCTTTCTCCTGCAACTGGGAAACACAGTGTGTACCCCTTCCCGTAAAAATCTTGGATGTATATGCCCAAAGGCAAGAAAATATTGGACGGAAATATACACATGGCTGGAAAAAAATGATAAAACAACATATAGACCTGAAAGCAGAGATATTTTTGCTGGGCGTGCTACCAGAAAAATAGGATAAAAAGACTGCATATCTGATCCTGCATATACTAACTGCAACCAGAATTGTATTTGTGCAACAATGGAAAAATGATGAGATTCTGTCTGAGGGGAATGCAATTAAGAAAATATTAGATTGTGCAGAAATGGATAGATTAACACTTGCTATTAAGGATAAAGAAGCCACTGAATGTTTTTTGATACGGGACATATTCTATCAATGGCTAGATAACAGAAACAGAAGTTAGAAAGGAGGAGATATAAATGGAGGAAATGGGATAGAGGAGAGTTGTTAAAGATGAGGAGGTTAAATGTTAAGTATTAATGTTATTGTATATTGTTATATTATTAATATGATAGTGATGACTTATCACAACAAAAGATATATAAATGTGACTATTTAAACATAATTGTACCCAGAACACACACTGTTTGATGAAAATTTTATTTTATATAAAAATAAAACAAATAAAACTTGGGAAAAAAAATCTTGGATGTACCGGTACAGAGAGTCCTTAACTTGCAACCATCTGTTTAGTGACCGTTCAAAAGTTACAACAGCACTGAGAAAAATGACTTAGGATCGTTTTTCACACTGTTCCCCGATCAAAATTTGGACGCTCGCAAACCGACTCATATTTATGACCGTTTGCAGCATCCCGGAGTCACGCAGTCCCCGTCTTGCGACCTTATTGTCAAGCCAAGTCGACGGGGGAGCCAGATTCACTTAACAACCATGTGATTTAACCACCGCAGCGATTTCGCTGAACGACTCTGGCAAGAAAGGTCGTAAAACGGGGCAGGACTCAACGACGGTCTTGCTTAGCAGCGGAGATTTTGGGTTGGAGGGTTGTAAGTCGAGGAGCTACCCGTAGCCTTTAACTTACAACTGCGTGTAGCCCCACCTGCTTTTATGCCCAGAAAGAGAGTCTGTTGTGGAATCACAGCTGTTCTCTTGACATTTTTTTTTTAATATAAGCCAACTCTTCCCCCTCCGCCTCCTCCTCCTGTTTGTGATTTTTTTTTTCTTTACAGATGCTGCAACCATCTTACAGGAGGAACAGACAAAGAAACCCTGTCGGAAATTTTTGCAAACAGGTATGCTGAAGAGAGGACGCAGTGGCTCAGTGGTATGCGATGGCCCCGTAGGCCCGTTTTTCTCTCTCACCTTGCTCCAGAGTCTGGGGAGGGCTAAAACAGCCTTCCCCCACTTCCCCGGAGGCCCTCTGGAGACCATAAATGGCTCATTTGCCAACTTCTGGTGTGAAGAATGAACTAAAGGGCCACCATCAGTGAGCTGTTGGACAGCATTACTTGGTCTGTTGTGTGGATGTTTGGGAGGTTTACGGGTGGGGAATTGGTGATGGGTGGGTGGGGAGTTTTTGGGGATTGTTATGTGTGGGACCTGGTCTTTGGGTGTTAAGTGAATTTCGTTGTATGGGTATACTGTGTATACACGTACAATGACAATAAAATTATTATTATTACTATAGCGTCGTTTTGAGGGTAGAAATTTATGTCGAGGATTGGTTGCCACGTGTACTAAAACATATTTGAAAAACCTCCCCAAGTATTTCTGAAAACGAATGAAATTGCCAATTTGCAACTTGGTGGAAATGGACCTAAAAAAATCATTTCGTCATCTTGTTTTTATAATGCACGTGGTCCTCGGGGTTATGACCGCTCATTCAGTGACCACTTGGAAGTTAACGACGGGGCTGAAGGAAGGCGCTTACCAGTCCTTCAAGTTCGATAAGATTTTTTTTTTTTTCTCATAAGCGATTTGGGGTTGATGGAGGCAAAAGGTTGAGAAGGACTTCATGCTTAATTGCTTGCCTTGATCCCTTCCTTGTAGGCCACTGCGATTTTGGCTCCAACTGTAGATTTTCTCACATGACGGGGGTGGATCTCGAGAAGCTGAACCTGCAGGTACAAGGTAAGAGAAGGTGAAGTGAGAAACAGTCCAGAGAATAACAGAGTCGGAAGGGACCTTGGAGGTCTTCTAGTCCAACCCCCTGCTTAGGCAGGAAACACTCCACCACTTCAGACAAATGGTAATCCAACATCTTCTTAAAAACTTCCAGTGTTGGAGCATTTACAACTTCTGGAGGCAAGGAGTTCCACTGATTGTTCTCACTGTCAGGAAATTTCTCCTGAGTTCTAAGTTGCTTCTCTCCTGGATTAATTTCCATCCATTGCTTCTTGTCCTGCCTTCGGGTGCTTTGGAGAATAGCTTGACCCCCTTCTTTGTGGCAACCCCTGAGATATTGGAAGACTGCTATCATGTCTCCCTTAGTCCTTCTCTTCATTAAACTAAACATACCCAGTTCCTGCAACCGTTCTTCATATCTTTTAGCCTCCAGTCCCCTCATCCTCTTCGTTGCTCTTCTCTGCACTCTTTCTAGAGTCTCCACATCTTTTTTATATGGTGCTGATCGAAACTGATTGCTGCATTCCAAGTGAAAGTTTTGATTTTAAAGCGGTCAATTTTGATAAAAACACTTGTTTATATTTTTAATCCAGTGCAATGTTAACCGTTCCCCACCATGTCCACAGTAGGTGAATCGGAGCCTACCTTTAAACGGTGAATATTTTTGCACGGCGTGTTAAAATATCTTGAAAACGAACCCACTCGCTTAATATCAGAAATCATCGGCAAGGAGCTTTGCTTTAAATCACGTCCCATCTTTAGATCCCTAATGGTTTTAATCTGGATTGACTGTTTCTTATCTGTACTCTTCAAACCTCGTTTAGTTTTTTTTTTTAAGCAGCTAAGCTTCCTTCTTCCCCTCCTTCGTTTCCCATCGCTTTTATTTCTGCTCTGGGCCAGGAAGGTGGCTTCGATGGCTTGATTTTACTGCCTGCTGCTACAATTTATAGGCTGCGTGATTTCCCCCGCTTCCACACCCCCCCCCTTCCCCCACCTGATTGATGGTTGCATTTTAATTTTTACGGCTCTGGGTTGCAGGCTGCCCAGGGAACAGTGTATTACGTTGCTAGGACAGAAATCGATAAAACTGTGGCAGTCATTAAAATAGAGACAACGTAGGTATCCTTCCCTACCCCATCAGGAAGCATATAGAATTCCTCCCAAGAAAAATATGGGGAAAAGGTTACTTCCCTATCAAGCTGCACCCCCGTAGCATTTCATTTCATTTCATTCTTTTATTTTACTTTACTTTATTTTATTTTGTTTTATTTATTTTACTTTATTATTTTATTACTTTATTATTTTATTACTTTATTATTTTATTACTTTATTATTTTACTTTATTATTATTTTATTTTACTTTATTTTATTTTATTATTTTATTTTATTTTATTCTATTTTATTTTATTTTATTTTATTTATTTTGTTTTATTTATTTTACTTTATTATTTTATTACTTTATTATTTTACTTTATTATAATTTTATTTTACTTTATTATTTTATTTTATTTTATTATTTTATTTTATTCTATTTTATTTTATTTTACTTTATTTTATTTTATTTTGTTTTATTTATTTTACTTTATTATTTTATTACTTTATTATTTTACTTTATTATTATTTTATTTTACTTTATTATTTTATTTTATTTTACTTTATTTTATTTTGTTTTGTTTATTTTACTTTATTATTTTATTACTTTATTATTTTACTTTATTATTACTTTATTTTACTTTATTTTATTATTTTATTTTATTCTATTTTATTTTATTTTACTTTATTTTATTTTATTTTGTTTTATTTATTTTACTTTATTATTTTATTACTTTATTATTTTACTTTATTATTATTTTATTTTACTTTATTATTTTATTTTATTTTACTTTATTTTATTTTGTTTTGTTTATTTTACTTTATTATTTTATTACTTTATTATTTTACTTTATTATAATTTTATTTTACTTTATTTTATTATTTTATTTTATTCTATTTTATTTTATTTTACTTTATTTTATTTTATTTTGTTTTATTTATTTTACTTTATTATTTTATTACTTTATTATTTTACCTTATTATTATTTTATTTTACTTTATTATTTTATTTTATTTTACTTTATTTTATTTTGTTTTGTTTATTTTACTTTATTATTTTATTACTTTATTATTTTACTTTATTATTACTTTATTTATTTTACTTTATTTTATTATTTTTTTTTATTTTATTTTACTTTTTTATTTTATTTTCGATCGACAAGCTCAGCGTCTTAGCCACTGAGCCACGGCGTCCCTTTCTTATATGGGATAGCTATTTCAGCTATCTCACCTCTGCCTAGCTAGCTGCTAGCTCCTCCATAAAAGCTCACAGAGCTCTGGCACGCTAGCGATCTCCCGGCGCCTGGCTCTCTTATTATTCAACGGGCAAGAAGATGAATTGGCTGCCACTGTCAAACCGGCACAATCCGTCACTCGGCTTGAACGGCGGTGTTAATTTCACACCCTGTCGGGAAATGTTTACCATTTTCAACATCCAGGCCTGGCTGGGCTCGGACAGGTGGCTGGAATATTGGGCAGCCGGCAGACTTCGGCAGGTCAGAGAAGGAGGGGGCGAAGTAGGGAGGGACACGGACACACACACCACCGAGACCGGGCAGAGAAGCCGAACTTCGGTAGGTGGAAAAGGGAGAGACTGTCGGTCTAGTGGTTAAGGCACCAGGCTAGAAAGCAGGAAATGGTGAGTTTTAGTCCCACTTTCGGCATGAAAACAGACTGGGTGACTTTGAGCCAATCACCAGGAGACGGTGAGTTCTAGTCCTGCCTTAGGCATAAAAACAGACTTTGGGCTATTCTATTCTATTCTATTTTCTATTTTCTATTCTATTCTATTCATTTTCTATATTTTATTCTATTCTAGTCTATTCTATTCTATTCTCTATTTTCTATTTTCTATTTTCTATTTCCTTTTTTCTATTTTCTATTCTCCTATTCTATTCTATTCTACTCTACTCTACTCTACTCTACTCTACTCTACTCTACTCTACTCTATTCTACTCTCCTTCCTTCTTTCCTTATTCCACTCCATTCCATTCTACTCCACTCTAATTCTCTTCTCTTCTCTTCTCTTCTCTTCTCTTCTCTTCTCTTCTCTTCTCTTCTCTTCTCTTCTCTTCTTCTCTTCTCTTCTCTTCTATTTTCTCTTCTATATTTTATATTCTATATTCTATTCTATTCTATTCATTTTCTATATTTTATTCTATTCTATTCTATTCCTATTCTATTCTACTCTATTTTCTATTTCCTTTTTTCTATTTTCTATTTTCTATTCTTCTATTCTATTCTATTCTATTCTATTCTACTCTACTCTACTCTACTCTACTCTACTCTACTCTACTCTATTCATCTAATCTAATCTAACCTAATCTAATCTAATCTTCTCCCCTTACCCTCCAAACAGAGGAGAGGAGAGCGAAAGAGCAGCAGCAGGATGGCACGGTGCTCCCGATGGGCACCATCGAAGAATGGTTGGAGAAACACGCCAAGCGGCTACGGGCAGCTCAGAGAGACAGGTATGTGTTCTCCGCCATCAGCAAGGGAAGCTGAAAGTTGTCCGGCCTTTTGAGGTATCCCAGCTCCACAAAACGGATACTGCAAGAAATTTCGGAACTCGGCTTTATTGTTGGAGGGTATACAGGTAGTCCTTGACTTACAACTGTACATTTAGCGACCGTTCAAAGTTACAACAGAACTGGGAAAAAAGGGACTTTACGACCTTTTTCCCAGTTATAACCTTTGCAGCAGCCCCATAATCATCATCATCTTTTAACGACACCATAATCCCTTGCGGGGTGGAGTCTGGGCAACCGAATGGAGCTGAGTTTTTACTGGCCGGATGCCCTTCCTGTTGCCAGAGCGGAGTTTTGTTCAGCAGAAATATTCTCATTGTGCCCAGAGAGAGAAATATCTGCCTCTTCCTAGGATCGAACTCACAGCCTCCTGATCGTGAAGTGAGCTCTAGGCCACCGCACCACTCACAGCCCCCATAATCATACGATCAAAATTCAGACGCTCGACAACCGCTTCGTATTTATGACGGTTGCAGTGTCCCCGGGGTCATGGGATCACTTTTGGGGACCTTCTGACGAGCAAAGTCAACGGGGAAGCCAGATTCACTTAACAAGAAGGTTACTAACCAAACAACTGCAATGATTCACTTAACAACAGTGGCAAGAACGGTCGTAAAATGGGACAGGACTCACTTAGCAACCTTTTGCTCAGTAACAGAAATTTTGCGTAGAGTGGCATTGCGAAAACATTTCTTTTCCTAAATCAGATTTTTTTTTTCTTTTCCTCCTAGTCCTCTTTCTGAAGAAGAATTGGTTTTCCAATATCCACCAGGTTGGCCGCCGGTCCAGGAACTACCACCCTCCCTGAGAGCGCCCCCTCCTGGCGGATGGATGATCCCCCCGGGTCTCCATTGGGGCTGAGAGTGGCGGGAGATGAAACGATTCAGGCTGCAGATTCTCGGCGTGCAAAACAAGAGAATTTAGCTGAAGACGTTTCCAGAAATTCCTGCACCGCCGGCTGATTTAGAATTTGCAGGAAGGATACCGAGACCGAAGCGCGTTCAAGGACCGAACAAACCAAATAAATTTATTTAAATGGTCTCCGTTAATTACTCCCAGCGCCAGCGGGCTTCCCTCGATCTGCGGTGCTGAGCCCGGCGTAGCAAGGACAGTCTCCGAAATTCAAATTACTATATTTTTTCAGACTATAAGACGCACCCAGATTTAGAAGAGGAAAACAACGACAAAAAGTGTTTGGCCTCCACGCATCCCATTTTCGGGCCTTTTTTTGGGCCCGTTTTTGAGGCTTTTTTCGGTCCGTTTCTGAGGCATTTTTCGCCCTGTTTTTTCCCCAAAAAATGGGCCAAAAAAAGCCTCAAAAACGGGGCCAAAAAAAGAGCGGAGCTTCAGCAATATTCGGTCTATAAGACGCACCGACATTTTCACCCCGTTTTGGGAGACAAAAAAGTACATCTTACAGTCCCAAAAATACGGTATAAAGAAGTTGCTTTTGATGGTTTTACTGCGCTGCAATTTCTCTGTTCCATGACCCCCATCCGCAGGAGTTGCTCAATTTAAGCATCAGCAAAGGAAAGCTACATATTAATGAGGATTAATTCTCTTAACAGGCACTGGGGCACCTGCTAAGGACCAAAGAATACATAGAGTAAATTCTTGTTATTGCTAGGTATGGGCTATAAAATCACCGCGAGCCGCGAATCGACAAATACTGAACTGTCACTTCTAGGAAAATATACGGCTTGCTTTCTACGAATCTCCACTCACAATATTTTCCGTCAAAAATGACCAACCCGCAACCTTATTTTAATTGTGTTTCTGTTTAAAGAGATTCCATTTAACGTACATATTTCTTGTTAATAAAGTCCTGAGGAAAAAAAAGTTTAAATCGTGAGAAGAGTTGTTTTTTTTTGCAAGACAGCCCCCCGCCCCATAACATAAAACAACCGAGCCTCAGTCAGGAAGATAAAACAGCACTCTGCACATGCTCAGAATCATGTTCTTTGCAGAAATGCATGCCTGGTTAAGTGATTATTATTTTCCTCCCTTGCTTTTGGAAGATAGATTTTTTTTTGATATATGCCTCTGAATTTCAGCTTGACGGCTTTGCACTGGAATATTCTGCTTTTATCATTAGTGGTTTATATTTTATGGGGAGGTGCCTAGAGCCGTTGATGGAGTGGCTGAGAAACGTACAGAAATAAATCCACAAAAGAATAGATTTCTACTCCCATGGCCGTTCCCAAGGGCAGAAGTTGGCTGGGTCCCTGATTAGGTTGGATCCGGAAATGGAACGTCGTCGTAAACCACCATCCGAAGGCCAGAGAGAGAAACCAGCGGCATTCGGAAATGCTAAAACTTCAAAAAGAAAGCGCAGGATGAATAGCCAGTTCCCGGCAATGAATTTATTTTTATTTTATTTTATTCAGTTTGTCGAACATGTACAAGATAACAGGTATAGGTATCAGTGGTGAGTTGGTCCCGGTTCGGTCCGGTTCTTGCGAACCGGTAGTAATGGCAGCAGGAGGCTCCGCCTACCGTCCCGACGTCATCACTGACGAGCTCCGCATGCGCTGAAGCACGCACGCACGCTCCCGTTGCAAACCGGTAGTAAAGGTAAGTGGAACCCACCCCTGATAAGTATAAACATGGACATGAACAAGGAATGAATACAAATAAATGGGGACTGTAGGACAGGGACGATAGGCTGGTGCGCTTATGCACGCCCCCTTTACGGACCTCTTAGGAATGGGGTGAGGTCCACGGTGGACAGTTTTAAGGTTGAAGTTGCAGGGTTTTGAGGATGTGAACAACAGAGTCAGGTCATGCATTCCAGGCGTTGACCGCTCTGTTGCTGAAGTCGTATTTTCTGCAATCGAGTTTGGAGCGGTTTACTTTTGAGTTTGTATCGATTGTTTGCCCCGCGCATTATTGAGGTTGAAGCTGAAGTAGTCGTTGACAATTTTGGCCGAAGAGGTTGCAGGAAAAAAAATGCTTTTAGAAGCCTCTGACGATCCCAGATGAGCCGCGCGATCATCAGAGGTTTTTTTTTTTTTAAATTACTTTAAAAGCATTTTTTCGGCCGAAGAGGTTGTAGAAAAAATGCTTTTAAAAGTTAAAACAAAAAAAAAAGCCTCTGGTGATCGTGCGGCTCAGCTGGGCATGGGGAGAGGGGCAGGGATTTTTGCTACCGGTTCTCCGAACCACTCGCCGCCATCGCTACCGGATCGGGTGATCCGGTCCGAACCGGGAGCATTTCACCCCTAATCTGGGGCCGAGAGTCGTTGAGGGTGCAAATAGTATGTGTGTTTTTTGCCTCGAGAAGTGAACTCACTTCTAATTTTTATTTTTAGCACCGTAAAAAAAAAAATCAGCAATATGATATCAGGGGAGAAGTTGGGCCCAAAATATTATTATTATTATTATTCATATTTCTATGCCGCCCACTCTCCAAGGACTCTGGGCGGCTTACACCAAAGACAGTATACTAAATAGCATATTTGTTGTGACTCCGACCCCCGAGGCCGACTTATCGGAGGGAGAAGGCTCCGAACATGAAGGAGAGGAGTTGGCCAGGCCTCCCTCTCCAGGACCCTCCTCTCTGGCAATGCCTCAGGTGTCTCCTGAAGAGAAGAGATTGGCCAGGAGCCAGGTATCTTCTTGCAGTCGGACAGTGACGGAGATAAGTCTTGGCTGGATCCACGCCAGCGTCGGAGAGACAGGCGCGCGCAGCAGAAGAGGAGGCGTGCTAGAGATTAGGCTGAGTCACTGGACCACACCCCACAGGGGATAAAAGGGGGTGAGGTGGCCATTCAGACTCTGTGACGGACAAAACAAACTACTAGCGAGTCACATTGTATCTTTGAAACAACGTTATCTGCCTTGGATTTAATACGGACTGGACTTGACAATTCTTGAACTGTGTGTATCTTGTTTGGGTTTATCTATCGGAGGAACAACCCCTCCCTCTATGAGTAAAGTTCTTGGCAAGCAGCTACTGGGTTGCTGCTAATCCTCTTATCGAAAGAATTTGTTGTCTGCCAGTTTTATTTAACCCCTGGCTATCTGTTTGTGTGCGTGTGTGAGACGGGGACAGAACAATATTGCCCCCAACAATCTGGGTCCTCATTTTACCCACCTTGGAAGGATGGAAGGCTGAGTCAACCTTGAGCCGGTGAGATTTGATCCGCTGATCTGCTGAACTAGCAGTCAGCTGAAGTAGCTGCAGTACTGCACCCTAACCACTGTGCCAGCCTCACACACACACACACACACACACACACACACACACACACACACATATTTTGCAACACACCACAATTTTTCTCAGGCAAAAGCCATGCTTGGCTTGGACGTGACTTTGTTATTATGCTAAACTCATCGATCATAGCGAAGTTCAAATAAATACGACGGCATCAACCGAGCGTCAAAAATGCAGAACCCTTTGCTTGTTATCGATCGCGGTTCCTTCCGTGACAAGGTTTGCTATTTTCATTTCTTTTCACGGAAAGAAGACAAAAGCCACCCGCTCAGAATCTCCCAGAACTGCAGCGGCATAAAGGACAAACAAGCCAGCCAAATAAATAAAATTGATAAACGTGGAAATAATAATAATAAAAAAATAGATTACAGAGCCTCTAAAATATTCTCAAACAGTGCGGATGCTAACGTCGTTAACTCTATAGGTGGGGCAGGCCCAGAAACAGACTTCAGAAACGTGGCAGGTGGTCCTCGCCTTACAACGGTTCATTTAGTGACAACGATGCTGGGAAAAGCGAGTTATGACCAGTGATGGGATTCAAGTAATTTAACACCCGGTTCTCGGCCCTAATGATTTCTTCCAACCAGTTTGCCAAACTGCTCAGAAAGTTAACAACCGGTTCTCCCGAACTGGTGCGAACTGGCTGAATCCCACCACGGCTTATGACCGTTTTTCGCACTTACGACCGTTGCGACGTCCCCGAAGTCACTTTACAGCCGTCTTGCTTAGCAACGGGAAATTTTGCGCTCTCCATTTTCGTCGTAAGGCGAGGACTGCCTATCATCCCATTTCCCAGGCAGCCTGCCCACCCATCGGATTGACCGACGTGATGAAAAATAATCAAGGTGTAGAATTAATGTGTGAGGATGCAAAGCACAGCTGAACTGCTTGGTAATTTGCGGGAGGGAACCCTGAGTTTTGTGCGAAGAAATAAAGGGGAAGATTTATTCCTTTTTTATTATAAATGCGCAGTTGAGCAGTTCTGTCCCTTGACTGTAACAAATAGAACATTGTGCTCTGTCTATCGCGTACATTTTAAGCAACACACATACACAATTTTCCTTAAAAAAAAATAATAATAAAAGCCCATGCATAATCCACCGTCTTGGTCTTCCCATAAATCTTGGGGCTCTTCTTTTAAATACCTTGTCATTTCTGTGAATTGCTTCGCAGCATCGGGGCGCTGCGTGTTGGGAGAAGTAATAGAAGGAAAAGGAAGAGCCCCAAGCGATGGACGTGGCCCCCTGCTCCTCCCCCTTAACCCATCACTCTCCAGATGTGGGACTAGGTCTCCCTTCATTCCCAACTGCTGAGACCGTATCTGAGGATAGGGAAGAGTTGTGAGCCATCCTGAGTTATGCAGATGGGATAGGTAGCCATACGGAGGAGGAGGAGGAGGAGGAGGAGGAGGAGGAGGAGGAGGAGGAGGAAATCCTATTCATTTTGACATTCTCCTCCTCTCCTTCTCCTTCTGCTTCTCCTCCTCCTCCTCCTCCTCCTGCTTCTCCTCCATCTCCTTCTCCTTCTCATTGTCCTCCTCCTCCTCCTCCTCTTTCTCCTCCTCCTTCTGCTTCTCCTCCTCTTCTTCTGCTTCTCCTTCTTGTCCTCCTCCTCCTCCTCCTCCATCTCCTTCTCATTGTCCTCCTACTCCTACTCCTCGTCCTCCTTCTCCTCCTCCTCCTCCTTCTTCTGCTTCCCCTCCTGCTTCTCCTCCTCCTCCATCTCGTTGTCCTTCTGTTTCTCTTCCTCCTTCTCCTCCTCCTCCTCCTCCTCCTTCTGCTTCCCCTCCTGCTTCTCCTCCTCCTCCATCTTCTTGTCCTCCTTCTGCTTCTCCTCTTCCTCTCCCTCTTCTGCTTCTGCTTCTCCTTCTCCTTCTCGTCCTCCTCCTTCTGCTTCTCCTCCTCCTGCTTCTCCTCCTCCTCCTCCTCCTTCTGCTTCCCCCCTGCTTCTCCTCCTCCTCCATCTTCTTGTCCTCCTTCTGCTTCTCCTCTCCCTTTTCTGCTTCTGCTTCTGCTTCTCCTTCTCATCCTCCTCCTTCTGCTTCTCCTCCTCCTGCTTCTCCTCCATCTCCTTCTTGTCGTCCTTCTGCTTCTGCTTCTTCTCCTCCTCCTCCTGCTCCTCCTCCTCCTTCTGTTTCTCCTCCTCCTCCTTCTGCTTCTTCTCCTCCTCCTCCTCCTCCTGCTGCTTCTGCTTCTCCTCCTCCTCCTCCCCCCTCTTTCCCCTCGCCAAAGCAGCTGTGGAGAAGCCAGAATGACCTCTTACACCAGACATTGAAATTGATTGCTTTTTGCAGAACCTTTTAAGAATTTGGAATTCAGCCAGGTGCTACAGACTGCTTTCACCAGCTAAGGTCCTCACTCTGAATGCGGAGCCCGTATAAGGAGGAAAAAGCAACCTCTGCCATCACTATTTTCCTGTAGCAAAGAACTGGTGGGATCATAAGCCTGAAAAAGTGGTTGCAAATGAGCATGCAAAACTGCTGTGGGACTTCCGAATACAGACTGACAAAGTTTTGGAACACAATACCCCGGATATCACAATTGTGGAGAAGAAAAAAAGTGTGGATCGTCGACATTGCCATATCTGGTGACAGCAGAATCGACGAGAAACACCTTGAAAAAGTCACCAGATATCAGGACTTGAGAATCGAACTGCAGAGACTCTGGCATAAACCAGTGCAAGTGGTCCCAGTGGTACTCGGCACACTGGGGGCTGTGCCTAAAGACCTGGGCAAGCACTTAAAAACAATTGGCACTGACAAGATCATCACTGGTCAGCTGCAGAAGGCCACTTTACTGGGATCTGCCCGCATAATCCGCTGATACATCACGCAGTCCTAAACGCTTGGGAAGTGTTCCACTAGTGATTTGGGATATGAAATCCAGCATGGTCATCTCGTTTGCTGTGTATACTGTCATTTTTGTGTTAATAATAATAATAATAATAATAATAATAATAATAATAATAATAATAATAATAAATAAATGCCGCCTCTGCAATGAGAAAGATGAGACAGTCGACCACCTGATCAGTGGGTGCAGCAAAATTTCACAAACTGACTACCTACAACGCCATGACCGCATTGCTAAGATGACTGGAAATTGTGCCAGAAGTTTGGATTTGAGTACAGCAAAAACCACTGGGAACATCAGGTTGAGAAAGTTCTAGAGAATGAGAAACTCAAGATCTTGTGGGACTTCAGGATTCAGACTGACAGGCACTTGGTCCACAACACACCTGACATAACAATAGTTGAAAAGAAAAAAGTATGGTTCATTGACATTGCAATACCTGGTGATGCACGGATTGTAGATAAGCAGCAAGAAAAAAATCACAAAGTACCGGGACTTGCAAATTGAAGTTGAGCGACTGTGGAAAAAGAAATCGTGTGTTGTCCCGATTGTAATTGGAGCCCTCGGAGCAATACCCAAAGGGCTACCCCGCTATTTAGAAATTCTAAATTTGCCGGACTTGAACATTTTGACTCTACAAAAAACCACCTTACTCGGAACAGCTTACATCCTCCGACGATACCTTAACAGTTCCTAGGTCCTTGGTTAGGACTCGAGCTGCTGAGCTATTAACCAGCCTCAAAGGCTGTGAATCTCACTAAAGATTAACCAATAATAATAATAATACCTCGCTATTTAGAAATTCTAAATTTACCGGACTTGAACATTTTGACTCTACAAAAAACCACCTTACTCGGAACAGCTTACATCCTCCGACTCGAGCTGCTGAGCTATTAACCAGCCTCAAAAGCTGTGAATCTCACTAAATATTAACCAATAATAATAATAATAATAATAGTAACATACTTGGTTGATACCTAGGACTCTGGCAGCACCCCGTATCAACTATTAGTGCCAGAATGGTATTTGTGATGCATTTTTGATGTTCAGTTGACTGAGTTTCATGTTTGATGAATAAAGTAAATAATAATAATAATAATAATAATAATAATAATAATAATAATAAACAATAAATCCATATCAACCATGAGCACCAGTCAATGGTATTTGTGATGCATTTTTGAATGTTCAGTTGACCGAGTTTCATGTTTAATGAATATGAAGATAATAATAAGAATAACAAATTTGAGAAGAGCTAGAGACAGACTTAACAAACAAACTCCGATCAGCAGTTTTCTTTTTGAGGTTTTTTTTTTTTCTTTTTTCTTTTCCAGTTTGACAATTGATTCATTGTGGCACAACGATACATTCATGGCGAGAAAGCATGGGAATTGTGTGACAATTGTCTCTTTCGTCCGGCCACAGTTAGTACATGAACCAACCGCTCGCAAGTTCGACGTCGGTACAGAGTCAGATGAGAAATAAGGCACAATAGCTAGTTTTTGTCGGTTTTGAAATGGTTAAACGTTGCCCCCCACTTGGGACAGGCGGCCCGGAAGACAGGAGGGGGATCCCAATTCTCTGTCACATGATCAAAGCCTCCGGTTACGCAAAAGAAACACCCCGGCCTGGCCAGATCCTGCTACGTCGGGCTTAAAGATGGCAAACGAAATGGTTATCAGGGGGCACCCCTAGGATCTTGTATATACAATGCTGCAACTTTCCTCAACCTGGTTTGGAGGTCCAGAGGCCCGGACCTCAAACGCTCTCGGCATTCCTCAAGCCAGCAGGAAAGACGGTTGGGTCGAAGGGGTCCAGATCGTGGGAGGATTCTCCAAGTTGAGGAAGGTTGGACTTCTGCTGATGTGACGGATTGAATTGAGTTGGCTCAGCCAGAAGTGGAGGCGCCGAGATCTTCAGGAACAGTGTCCCCCATTTGGCCACTTCAGAAGTTCTCCACATCTCGTGTGGCCTGCCGTGGAAAACCCACCAGCGACGAAGAAGAAAGGCTCCACTAAATCTACCCCTGAGTGGGCCAGTCTCCTCCTCCTCCTCCTCCTCCAACTCCTCCAACTCCTCCTCCTGCAACCTCTCCTCCTCCAACTCCTCCAATTCCTCCTGCAACTTCTCCTCCAACTCCTCCTGCAACTCCTCCTCCTCCTCCTGCAACTCCTCCTCCTCCAACTCCTGCAACTCCTCCTCCTCCAACTCCTCTAACTCCTCCTGCAACTTCTGCAACTCCTCCTCCTGCTGCTGCAACTCCTCCTCCTGCAACTCCTGCAACTTCTCCTCCTCCAACTCCTCCTCCAACTCCTCCAATTCCTCCTGCAACTCCTCCTCCAACTCCTGCAACTCCTCCTCTCCCTCCTCCATGTCCTCCTCCTCCAACTCCTCCTGCAACTCCTCCTCCTCCTCCTCCTCCAACTCTTCCAACTCCTCCTCTTCCTCCTCCATGTCCTCCTCCTGCAACTCCTCCTCCATGTCCTCCTCCTCCTGATCTAACTCCTGCAACTCCTCTTCCAACTCCTTCTCCTCCAACTCCTCCTCCTCCTCCTCCTCCTCCTCCCAAGCCAACATTTCTGGTGCCTTCCCATCCAAACAACCCCGGATCGACATTCAACAGGCTCCAGTAAACTCCCTCGTTCCCACCCCACCCCCACCCCAGAAGAAAAAAGTGCATAGATGCCGGGGGGGAGGGGGGAACCTCCTGCGAGAGGAGGTAGGAGGAGGTTACACAAACCGATTTTGATTTGCGGTCCAGCCCTTGGTTCTGTTGATGGTCATGCAAATGCCTGAATCTTGGATAGAAAATCCTGACGCGCGTGTATATATTGCTTAACTGATTATTCGGTTTATCATAAATATATATATATATATATGTATATGTTATATTTATATATATAGAATATTTTATATATATTTTTTGTAAGATCCTACTATCGGATTATAAAAGCACAGGGTATTGCATTAACTCGGATCAGGAAGGGAGTGCTGGAAAAAGGGTCTCCATGCACGTTGTCATGCTTTCAAAGTTGTAATTTAAAAAAGTTCACCATGCAGGTTCCCGATAAGGGCCCTCGGCTTGGCCAAGTGGGACCTTGCCTGGGGAAACCTTGCTATCTGTTCAGAAGACAGCTGTCTCTCCAGTTGGGGGTGGGTGGGAGAGGAAACCCCCAAGAGAGGCAAAAGGGAAGAACTTTGTCTTTGTGTGTACGCCACCAATTTTGCCACGGAGGAACGGCAGTTTCCCTCCCAGCCACGGCTCCCGGGTGGCTTAAAAAGGGAATTGATAGGTAGGTCTAGAGTTTTCTTCCCTGGGTTCTTCAAGGAAGTCCAAACGGTCCATGAACCCAGGCATCATCAGTGCCTCCTCCAGGAGTTTACTTCATCCCGCTTCTCAGGACCTGGTTGGCTGCGATGAGCATGACGCTGATGATAAACGCGATGGCGAAGGCGCAGATGAGGCTTTTCCGGACGCAGGTTTGCCTGATCTGTTGGTTTGAGCACGCTGAGGAGGAAGTGGAAAGGATGAGGGGAGTGATTAATGGGGGGGGGGGGCGAGGTCATGACGAAGACGGGAGAGAGAGGAGAAGGAGAAAGGGAGAGAAAGATGGGGAAGAGGAAGAAAAGAAGAAGAGATTATCGCAGTGCGGTTGTGTTACTTGGCGACCCTGACAGCTAGAGTTTTTCGAACTTGGTAGTTTTAAGATGGGTGAACTTCAGTTCCCAGAATTGCTGGCTGGGGAGTTGCTGAGGTTGGACACCTTTGAAGTAGAAGCTAGAAGCTCCTTTGGGGGTTTTGATGAGTGGCCAATTCTGATGGCCAATGTCAATCCAAGACCTCAGTGCCTTCCACCGTGCCCTTAAAACCCACTTTTTCCAGCAAGCCGGGCTGGCTTAGGAAGAATTTTTTAAAAATTTTTAAATGTTTAATTGGTTTGTGGTTTTTTAAATTTTGGGCCAAATTTATATAGATTTTAATTGTTTTTAATATTTGTATTTCATGTTTTTAATTCTGGCTGTGCACTGCCCTGAGTCCTCAGGGAGAAGGGCGGTATATAAATTGAAAAATAAAATAAAATAAATAAATAAAATAAAATAAACTTGCAAAGTTTTCAAGTTGCCATGAGCAGGAGGGAGGAAGAACTGATAGAGCTAATTGATTTCCCTAACTGAAGCTACATTCCACAGATGCTTTCTTACCACAATCAGTAGGAGAGTGTTGGGTTTCACAGCCAGCCAAAGTGGTTAATTGGAGAATGTGATTTACGACATGGCCAGGGAGGAGGGGACAGACAGGGTCATAGGGGAACGTAAATCTACGTGGGATTAGTTCTAACTGCATCCGAATATTGCCGAAATGGTGCTCCTAATAAATGACTGTATTTCTTTTGAAGTTTGGCTCATGGCTCATGAATTAATTAGGGCATCTTTCGGAAACTTCACAGCCAATTGGTTTCTGGTCTCCCCCCCCCAATGAACTGAGCCCCAAGATGAAGTTCACTTACTTTCCACGTCGACTGGGCACTCCTCCGCGTTTCCCATGTGACTTTCCTCCTCCGTCATGATGATGTTTTCAATGTCCTTCATGGAGAGGTGCTCGCAGAAAGTGTCGTACAGCAGCCGTTTCAGCTCATCCACCGTCAGCTTCTGCATGTCGCACTGCAGAGGGCAAAAAGAGTATTACACAACTTCCGGTGCCATAAGTGAGCTTGATGTTGAGGAGACATGTGCAAAAAATATTGAACGGAGAACCCATCGGATTTTTTTTTTTCTTGGAGAACCTGCTCTTCTCTTTTACACTGCAAATCCTGACTCTCTGAAGCTTCAGAGAAGCTATCTAGATATGGAGTGGATGGGTTCATGGTGTTGTAAGCTCAGAGAACATCAAGAACTCAACATGTTCACTCTTTGATCCTTCACAGAAGCTATTTAGATATGGAGTGGATGGGTTCATGGTGTTGTAAGCTCAGAGACCATCAAGAACTCAACATGTTCACTCTTTGATCCTTCACAGAAGCTATTTAGATATGGAGTGGATGGGTTCATGGTGTTGCAAGCTCAGAGAACATCAAGAATCCAACATCTTCACTCTTTGGTCCTTCACAGAAGCTATTTAGATATGGAGTGGATGGGTTCATGGTGTTGTAAGCTCAGAGAACATCAAGAACTCAACATGTTCACTCTTTGATCCTTCACAGAAGCTATTTAGATATGGAGTGGATGGGTTCATGGTGTTGCAAGCTCAGAGAACATCAAGAACTCAACATGTTCACTCTTTGATCCTTCACAGAAGCTATTTAGATATGGAGTGGATGGGTTCATGGTGTTGCAAGCTCAGAGAACATCAAGAACCCAACATCGTCACTCTTTGGTCCTTCACAGAAGTATCTAGATATGGAGTAGATGGGTTCATGGTGTTGCAAGCTCAGAGAACATCAAGAACCCAACATCTTCACTCTTTGGTCCTTCAAAGAAGCTATCTAGATATGGACAACCATGACCTGGATGATTAAGACTCTCCATAAACACAAGGGTGTTCTACCTTCAGGAAAAATGCAAAAAATAAAATAAAATAAAATATATACCTGGAGTACCAACTTCTGCAAGGAAATTAAGAAGAGGCTCACAGAGATCTGGAACTGGGATCCTCCTTACCTTCCAGAACACGGTGTCAAAATCAGCGCCATGAAATTTCTCGGGGATGCCAGACGCGGAAAGTTTGGGTCCTAGTAACGTCACAAACTCTTCAAAGTCCACTTGCCCATCGCCTAGAAACGAGAGGAGCAATGACAGGTGATCTGAAGGAAGCATCCAGTTGAAGAGTCACTTATTTGTGAAAGAGGACACAGACGGTCCTGGTCTTACGGACATTCGTTTAGTGATCGTTCAAAGACACAACAGCACTGGGAAGAAAAAGGACCGACAACCAGTCCTTGCTCTTGTGACTATCACAGCATCCCTCTAGCTATGCAATCAAAATTTGGGTGCTTGGCCACCAGCATGTATTCATGATGGTTGCAGTGTCCATGGGAAAGGAAGGAAGGAAGGAAGGAAGGAAGGAAGGAAGGAAGGAAGGAAGGAAGGAAGGAAGAAAGAAAGAAAGAAAGAAAGAGGGAGGGAGGACGGAAAGGAGAGAGGATGGGATGGGAAGGGAAGAGAGAAGAGGAAGGGAAGGAAAGGAAGGAAGGGAAGGGAAGGAAGGAAGGAAGGAAGGAAGGAAAAGAGGGAGGAAGGGAAGAAGGAAGGAAGGAAGGAAGGTAGGGAAAGAGGGAAGAAGGAAGAAGAAGGAAGGAAGGAAGGAAGGAAGGAAGGAAGGAAGGAAGGAAGGAAGGAAGGAAGGAAGGGATTTACAATGTCAGCCTATTGCCCCCAACAATCCGGGTCCTCATTTTACCAACCTCAGAAGGATGGAAGTCAACCCTGAGCTGGTCAGGATTGAACCTCTGACAGTGGGCAGAGTCAACCTGCAGTACTGCATTCTAACCATTGCACCACCATGATAGGAAGGAAGGAAGGAAGGAAGGAAGGAAGGAAGGAAGGAAGGAAGGAAGGAAAAGAGGGAGGAAGGGAAGAAGGAAGGAGAAGGAAGGAAGGTAGGGAAAGAGGGAAGAAGGAAGAAGGAAGGAAGGAAGGAAGGAAGGAAGGAAGGAAGGAAGGAAGGAAGGAAGGAAGGAAGAAAGGAAATGGAGGCTTCTTCACACCACCATCTAGATATGTTGGGCTACGATTTCCAACAATCCCAGCCACCACAGTCAGCCCAAAACTAGAGAATGAAGAAAGGTTAGAGGTGAAGAAGGTTGATGAGAAAAAACAACAACATCCAAAGGGGAGCGGGGGAGAAAGAAGGAAGGTCCTAGCCTGTCCTACCATCTCCAGACAACCTTACCATCCATATCCAGCCTCTGGATGATGACTTCCAACTCCACTTCATTGGGCATGTAGCCAAGAGATCTCATGGCGGTGCCGAGTTCTTGCTTGGAGATGAAGCCGTTGCCATCTCGGTCAA
Source organism: Pantherophis guttatus (assembly GCF_029531705.1). The sequence continues at coordinate 1,105,678 of NW_026844143.1, forward strand.
AGACTTTGAAGGCCTCACGAATCTCTGTAGAGAGAAAGAAAAGAAAGGGAAGCTCAGCAAGCCAGAAGATGTTGGCTTTGATATTGAGCTTGCATGGAGCCAGGATTGGGCAACTTCTAACTCAGGTCTGTTTAATTTAGTGTCCGATCCATTATAACGCCCCTCCGGCTTTGATCTAACCAAGGAAAATCTGGGCAGCACTCAACAGGATTCGAAACTAACCATGGCAGGATAACAAACTTGGAAGGGATCTTGGAGCTGTTCTAGTCCAACCTGCTACTCAAACAGGAGACGCTATACCATTTCACACAGGTGGCTGTTTAACCTCCAGTGATGGAGCAGCCACAACTTCTGGTGGCAAGCTGTTCCACTGGTTAATTGTCCTCACCATCAGGAAATTTCTCCTTAATTCCAGGTTGCTTCTCTCCTTGATTAGTTTCCATCCGTTGCATCTTGTCCTGCCTTCGGGTGCTTTGGAGAATAGCTTGACCCCCCTCTTTTCTGGGACAGCCTCTCAAATATTGGAAGATTCCATTTTCAAGGTCAAATTGTTGTGCTGGGATATGGAATTTTGCCCCGTGAATCGAAGCACCGTGTTGCTTTGATCTCTGCATTTTTGCACACAGCCACTCTTCCTTTTGCAAGCTGCTCTCTGACGACAATCGCCCCTTCTTTCATTTCAGCTCAACAGCAGTTAACCCCAATTCCCATCCTGATGCCTTGCAAAGAATTAGCTTACAACTGTATGGGCATGTACAGCAACTCATTCAGAGGATGCCTGCTGAGGACCTCATAGGTGTGTATCATCTGTACTCAGTACTGGCTTCCATGGTACATGTCGAAAGGAAGGATGCTAAAATGAGAACAGATCAAAACTACTTCTGCATTTTGTCTTTTACTCAGAGAGACGAGAGAGAGAGAGACGAGATAAAGAGAGACGAGAGAGAGAGATGAGAGAGAGAGATAAGAGAGAGAGGAGAGAGAAAGAGGGAGAGAGGGAGGGAGGGAGGAAAAGAGAGATGAGAGAGAGAGGAGGAAGGAGATTAGAGGGATTAGAGAGAGATATGAGAGAGGGGAAAAGATAAACTCTCTTTGATGATAGAGAGAGAAATAAAGAGAAATGAAAGAAATTGATAGAGAGACACAGAGAAGGGAGGAGATTGAGATGAGAGATAGAGAGATAGAGAAATAAATATAGATGAGGGATGGATAGATAGATAGATGGATGGATGGATGGATGGATAGATAAATATAGAAATAAAGATAGATAGATAGATAGATAGATAGATAGATAGATAGATAGATAGATAGATAGATGGATGGATAGAAAGATAGATGTAGAAATAAAGAGATAGATAGATAGATAGAAGATGGATGGATGGATGGATGGATGGATAGATAGATATAGAAATAAAGATAGATAGATAGATAGATAGATAGATGGATAGAGATGTAGAAATAAAGAGATAGATAGAAGATGGATGGATGGATGGATAGATAGATATAGAAATAAAGATAGATAGATAGATAGATAGATAGATAGATAGATAGATAGATGATAGATAGATAGATGTAGAAATAAAGAGATAGATAGATAGACAGACAGATAGATGGTAGATGGATGGATGGATGGATAGATATAGAAATAAAGATAGATAGATAGATGTAGAAATAAAGAGATAGATAGATAGATAGATAGATAGATAGATAGATAAGAGATAAATGGATGGATGGATGGATGGATAGATAGAGAAAGAAAGAAAGAGAAAGAGAGAGAGATGATAGACAGATGAAAGCCCTTTTCAAAGAAACCCCCAAAGAATTAAATGAAAACAAACCAGCAAAGGGCTTAGGAAGGACTCTCCTCCTTTCCCTCCTTTCCAGTTCTCAGATGAATGAAAAGAATTTGCTTTTGAAGAAGAAGAAGAAGAAGAGGAGGAGAAGGAGGAGGAGAAGGACGAGGGAATCGGTTGACATTCTCCTGGGCAAAGCGAACTGCCTTTGCGCTCATTTACCAACCAGGCATCTAACGGAGGGGGTGCGAAGTCATCCTAGCGTCTCCAGCAATTTGAATCCTGCTGCTTTCTATATTCGCCTTCAATCCCCAGAGAGAAGCCAAAATAAGATGCAAATCCTCCCCAGGGCCATTTTTTTTTAAGAACTGGAAAGCACGGAGCAGAAAACGACAAAAAGAACGGCAATTTTACCGTCACAACAGCACCGGATTCCCCCCTTTTGTTGTTGAAAAAAAAAAAACGACAATGGATGAATTCCCTAGAGATCTGCCCCTCTATACACTACACTCACAGTCGATCCTTATGTTCCAATTAGAATTACTTCCAAATGCATTACTCCGTTCGGCGGGCAACTCAGTAGATGATGCTTATTTATTAAACATTAGCAAACATCAACATCACTTAACTAGAAAAACAGGAGGAAAAAACAAGGAAAACATAAGTTGCAAGCGAGAGCGTGGCATTCCGTCTATTTATCTATTTATTTTTCTATTTGAAGAACCAGGGAAAACAATGCTGAAGCAGGTGCTCATCTCCGTTTCAAAGCCAAAGAGCCAGCGCTGTCCGAAGACGTCTCCGTGGTCCTGTGGCCGGCATGACTCAACGCCAAAGGCGCACGGAACGCTGTTCCCTTCCCACCAAAGCTGGTCCCTGTTTTTCTACTTGCATTTTTTTTTTTTACGTGCTTTCGAACTGCTAGGTTGGCAGAAGCTGGGACAAGTCACGGGAGTTCACTCCGTTACGCGGCACTAGGGATTCGAACCGCTGAACTGCCAACCTCAGCGTCTTAGCCCCTGAGCTACCGCGTCCCTAATGCGGTTCAGGTTAAGTTAGGTTAAATAAATAATTCAGGTTAAGTTAGGTTAAATGTGCTGTGGGAAATTGATTTGGATCAAAAGTTGGAGCTCACCCCCATGAAATGGAAAAAAAAAAAAAAGAAATTGCGTTTCTCGGTAGGGTAAGAAGAAAGTAGCCACTGGAGACCACATCCGGCGTATATTTTCAAAATGCAATACTTTTATTCACGTTAGCCCTTGTTACTCCGTTCCCCCGTTATCTCGATTCACCACAAAACACTGATCCATATGTAATAACGCTAACCTTACAAGCTGGATTCCCACGTTAATCTTGTCCTAAAATGTGGCCAGTTAATCTGTGGTTCCATGAAGCCACGCAAACTCAAACATTCTTGTGCCCCTTGTCCATCGCTCATGAGCCTCAAACCAGGTCAGTCGGAGATTTAGCTGCGGTATTCCCACAACGTGTCAGGATTCGGTGTTATCTCAAATAAACTTCATTCTCAAACGCAAAGTCTTTGATGAAACTTTTCTTTATTTGAGAAATTAACTATGTCATTCCTGAACTCTTAGTGCAGCCAGAACTGGCATCTCCCTCCAAACTCCTCCCTTTCCTCTCTTTATTCCCCAATGTCTCATTGGCCATCATGCAGATCCATCTCTCCGTCCCAAGCCCTTTCCAGTCACAGGAATTCCCCCCTCCCTCTATCACCTAAGTAATGTTATCTACCGAGGAGCAGGAAACTAAGTGAAAGTTCATGTCAGCATTAAAGCAAGGCTTCTCTTTCTCTCATTCATGTCAGCGCTGGGGAAAATCATAAATTGGAACGCTGACACAATGTAGAATGGAATGGAATGGAATGGAATGGAATGGAATGGAATGGAATAGAATAGAATAGAATAGAATAGAATAGAATAGAATAGAATAGAATAGAATAGAATAGAATAGAATAGAATCGCAGAGTTGGAAGGGACCTTGGAGGTCTTCTAGTCCAACCCGCTGCTTAGGCAGGAAACTCTACATCACTTCAGACTCTCTCTCTCTCTCTCTCTCTCTTCCTCAGGCATGTCAGTTCTTCTGAATTATATTTTGGCAGTTTGAAAACTAAACGGGGAGACCACAGGGACAGATACTTCAACATGTGTTCATTATTGCAAAGTGATAGGAGGGGAAAAAAATATTCATTCTCCATCAATTATATCACGAATCAAAGATTTAAACTCTGTTTTTGGCTCACGAATTCTCTCCTCTGAAGGTCTAATTAGACCTTGTGGGCTCAATACGTTACTTTATATACTTAATTCTCTTTATTGTTAAATTAACTTAACGGTTCATAACTGTATTGGGTAACATTAAATAAACAGACGCTGAGAGATAGAATTATGTATGTTTTGCTGGGATGGTATTTTTATTTTTATTTTTTTGCTTTTTTCATACATCACAAAATAACTAAAGTGAACAAAAAGTGTCAGGTAAAATAAAAGTAGAAAAGAAAACTCTTGAGTTTCAGCCTTGGGGGCTTTGAATAATATATTGTTCCTTCAGCTATCATAACTGGGGAAAGAATTTGTTTCAAATAAAGTATTTTAAAAGACCAAAGTCCAATGGAAAATGAAAAAGAACACGTACTGTAAAGTAGTGAAGAGTTTGATCAGTTGAAATGAAAAAATAATAAAAACCCCATGGCATGGTTATCAAGGCAAGTCCAAGGACTGGAATTTGATCTGTATAACAATTAAAAAAAGAAATTAAAAGATGCTTGCTCCGGGAGGAAAGCTATGGCAAATCTAGACAGCATACTAAAAAGCAGAGACATCACCCTGTCAACAAAAGAGCGTATAGTCAAGGCGATGGTTTTCCCAGTTGCAATGGATGGCTGTGAAAGTTGGACCACAAGGAAGGCCGAGTGCCAAAGAATGGAGGCCTTTGAACTCTGGTGCTGGAGAAGATTCCTGCGAGTCCCTTGGACTGCAAGGCGATCCAACCGGTCAGTCCTAGAGGAGATCAACCCTGACTGCTCTCTAGAAGGCCAGATCCTGAAGAGGAAACTCAAATACTTCGGCCACCTAATGTGAAGGAAAGACTCCCTGGAGAAGAGCCTAATGCTGGGAACGACGGAGGACAAAAGAAGAAGAAGGGGACGGAGAACGAGGTGGCTGGATGGAGTCACTGAAGCAGTCGGCGTGAGCTTCAATGGACTCCGGAGGATGGTGGAGGACAGGAAGGCCTGGAGGAACGTTGTCCATGAGGTCGCGATGGGTCGGACACGACTTCGCAACTAACAACAAAACCCTTGAAGACCCTCTTGAGTGATTAGGAGCCAGCTCAAGGATAACCAATCAGGACAGAGGTCTTCAAACTTGGCAGCTTTAAGACTTGTGGACTTCAACTCCCAGAGTTGAAGTCCACAAGTCTTAAAGCTGCCAAGTTTGAGGACCGCTGAATCAGGAAGCTGATTTGGTTGTCTTCTCCATATTTATATTGAACGAAGGAGAAATTTTCTGACCGTGAAAATGATTATAGGTCGTCCTCGACATACCACAGTTCCTTTGGTGAGCATTCAAAGTTACAATGGCACTGAAAAAAGCGACTTATAACCATTTCCCACACTTATGACTGTTGCAGCACCCCCATGATGATGTGATCAATTTGGTCTGTATTAACAATCAAATTATTATTTTGGGGGGGTAGCTTGCAACCGAAAGAGAAGCAGAAGTACAGAATAACAGAGTTGGAAGGGTCCTTGGAGGTCTTCTAGTCCAACCCTCTGCTCAGACAGGAAACCCTATACAATTCCAGACAAATGGCTGTCCAATCACTTCTTAAAAACTTCCAGTGTTGGAGCATTCACAATTTCTGGAGGCAAGTCGTTCCACTGGTTAATTCTTCTAACTGCCAGGAAGTTTCTCCTTCATTCCAGGTTGCTTCTCTCCTTGATGAGTTTCCACCCGTTGCTTCTCGTCCTGCCTTCAGGTGCTTTGGAAAATACGTTGACCTCTTCCTCTTCTTCTGCCAGTAACTAAACCCAAGCTCTGTTTCCAGATAAGATGAAGACCTTCCAGAGAAGCGTCCATTTGATGGACACGTCTCATTTCAGCCCCTGATTTGAATCTCTCCGAGAGGGAGAACTTTAGCAAGATGGTTTTACGAGCAATTAAGCACCATGGGTGATTGGGTCCAACTATTGCCAAGGAAGCTTTAATGGGCGGCTCGTTAAAATTAGCACTGTGAAATTAATAGATGAGGGGAATCTGATGAAGATAATCCAGCACGGCATTTAGGGAAGTGTTTTACAGAGCAAGCGTTTTGCGAAAGCCTCATCATCAAATTGATTTCATTTTGACCACAAGGAAATATGAGCTGAGTCGGGTGGAAGGACCCACCAGATGCTCAGGAGCACGAAGAGGAAAAACCTCTGGATACAGCAGTGGCCAAAATTGTGGGAACCTTTTGGGAAAAGTGTATTTTTGAGGTTTGATGGCTAATAACACCACTTTTTTTTTTTTTTTGGAGTTTCAAGATCATCCTATTCCATGGCTGGAATGGCCTGGGAATAGCCCAGATCTTAACCCAATTGAAAATTCTATGGAGAACTTGTTAGTTAGAAGCGACCCAGCAATAAAACCCAGTTAATGGAAGCCATCATTCCATCTTGGTTTCACATGACAACAGCTGCCGAACTAAAAGACTTGGTTCACTCCATGGGAAGACGTTGTAAGGCCATAATTCATGCTAAAGGTTACCCTCAACTAGGGATTAACTGACATGGTGATAATTTTGGCATATCTCCTTTTTTCTAGGGTGATCCTTTTTGTATATCTCATTTTTTCTACGTGTTTCCCTTTTCTTCTTTATACTGTAACGGCTATTCCAATGTGCCAACTTCAAAGAGGGTTGGAGAAGCTAACAGGTTGTCAGAATGAATTAATTCTCAGCTGTTCTAATAAAGTCTGTTTGCTTCAAACTGATTGCGTCTGATAATACCTACTTGGTCCTAGGTCACAACAGTAAGTCGAGGACCCCCTGCCTTGCAATTGTGGTCATCAGCCGAGAAACACCCCCCCCCCACACACACACACCCTGGATATGATTTTCATCCAGCCATCTGGACGGTGGCCAAGTTGGGTCACGTGGTTTTACAAATGGACGGACTCCTGTTTTGATATTTAATCCTGTGGCTCAATTGGTATCGCGCACTTCCTTTAGCGAAGCCGCAAACATACCAAGGTTAAGGCATCTGCTAACTCTTTCATTGACTTCTTGGCACATACATGCCCAGCCCCTTTGCGAGATCATAAAGACATAAAGATATCTGTTTTCCCTGCTGTGTATTTTTGAGGGGAAATTAGGAAGGAGACGCGGTGGCTCAGTGGCTAAGACTGCTGAGCTTGTCGATCGAAAGGTCGGCAGTTCAGCGTTTCGAATCCCTAGTGCCACGTAAACGGGGTGAGCTCCCGTGACTTGTCCCAGCTTCTGCCAACCTAGCAGTTCGAAAGCAGGTAAAAAAATGCAAGTAGAAAAATAGGGACCACCTTTGGTGGGAAGGGAACAGCGTTCCGTGCGCCTTCGGCATTGAGTCATGCCGGCCACATGATCACTGGAGACATCTTTGGACAGGGCTGGCTCTTCGGCTTTGAAACGGAGATGAGCACCGCCCCCTAGAGTCAGGAACGACCAGCACATATGTGCGAGGGGAACCTTTTCCCTTTTCCTTTTAGGGAGGAAGTGAAGACAGATCAGGAAGGAGTTAATTCTCCTGCCCTTTGTTTCCCAACCAATTCGTAACAAAATCTCTCTGCCTCCGGACAGCTTTAAATAAAATGAAATAAAACATGAGTCACCTTGTTCAGAAGCCCTTTCCCCGCCCCCATCTCCATTTAATGAAACAGTTGAAAATTGGTGTCATCATACGACTCCCTAAAGCTGATTTCTTCCTCGTGTATCAGAATGACATGCGCCTCGGGGATGTTAAATAATTTCTCCCATTAATTTGGGGGACGAGGAAGGGGAGGGAGGGGGCTGCTGCTGGAAAAATCCGAGGCATGGCTAATGTCAGCCTCGCGCAAAGACCCTGCCCCCTCCCCCAAAGTAAGAGGTCTCTTCTAGCTTTGTTTAATCCTTTAAAAAAAAAGTCCCACATATTTACAGCCAGGCCGGGTTTTGGAGAGATCTTTCGTCTTGCATTGTCTGTGGTCATTCCAGAGACCTCTGAAGATAGGAACTCTCTGGAACAGAATGGGACAACTTGACGTGGCCAACTCATCATGGCCAACTTGCCACAGTCAACTCACCACTCATGATCTCCAAAATTTAGAATAGATAGAGGAGAGGAGAGGAGAGGAGAGGAGAGGAGAGGAGAGGAGAAGAGAAGAGAAGAGAAGAGAAGAGAAGAGAAGAGAAGAGAAGAGAAGAGAAGAGAAGAGAAGAGAAGAGAAGAGAAGAGAAGAGAAGAGAAGAGAAGATAGAGTAGAGTAGAAAACAGGATAGAATAGAATATAGAATAGAGTAGAGTAGAGTAGTAAAGTAAAAAAAAAAAGCCTCTGATGATCGCGCAGCTCAGCTGGGATCGTCAGAGTCTTTTAAAAGCATTTTTTTCTACAACCTCTTCGGCCAAAGAGGTTGTAGAAAAAAATGCTTTTCTTTTTTTGTTTATGAGAAATAAAAATAAAAAACGTTTTAAAAATGCTTTTAAAAGTTTTTTTTAAAAAAGTTGGCCACGTCCACCCAGTCACATTACCCCACCACAAGCCACGTTCACAGAACCGGTAGTAACAAATTTTACATTTCACCACTGCACTGCAGCCGGTGGCATATTCGCTGAGATTCTCATTTTTGCAAGTATATTCAATCTGAAGATATGTGTGTGTGTGTGTGTATGTGTGTGGTTTTTACCAACAAAACAAAAGCTTGCGCTCTAATTTGGGAAGGCTTTGTTTGTTCCCTCTTTCCCAAACGTGCTTCTAAATTTATAACAATGCCCATATTTTCTGTGAACGGTTTTCTCATAAGAGAATGCATCGGCAAGACTGTTTCCAGGAAGGTGAATTCTTCCCCGACGCTTCTCAAAAACATGCACATCATTGTGGACAAATTGCCCGTCTAAATCGGTAAGACCGCAAACTTGTGAACGATGACAAAAGCTCAGTTTTGTGCGATTTGAAAATTCACCGCAATTCAGGTTGTTGGGTAATTCAGCCTGAGTTACGATTCCCTTGTGAACCGAAGAAATCTGTTCTTCCATTTTTAAACCCATTTCATAGACGCCAGCTTTTTCTTTCAAACGTTGATCTTCCATAGAAGTGAAAATGAAACTGTGCGTACCCCAGAGATCTTGTATACAAGAAAATAAAAGTCACAAGAGATGCTGACTATGAATTCGTTGTGACATTCCTTGGTAAGACTAAGAGCCTTGATAGTACAGTGGTTTAAGCACCCTGTTATTAACACAGCTGCCTGCAATTTACTGCTGGTTCGAATCTCTCCAAGGCTCAAGGTTGACTCAGCCTTCCATCCTTTCTAAGGTAGGTGAAATGAGGACCCAGTTTGTGGGGGCAATAAATATACAAAAGGATGAAGGCTATTGCTTAACGCATTGTAAGCCGCCCTGAGTCTCCGGAGAAGGGCAGCATATAAATCAAATTAAAAAAAAAAAGAGAGAGAGAGTTTTCATAAACCAAGGAACAAAAGACGTAGAGAGAAGCAAACGGATTTAATTTAATTAATTTATATCCCAATTTATAATTGGTTTTATAAATAACTTAAGGCAGCGAAGACACAAAATGCTTCTTCCCATTTTCCCCACAACAATAACAACAACCCTGTGAGATGAGTTGAGCTGAGATGAGTTGAGCTGGCCTAAAGTCACCCAGTTGGCTTTCATGGCTGAGGCAGGACTAGAACTCACCGTCTCCTGGTGATTGGCCTAAAATCATCCAGCCACTTTCATGCCTAAGATGAGACTAGAAGTCACTATCACCTGGAGACTGGCCCAAAGTCACTCGCCCAGCTTTCACGCTTATGGCAGAACTAGAACTCACTATCACCTGGAGATTGGCTCAAAGTCACTCGCCCAGCTTTCACGCCTACGGCAGATCTAGAACTCACTATCACCTGGAGATTGGCTCAAAGTCACTCGCCCAGCTTTCACGCTTACGGCAGAACTAGAACTCACTATCACCTGGAGACTGGCCCAAAGTCACTCGCCCAGCTTTCACACTCATGGCAGAACTAGAACTCACTATCACCTGGAGATTGGCTCAAAGTCACTCGCCCAGCTTTCACGCTTACGGCAGATCTAGAACTCACTATCAACTGGAGATTGGTCCAAAGTTACCTACCCAGCCCCCATTCAATTCTGGAGCTGACCGGAAGTCCAGTTCCCCCATCATAGTCCTCCTAGTACAGTATCCTTTTTCCTCTGCTGACCAGAAGTCCGGTTCCCCCACCATAGAGCCTCCTCTTAGCACGACATCCTTTTTCCTCTATCTGTCCTAACCGAAAGCCCTATCAATTGTGGAACCGACCAGCAACAGGAAGCCGCAGCAGAGGAAAGAGCCACATGCAGCTCCAGAGCCGCGGATTGCCGACTCCTGAGCTCGGGCCACCAAGAAGTTTGCAGTTGTCAAGTTTATTCCCACTTTTCCTTCGATCGGCAAAAAAATGGCAGCAGGCGCAGGACCCTGTCAGAACTGTCCCTCAAACGGACGGCGGTTAAAAATGGAGCTGTCATTCTAATACGAAGTCGGATGAATGTTGACAGCTTAGGGATTCATATCCCGACTCTCTGGATTAAAGCTGTTAAAAGAGTTTGAGTGGCCTGATGTAAAGGGAGGGAATCCTTGGGACAGAGAAGCCATTAAAGGGGAAGACACACAACTCAGTCCTGGGGTGGCGGAAACGGTGAGGAGGAGCCTCAAACGAATTCTGCCTTGATTCCGGGGGGTACCAGGTCGCCCTTGATTTACAACCGTTCGTTTAGTGACCGTTTGAAGTATACAATGGCATATGAAAAAAGGAACTTAGGGTCGTTTTTTTCACACTTGTGACCGTTGCAAGCGTTTCCCTGGTCATGGGATCAAAATTCAGAGGCTTGGCAACTCACTCATAGTTGTGATGGTTGCAGTGTCTCAGGGTACCCACAACTTCTGTGGTTAACAGAATTCTATTCTATTCTATTCTATTCTATTCTATTCTATTCTATTCTATTCTATTCTATTCCATCCCATCCCATCCCATCCCATCCCATTTCATTCCATTCTAGTTTCTTATTCTATTCTAAATTCTTATTCTATTCTATTCTAAAAATCTTATTCTATTTAAATTCCTATTTTTATTCTATTCTATTCTATTCTATTCTATTCTATTCTATTCTATTCTATTCTATTCTATTCCATCTCATCCCATTTCATTCTATTCTAGTTTCTTATTCTATTCTAAATTCCTATTTTTATTCTATTCTATTCTATTCTATTCTATTCTATTCTATTCTATTCTATTCTATTCTATTCTATTCTATTCCATCCCATCCCATCCCATCCCATTCCATTCCATTCTATTCTAGTTTCTTATTCTATTCTAAATTCTTATTCTATTCTATTCTAAAAATCTTATTCTATTCTAAATTCCTATTTTTATTCTATTCTATTCTATTCTATTCTATTCTATTCTATTCTATTCTATTCTATTCTATTCTATTCTATTCTATTCTATTCTATTCTATTCTATTGCCACTTAAAAATGATCGTAAATTGAGGATTACCTTTATCTGGATACTGCTGGATAACTCTTTCATTCATTCCCTTCCCCAGCTCATCCTTCGCACCTCTGCAGACTTTAAAATCCGCCCTGAAAATTACCTCAATATCTCAAAATGCTCACCCCTCTCTTGTTGTGACGGTGCCTTTGCTTATCCAAGGACAAAGACCAAATAAAGCACCCAGATATGAATACAATGGAACCCCCCCCCCTCTCCTTCACCACCTGGTGTAGTTGCTGCATGGCAGACACCTAAAATCCAATGCATAATGCATTTGGCAAGCGTCCAAAGACAGAGAGTTGCGATGGAAAGCAACGATCGGAGACGGAGGGAGGGAGGAGGAGGGTGGCACGGTGCATAATCACATTTCAGATGATTGAAAAGGGCAAAAAAAAAAAAAAGCAAGCACCCTTTGTGTAACACAACGTGCCATACGCCGTTAACAAGAACCAGTCGTCGCAATATTAAAAAGTGGTTGAGAATCTGGAAAGAGTGCAGGGAAGAGCCACAACGATGATTAGGGGACCGGAGGCTAAAACATATGAAGAACACTTGTCTGGTTTAATGAAAGGAAGGGCCAGGGGTGACATGATAGCAGTGTTGCAATATTTGAGGGGCTACCACCAAGACGAGGGGGGGATCAGCCTATTTTCCAAAGCATCTGAAGGCAGGACACTGGTCTCAATTCTGCTGGTAAATTGAGGGGCTACCTGAGAGCCGAGGTGGCGCAGTGGTTAGAGTGCAGTCCTGCAGCTACTTCAGCTGACTGCTAGTTCAGCAGATCAGCGGATCAAATCTCACCGGCTCAAGGTTGACTCAGCCTTCCATCCTTCCGAGGACCCAGATTGTTGGGGGGGCAATATGCTATTTAGTATACTGTCGATTTGTTGTAAGCCGCCCAGAGTCCTCGGAGAGTGGGCGGCATAGAAATATGATTAATAAAAAAAATAAAATAAAATTTTGGAGGAATTTTTGACCCTAGTTTTTTTTTTTTACTTTATTTTCATTGCACCTCATACAACGAAATTAAATGCCGTCTTCGGTGTATATTATACATAGAAAACTATAAAAATAAAACACAAGCAATCTATCCTTCACATTCTATACAATTGAATGGAAAACCCCTGATATTGCATTAATATTGCACTATACCTCGGTGGTGCAGCGGACTAAAGTGCTGTTAAGTGCTAGCGCTTAGCTGCCAGCTGCCTGCAATTAGTGCAAGTTCGAATCTCACCAGGCTCAAGGTTGACTCAGCCTTCCGTCCTTTCGAGGTAGGTAAATTGAGGACCCGGATTGTGGGGGCAATAAGCCGACTTTGTATAGAACTACACCGCTTAGGGGCCCCCAAAAGCCCTAAAAAGCAGGTATATACAAAAAAGTATGCAGGCTATTGCTATAATGCATTGTAAGCCGCCCTGAGTCTACGGAGAAGGGCGGCATATAAATTGGACTAATAAATAAATACCGTAGAATTCAATATATAGTTACTGCTCTGGGATAGCAGCTGTTTTTCAGCCTATTTGTCCTCTGTTTTTATTGTCCTGTACCGGCTGCCAGATGGTAATAGTTCAAAAAAAAAAAAAGGATACTCAGGATGAGATGGATCTTTAAGAATGTTTTGAACTTTCTGAAGGTAGCGGGAGCTATAAAAGCTCTTCCAAAGAGGGGAGGGGGCAACCCATGATCCTCTGGGCAATGACGTTGACCCTCTGGAGCGCCTATCCTCCTATCTGCCACTGTGCCATTGGCAAACCAGACACAGGTGCAGTTAAGTTAAAATACTCTCTATGGTGCAGCGGTAGAAGGTCCCCAGCGGTTTTCCATTCAGTTGTTGTTTCCTGAGAAGTCTCAGGTAGTATAATCTCTGCTGGCCTCTTTGGACCAGTGCTGCAATGTGAGCGTCCCAGATCAGGTCCTCTTTTTATGATAACACCCAGAAACTTATAACTGGCCACCTGCTCCACTCGGTCTCTATTGATAAGTCGATCAGAAAGGTCGGCAGTTCAGCGGTTCGAATCCCTATAGGTCTCCTGCGGGGGAGGAGGAGGGTCGGACTAGATGACTTCAAAAGTCCCTTCCAACTCTGTTACTGTTACAAGGATAAACAAGGGCTGGAAGTTGTGGTTTTATTGTTCCTCTGTTTCAGTTTTACAGAAATAGGCAAGAAAACGCCGATTTTGATAGCGGAAAAAACCAAGAACAACCTTAAGACAGCTATGGACTGGCGCTGATGCCCGATATCACACCTGCTTCCTTCCTGCCAGGTTACCACATGCCAAGGCCTGACACTGATGAGTCTTTTTTCGTCTCAAGATATATCTTGTCTCAACTCCAGCTCTCCATCTGATCATTATCTTGCAATATTTTAAAAGCCACCTTCAACATGACTTGCCAAGTACATCTCCCTTTCTCTGTGTGTAGCGAAACTTTCCCCATTCCTGTCTTGGAATAATATAGCAGCCACCAGCCTGTGCAGCCAGGAATAAATAAAAAGAGAATATTTGGAATAATTGGGTATGTCTGGTTTAATGAAAAGAAGGACTAGGGGAGACATGATAGCAGTCTTCCAATATCTCAGGGGCTGCCACAAAGAAGAGGGGGTCAAGCTATTATCCAAAGCACCTGAAGGCAGGACAAGAAGCAATGGGTGGAGACCAATTAAAGAGAGATGCAACCTACAACTGAGGAGAAATTTCCTGACAGTGAAAAGAATTAACAAGTGGAACAATGTGCTTCCAGAAGTTGTAAATGCTCCAAAACTGGAGTTTTACAGAACTACCTGTAATTACAAATTTGTATAGTGTAAACCAGCGTTTCTCGACTTCAATAACTTTTAAGACGCATGGACTCCCACAGTTCCCCCACCAGCCATCAAAGCAACATTTTCAATCGAAGAGAGGGGTATCAAAAGCTTAATATTTCATCCCTGAGGAAAAAAAATGGGAACAGTCTCCTGTTTTTTTGCGCCCCGAATAAGCCCCCCCCCAGAGTCGCTGCTTGGCGTGAGATAGGTGGCATATAAATATAATTGAGCCTGGATAGCTCAACAGAGAGAGCTCTGTAATTTAACACCAGCTGTCTGCAATTAAAGTAAGATCGAATCTCGCCAGGCTCAAGGTTGACTCAGCCTTCCATCCTTTCTAAGGTAGGTGAAATGAGGACCCAGTTTGTGGGGCAATAAGCTGACTTTGTATAAATATACAAAAGTATGAAGGCTATTGCTTAACGCACTGTAAGCTGCCCTGAGTCTCTGGAGAAGGGCGGCATATAAATCAAATTAAATAATAATAATAATAATAATAATAATAATAATAATAATAATAATAATAATAATAATTCAATAAATTGGCCCCATGCCATTGGACAGTATCAATGACAGCAATGTCCCTTATGGAATTCCCTCGATGGCATTCAGGGAATGCAGGAGAAATTTGCAGGAGAAATTCGGCACTAGGGATTCGAACCGCTGAACTACCGTCTTAGCCACCGAGCCACCACGTCCCTTGCTGATCTTAGGGAGGTCCAAAATCCACTCCGGAAAATCTCTTAATCTGAGCTGATTATCCAGATATTTACTGCTTTGTAATTGTCTCATTTTTCTTTCTTTTAAGGGTGGAGAGGTGCTCTGACTTTGAAATATTGCCTGCTTCCTTTTCATTTTTCAAATCAGATGCTTAGCCAGGAATTCGCGCGGCGAAACTTAGAGATATATTTTGCAGGAGCCGATAAGGAAAATATCCTCCTAAGGCTAAGTTTGAAACTCTCATCTATTTTAATTATGAAACACCTACCCTGTTAGGATTAGAGATTTTATATATTTTTAGGCAGGGGTGAAATCCAGCAGGTTCTGACAGGTTCTGGAGAACCGGTAGCGGAAATTTTGAGTAGTTCAGAGAACCAGCAAATACCACCTCTGGCTGGCCCCAGAGTGAGGAAGGAATGGAGATTTTGCAATATCCTTCCCCCAGGAGTGGGGAGAGAATGGGGATTTTGCAGTATCCTTCTCCTGGAGTGCGGTGGGAATGGAGATTTTGTAGTATCCTTCCCCTGCCATGCCCACCAAGTCACGCCCACAGAACCGGTAGTAAAAAAAATTGGATTTCACCACTGCTTTTAGGTTTTCATGTATTTTCTGGACTAAGTACTGGGCTCAACAGTAGTAACTGCGAGAGGGACCTTGGAGTCCTAGTGGGCAACCATTTAGATAGGAGCCAGCCGTGTGCAGCAGCTGCCAAAAAAGCCAACACAGTTCTAGGCTGCATCAAGAGAGGGATAGAATCAAGATCATGTGAAGGGTTAATACCACTTTATAAGGCCTTGCTAAGGCCACACTTGGAATAAGGCATCCCGTTTTGGTCACCATGATGTAAAATAGATGTTGAAACTCTAGAAAGAGTGCAGAAAAGAGCAACAAAGAGGATTAGGGGACTGGAGGTTAAAAGATAGGAAGAACGGTTGCAGGAACTGGGTATGTCTAGTTTAATGAAAAGAAGGACCAGGGGAGACATGATAGCAGTCTTCCAATATCTCAGGGGCTGCCCCAAAGAAGAGGAAGTCAAGCTATTCTCCAAAGCACCTGAAGGCAGGACAAGAAGCAACGGGTGGGAACTCGTCAAGGAGAGAAGCAACCTAGAACTAAGGAGAAACTTCCTGACAGTGAGAACAATTAATCAGTGGAATGACTTGCCTCCAGAAGTTATGGGTGCTCCAACACTGGAGGTTTTTTAAGAAGAGATTGGAAAATCATTTGTCTGAAATTGTATAGGGTCTCCTGCTTGAACAGGGGGTTGGACTAGAAGACCTCCAAGGTCCCTCCTGACTCCGTTCCATTAATAATAACAGAGAATACGAACCAGAAGGATTGATAATGAGAATGGAAATGACCAAAAATCAGTTTGGACAAAGTCCTCACGTTATATATATATATATATTGCAGCGCTGCCTGCGCACATTTCTGTCAAGATAAGAACCAGCAGCATTTTCTTCCTCGTAATCACAAGAAAAGACTTCAGTCTTAATTTTAATTTTCTGGGCCTGTCACAATTCATTAGAGAGGACTCAAGAAGAGGCTGAATAAAATCGGGTTTATCACACTGTGAGATGCCAGTTGTTTGTACAAGTGGGGTGAATCAGAGCACGTCAAACCTTAGTGTGGTTTAATTCATTAGGACATAACTTGCACTGCAAACGTGTCTCGACTCTTGTGACCCCCAAATTATACAGTTTGGCGCACTGTGGAAAGATGCTTGCCACCAGTTCCGTACGACAAAGAGCTATTCCTTACTTAGGATGAAAATACTACACAGAACATAGAATCATAGGGTTGGAAGGAATCTTGGAGGTCTTCTCCTCCAGTCCAAGGTAGGAGAGTTAGAAATTCTGTATGTTTACAGCACCACAGAGCAAACAAGGAGCACAGTCACCATGTGCTTTACTGCTCAACTGTACAACTGTAACAGGAAACAGGAAACTCTACTTAGAACAAAAGAGCATAGAGTATATACCATAGATCCAAACTTCAAAACACTGCCATCTACTGGCTGAATACTACTGTACCTGTTCCTTTAAAAAAAACATTCCAACAATGAATTCCAACGAGACCTTTTATCATCCCAGACAAATGGTTGTCCAGTCTCTGTCCAGTTATGGAGCACCCACAATTCCAGGAAGCAAGCCGTTCCACTGATTGATTGTTCCAAATATCAGGAATTTTGTCCTTAGTTCTAGATTGGATGGTAGAGATGGGGGTCGCACATGCAGCCCCGCCTTCAATGTCCCCCCAATAACTGGTAAAATAAGAGAATAAAAGAATTTTAAGAGAATAAAAGAAATTTAATTTAAGAGAATAAAAGAAAACACCGGGAGCCACAAAACCTGGGTGGGCGTGGCCAACTCGATTGTCACTCACTTCCACCAGTCACATAACACCCCCCCCAAGCCATGCCTATCCAGCTGGTCATTAGGGCAGAGAACAGGTTGTTAAAAAACACCGGGAACCACAAAATCCTTTTGACATCTCTCTCTCCCCCCTCCCTCTCTCCCCCTCTCTCTGTATCTCTCTGTCTCTGCCCCAGCTGCTTCTCTATCCCCTGCCATCACCCTTGCCTTCTCAGGCCAGGCGAGGAGTGACTGGGAGGGGAGGGCGAGGAGCGGGGCCAGCCAGTGGTGGGATCACCCGACAGGGCCCAAAGAGCCACATGAGGCTCCGGAGCTGCAGGTTGCTGACACCTAGTCTAGTGTAACAAAGAGAAGGATGAGGGGGTGACTTGATAAAACTCTTCCAATATTTGAGGGGTCGTCCCAGAGAAGAGATGGGGGAGGGTTGACCTGTTCTCTGAGGGCAGGACAAGAAGTAACGGGTGGAAGCTCATCAAAGAGAGAGCCAACCTAGAAGTAAGGAGAGTCACTTAAAATCTTTGTAATTGTGCTGCGACGGAGAGATTTACTACTGCAGTTCTGTTGGGAGGACAGCAGAGGTAGCAACGTACTTCTGATCCAGCCTCCATCTGTCTCTTGATTCACAGGGATGGCCGAAAGCCGAGAAGGGCTCCTTTGAGCACTGGGTTGTTGTGGGGACATTTGTCCTGTACGGTGGGTTTTACAGGAGGCAGCATGCAGTGCAGAGATAAGCCCCCCCCCAACCTCCCACCCCCCCCTGTGGGTGATTCATGGTCATCTATCGTTGCCAAGCCTGAGAAGGTGCAGGGAAGAAGAAATATCTTACCATTCGTAGCTTAGCTTGGGCTGAATGCATGATGAGAAGGAAGGAGAGAGAAAAACTAGTGGCCAAATGGATAGGTGAATGTAATGGTATGTGCGAATGTCCTTGGGAGCCAGGAGGGAAGGATAAGATAAGAGAGGGCAGAGCCTGCAGCTGCATAACGGGCAGAGAAGGAAACTCCCTAACTTCTCTCAGGCTACAAAACAGACAGTGGGAGATTTGTATTTTCAGACTTGCAAGATTCTGTTAATGTTAGCCTTACAATAATAGAGTATAATTAGCTTCGTCTGATTTGTGTTTCCTGTCTGGTCTGCTGGTCTCAATGTACAATGGTCTTTACCCCTCTTTTTTATAGTGGTAAGTTAGGAGGATGTTTTCTGAATTTCTTTCTCTGCTAGGAGAGGAGAGGAGAGAGAAACAGAGGGGAAGAAGAGGGGAGGAGAGGAGAGGAGAGGAAAGAGGGAGAGAGGGGAAGAGGAGGGGAGGGGAGGAGAGGAGAGGGAGAGAGGGGGGAGAGAGGGAGAAAGAGGGGTAGAGGAGGGGAGGAAACGGGAGGGGAGGGACAGGAGAAGAGGGGGCAGGATAGGACAGGGGTGGAAAGGAGAGAGGGAGGGAGGGAGACAGGGAGAGGAGGAGAGGAAATGGGAGGGAAGGACAGGAGGAGAGAGGGAAAGGGAGAGGGGAGGACAGAACGGGTGGAGAGGAGAGAGGGAGGGGAGAGGGAGAAAGAGGGAGAGGGGAGGGAAGGAGAGGAAAAGAGGAGAGGAGGAGGGAGGGAGAGGGAGAGGAAGAGTGAGAGAAGAGAAGAGAAAGGGAGAAGGAGAAGGAGAGGAGAGAGGAAGAGAAGAGAGGAGAGGAGAGAAGAGAGGAGGAGAGAGGGAGAGGGAGAGAGGGAGAGGAGAAGAGAAGAAAAGAGAAGAGAGGAGAGGAGAGGGAAAGAGAGAGGGAGAGAGAGGGCTCAACCAAGAATCTTTTAGATTTTAGCGTGAGCCGTTAAGCCAAAATACCCTTTAATGACAGAATTCCAGACATTTTTGCGGTCTCTCTGACCTCCCCTAAGCGGAGACGCAGATTCTCCAAAGGCTCTCCCATCCACACTTCTTCAAGGCAGACATTGTAAAAATCCCTGTAGCTGAGCCTATTTGCCCATCTGGGGTTGGAGGTGGTCGAAACCGTCCGTGTCACACGTAATCCTACGTTGTAAATTTTGCAGAGGCATTAGGTCAATTTACATTGCGCCCCTCGTAGATCAATTCCCCGGGGGAGGCCCAATAAATTTGACACGAACTTTCTCCTTTGGGGATTTAAAGCCATTCATTGTTCTGTGCAGCCGCTGAACGTTGTGTCACTAATGATGAAGGCAAGCTATAATTGCTCAAAGACAAATTTGCCTTTGTGTTAAAATATTACTTTGGTTTGTTATATCGCGACCATTCATTGTAGAGGATATATAGTTTTTGTTTTTATTTTATATCAATCGGTGTTTTAGATTTCTCTCCCGGGTAGCAATTGTAATAACGCTGTAATGCAGGTTGGACGGTTATTATTGTGTGATTTATTTTGCTAGCTGCTAGTACATATTAATGCGTTTCTCCGCTTTGTTTCGTTTTGGTTTATTCTTTTTAATTTTGCTGCTCACTGGCCAAATAAACATATCTGATGGATTTTGTGGTCTCTGTTTCCACAAGGCCAGTGTCAGCATTCTGATGCTGCCATAAAAAGGAGGAGACGAGGGTTGACTTTTCTCCTACTTATTTTCTCTGTAGATAATATCCCCTAGGAGATGGGATGGGAGGGGGACATTCCTGTGGGTTGAGGTCAGAAGCTGGGGAGACTGACTTGGAAGATGGCCAATGAGAAGATGAGAATTGGGAACGGAAAGGGAAGGGTTTGGGGGTCAGAGGGTTAGTATCGGCTACGATGAAGTCGGGGCCAGATCTGTGGTACTCAATAAATGGAATATTTCAGCAAAGATTAATTGTTTGGGAGTGCAATTTATTTGAGATGACATCAAAACCTGACAGCCAGTTTGGTCTAGGTCAGGGGTCTGCAACCTTAAACACTCAAAGAGCCATTTGGACCCGTTTCCCACAGAAAGGAAAACACCAGGAGCCACAAAATCTGGGTGGGCGTAGCCAACTTGATGTCACTCACTTCCACCAGTCACATGACACCCCCCTAGTCACGCCTACCAAGCTGGTCATCAGGACAGAGAACCGGTTGTTAAAAAACAACCGGGAACCACAAAATCCTTTTGACATCTCTCTCTCCCTCTCCCTCCCTCTCTCTCTCCCCCCTCTGTATGTCGCTCTCTCCCCCTCTCTCTGTATCTGCCCTAGCCACTTCTCCATCCCCCGCCGTCACCCTTAACTTCTCAGGCCAGGCTAGGAGTGACTGGGAGGGGAGGATGAAGGGAGGCAGCCAGTGGTGGGATCACCCGACAGGGAGCCACAGCAGAGGGCTCAAAGAGCCCCACGCGGCTCTGAAGCTGCAGGTTGCTGACATTTGGTCTAGTGGTTAAGGATACCATGTGTTGTGACCGAGGCTTACCGAGTCATTACAAGACACAATTAGTCCGAAACAAACCTATTTTATTGTAACAGCTGAGAATTATGTTCATTCCCACATGAGTCCCAATTAGTTGCCAAAAACAAGTCCTTCGGAAGAAGTCCTTCGGGATAGCCACCAACCTTTATCTTCTTTGACATCCTGCCAAAGGCCTTACTTGGCAAAGCCCTACGAAGTTCAGAAACAAACAAGAGATGCCGACTGGAAACAGAGTTAACAACGTTGCTTTCCTGCAAAAGGCCCCAAGTGCCTTTGTTTCTCTTTTAAGCCTTATGGGAGGGGCCAATCATCTCCTGGCCTTACTCCCAAGTCGTCCCTTTTGCTTTAGCTGCTCTTGTCATCTGGCAGCTCTGCGTATGCAGGTACTAGGAGCAGGCTCCTCCTGTTCCTCTGCCTCTCTGTTGTCTGAGTGCGCCCAGAGAGAGAAATATCTGCCTCTACCTAGGATCGAACTCACAGCCTCCTGATTGCGAGGCGAGAGCTCCGCCTCTACACCACTCCTTCTTACACCTGCACACTTCCCTGTACAATTTAGGGCAATGAAGATTTGAGCCTCTTCAATTAAAAAAGAAATAATTAGAAAGTCAATTCCGGAGCAATAACGAACCGGATGAATCTGTTTTTTTTGTTTTTGTTTTTTTTTAAGTTCATTTAACAATTTACGCTTGATTAGGCTGTTCCTTAAATAAGCAATTTCTACCAGCGGACCCCGGGAAAGGCATTAATTCAGCCGAATTATGCCGCTGTTTCCCATAAGTGTGGGAGATCATTTTACGCAGCGGCGAAAGGGAGGGAGGGGGAATTCCAAACGAGAGAACGCGCATCTGCATGACATTTGCAGATTTATTTCATGTGCGGGAAAGCAAAGGGACACGATTGCTATAAATTGAAATCGAAGCGCAATGCATCCCAGGATATTTTGAGGGAGGGTTTCATCCTTGTTGTTCAATCCGCTGTATCTAGTGCTAAAGTTGGGGAGGGGGCTTTAAGGGAAACTGGATTTCAACAGGATATGGCCACGGTCATTAAGAGCAGACTTTCCCTAGTGACTTTCCGCCGAGAGGCGGAGCTCTCGCCTCGCAATCAGGAGGCTGAGAGTTCGATCCTAGGTAGAGGCAGATATTTCTCTCTCTCTGGGCACACTGAGAATCTATCTGCTGAACAAAACTCCGTACTGGCAACAGGAATGGCATCTGGCCAGTAAACACTCAGCTCCATTCAACTGCCCAGACTCCACTCCGCAAGGGATTATGGGTTCATTAAAATAAAATAATGATGATAAATGCCTTTTGCAGGAGTGGAGCGGTGGCCTAGAGGTGGCGCTCTCGCCTCACAATCAGGAGGCTGTGAGTTCAATTCTAGGTAGAGGCAGAGATGTTTCTCTCTCTGGGCACAATGACTACAGAATAACAGAGTTGGAAATGAGAATATCTCTGCTGAACAAAACTCCACACTGGCAACAGGAAGGGCATCCGGCCAGTAAACACTCAGCTCCATTCAACTGCCCAAACTCCACTCCGCAAGGGATTATGGGGTCATTAAAAGAAGATAATTATGATAAATGCCTTTTGCAGGAGTGGTGTGGTGACCTAGAGGTGGCGCTCTCGCCTCACAATCAGGAGGCTGTGAGTTCAATCCTCGGTAGAGGCAAATATTTCTCTCTCCCTCCCTCTCCCTCTCCCTCTCTCTCTCTCTCTCTCTCTCTCTCTCTCTCTCTCTCTCTCTCTCTCTCTCTCTCTCTCTCCCTGAATATGTCTCCTGAACAAAAACTCTGCATTGGCAACAAGGAGGGCATCCGGCCATTAAAACACTCTGCTAGCTCTATTCAATTGCCCAGACTCCACCCTGTTATGGGGTCGTTAAAGATGAAATGTAGCAGAGAATTTCAGAAGACTGTTTGAGCAAACCTGGGCAGCTGCGTCTGTGATTTAAGTCCAAGTTAACTCAAAGTTTTCTGTTGGAAGCTCTAGAGAAGAT